>CM061920.1:384971783-385057375 GCA_031002005.1 Vandiemenella viatica | reverse complement strand
GGGTAAGCCTCACTAAGCCATATTCCGTTTTCAATGTATTATACACGCCATCATTTATCTGAGTCATGACAGAGGCATTACCTACCCAATTCCAATCAAATTTTTCAAAACTCTGCAACGTTGGATATCACTAAAAATCACCAAATATTTTTTAGCGATAACATATTTAAGAATATCGCTTTCGAGCCTCAAAATTCACTAAATCTAGCGACAAAATCGCTAAGTTGGCAACATTGGCATGAATATAAAGCCTACCCTTACCAGACTAAAGCTCCCACCCAAACGAAATCCGCTCAAGCCCCTCGCAAACCAAAATCCTGAATCCGTCACTGCTCATAATAATTGAGCTTTCGTGTTCAATTCATTCAATTATGTACAATCCTTTCATAAAATAAAAATATAATGTGACGCGTTCCTGTTCTCTTAGAAATCATGGAGACGTGTTCACAGACTATACCAGAAGCGCTTAGCTAACTTCCAATGGTATTAAGGAGTATCTACCGTCCCCCGAGCGGCTTGGGACAAAGGGTAGGTACTTCTGGGAACATTTAGTCGAGTAGCTTGACTACTCGGAGGGAGCTAATAGCTGTTATGGTCTATAGCCCGGGGGTGCATGCTTCTATTACTGCTATTAATAAAACAGCGGTTGAAGATACAGAAGTATATTTACAACCCTTTCATAGAAAGGAATAATAAGAAAGATACATAGTCTTGGCTATATACAATAGAGCGGTACTACGGCCCAGTAGATACAGATGCTTACAAGTTTAGAGCAGAGCAGAGGACGGAGGCAGTGTCGAGGCTTCGGAGTCCGGTGTTCGGGCCTGGACTGGCCCACCCGGGCCGGCGCGGCGATCACTTCCGTGCGACGTCCACCGACTGACCAACGTCTCGTGGCCTCCTTTATATACGCAACCAATTACTGCTGATGTGATCCACTAACGCCACAGTTGCCTCAACATTGCCTCACCTCCGCTAATATTGCTAGAAATCCAGGCATGGCACGCGACAAATGCTTGAATGACCATTCAGTACCATACTGCCAGAAAAAAGTAATAATTATTTTTACTAGCACAAGATTTGATTTTTGGTGCGCAATCTTAAGGAGCAGTGGGAAAGTATTGCATGGCGGTAATGAAAATATAAAATAAAAACGTTTTACCATCAGGTTCGGCAGGAATTTTATTACTTGGCACCACATTTGTTATTGTATGTGTTTTTTTTTTTTTTTAACTACTTAAAATCTCGCTTCTTCAAGAATAAATTGGTACAGAAGCAAGCGGACAAAGAGGCTGGAAATAATGTTTCTTGTGATGAAGACCATCATACCATGGCAACAAATGCCGTCTTCGCACCATCCGCTTATATCCAAACGCATAATCAACGTACACTCCAACCACATAGTTGATGACTGCGACGTTACTAGGAAGAGGATTCCAAAACTATAATATTAAATAATTTCAAGGGAACAGTAATTGTTATCAGGAAGAGGATTCCAAATCTATAATATTAAATGAACTGCTCTGAAATATTTTCAACTTAACTAGTCTTTAACAGAACGACACGTATGAAAATTAAGCTTTTCCCGGCGCACAGTGGTACAGAATCTTGAAAACGTGGCCAAAAAGGAAAAAAAAAAAATTTCTGGAAGGGAATTTTCGACTATCAGGTTGGCTACAGTAATGTTCGAACTACTGAATACCAATTGTTTGGACGGTCAATTGTTCATTTCCTCCTTTATATTTCATGTCAAAGTCGGCACTTCTTTGCTAGCGGTGCATGCAACCGACCAGGCTACAAAATAGTCTTGTCGTTAAAGATAAATATTTGTGTTCTGTGCAAGTGAAACGAATATTTTAAATATGCACTGTGTTCCAGGAAGTATGTACTAATTAAAATATATTTATGTAATTATTAAATCATTAATTACATATATTTTTAAAATTAACTTAATTCCGGGTAAATGCGGTAGAAAATTTTAAAATGTGTAAAATGTGCTTAAAAAAATAGAGATAAGTTACGAATTCCACGATATTCCGCTTTCTTTTGCACCGTGTCCGCAAGTATATACTATTATCTTAGTAAATTAACCATCAAATCCACCTACTAGTACCAACTCCGGCTTTGAACAACTTTTTAAGCGACGCTTGCAAAATGTTTCTTTTTTTAAAAAAATGAAATTATTAATGTTAAGTTAATTTTTTCATTAATAATTATGAAAAAGTACATTTTCTTGAAACACAAATATGCTAAATGCTTTGTGGAATTACTTTTTAACGCTTTCAAACACGTTTTAAGAAATAAGTATTAAATAAATCAATTATATGAACTGTCGGAGGATGCTGAAGAATCAACCAATAAGTTGATAAAGCAATACCGCATAAGTTTTTCTCGAAAGTTTTCCGGACTTAAGAGTATGGAAGACGTGTTCAGGAGATTGTTGACAACCACAGCTTCAACATTTCTTCTCTGCGCAAATCATCAAACAAACTGAAGAGTTTGTCGTCAGAAGCCGTTGCCCCCTTAGTTCCTGTGCCGGAATATTATGAAAATTCCGATGTAGATGATGAGGAAACAGTCTTTGAAGATGGCGACGATTCAGCTGAGGATGCAGAAGAGGAAGATAATGAAGATAAAAAAGAAGAAGAAAACAACAACTTTTAATTATAGTCACAAACAATTTACTAACCGAATAACTGTAATTGAAATAAAATTCTTTTTTTGTAATATTTTATACTATCTTCTATCCTCTATTTGGTACTTTTCTCAAGCTTCCCATTTTTTGAGCTTATATTTTAACCATTAACTTCAACAACCTCTAAATATTGACTTTTATATAAATAAAAAGAATTTTACCAATTTTTCCCGCCATCTTGGATCCACCATTTTGTTTTTTTTTTAAATATTTGAAGTCATACTCTTCATCATCAATCTCGATAAATCCCCAAAAATTACTTTTATATGAATCAAAGGACTTTTATCAATATTTTTCCGCCATATTGGACCCGCCATTTTGTTTTTTTTTCACTTTTTGATACCATATTCTATATCACCAACTTCTAAAACCTTTATGTACTAACTTTGGTACAAATTAAACATCTCTAGCAACCTCGATAATTCCACAAATAATTCCTTTTATATGAATAGAATTACTTTTAGCAATATTTGTCCGCCATCTTGGATCCGCCATTTTCTTTTTTCACTTTTTGACATTATATTCTTAATCAGCAACTTCGATAACCTTTACATACTAACTTTGGTGCAAATTGAACAACTTTTTATATTTTGGCCAGCTTTTTGCGATTCTGGCCCACTGTGCGGCGTATAGATTAGTGTTGTAAAAAAACGGTTTTTTTTCTGGCTTGAAAAAAAAACATGAAAAAAAACTTTGAAAAAAAACATGTTTTTTTTCTGGAACACGTTTTTTTTCACAACTACTAAATCTCAAATTTGTAAGGCAGTTATCGTTTAAAATGACTGTTTTAGAGTTTATTCTAAGTACTTATCTTAGTTTAAAATCTACTATATTTTTCTAGTTCAGTAGGAAAAAAAAAATTACGAAAATATTGGCAAAATTGACTGAAATTTTCTTTATGAACGGGGATTTCCCAAAGAGACTAGGTTGCGCGAGAAGGAATCCCCATTCCCCATTGTTGGAATGATACTTGCTATTTGAAATAGTGTTGCCAGCCCTACAAAATTACCTACAGATCTTTTAAAAAAATTAGGAATATAAAATTTATCCACCGTTTTTTGCCTTATTGGGCTTTCCTTATATTCGTATACTTGTTAACTCTCAGACTATAGTGGTACTGACTCATTAAATTGTAAGTAAGGGGACGTGCATAAACCACGTAGCTCCATTTGGCCTCCTGTGAACCCCCACGTAGCCCTACGTGGCTTTTGCGTCCCCCCCCCTCCCCATCCACTCACAAGCACGTAGCTTTCTTCCGTTTTGATTCCAGAAGACATTTTGTACTGTTTTCTCTTGTCAGACTATTGTAAATTACATACGGATATAATTAACTTGGGGAAATAAATACTCACATGCTGTTGTGAGTTCAGTTCCTCATTTTAACTGTGAAAAATGTTACGAAAGGAAAGTTACGTGGCCTGGCTCGGAATCCCTCCCCCCTCACCCCAAGTAGCCCAGCGTAGCCTTCCAGCTAACCCCTCCTCCCTCTGGACCGAGCCACATAGTTTGTGCACGGTCCCTAATTATGAATCGTTTCCTTGCAACCGTTGGTGTAAACAAACGATTGAAAAGAAATAAAGCTCCTATTTTGTATGATAATAGATTTTAATTCAAACTTAAAAGATCGTAATACAGAACTATCGGCGCAGTCTTTATGCACAGTGTGTACTTTGCTCACAATTTAAAATTGCAATCTCAAAATCTTTTGCGTACAATACAAGAACAACCAGTAAAAGAAAATTTAACTATTTCTGAAGTTAGAGGAGACAGAAGAAGAGACAGAAAATTCCGACACCAACCGAACTAGTGTTGGTAGTGCTGATACTAGTGAATGTGGTACTGACATAGAGGATGAATAAAATTATGTTACCTATATAGATACACTTATGAATCATTATGTGAGACATTATATGATTCAGTAAGACTTAAAACACACTTGAAAATGGAAGTTCCATAAATAAAACTATAATTTATCAAATATATTGAATCTAAAAAAAATTAGAAAAAAAACACGGGTGCTACGTTTTTTTTCATGTTTTTTTTCACAAAGCTGAAAAAAAACATTTTGTGTTTTTTTTTTCAGTTTGCAACACTAGTATAGATGAAATGAATAATTCTCGGGTTTCTGCCGGTTAATTTCTTTATTTAACTCATTACATAACGTTTCGGCAGCAAGTTCCGCTGCCCTAGTATGGTAAGCTGTCATAACGAAGCTAAAATTTTAGCTTCGTTATGACAGCGGAGGTTGCTGCCGAAACGTTGTGTAATGAGTTAAATACAGAAACTAACCGGCAGAAAACCTGAGAATTATTCATTTCAGAATGACACGTACTTTTTGTACTCGTCGCGAAGGCCGTCCCGAAGACGCAATAAAGCTTACAGATGATACTGGATTCAGCAAAACATCTCCAACCTATGTCACATTGCCATCAACTCTTCCAGGCCACTGAGAATTATTCCACACCTCAAACACAGTCAACTGATAAGAGAACCGCTAGTAGCTAGTTATACACCTAATGAATTCATTCATTTTAGATTTTAAAAAAATATATTTTCGTTAAGTAATCAACATTCTTACTTATGGAAAAACTGGTGGTTTCCAGGTGTTAGCTTTTCTGTATGCAGCAGCAGCAGCAGCAGCAGCGGCGGCGGCGGCGGCGGCGGCGGCGGCGGCGGCGGCGGCGGCGGCGGCAGCGGCAGCGGCGGCGGCAGCGGCAGCGGCAGCAGCGGCGGCGGCAGCGGCGGCGGGGCGGCGGCGGCGGCGGTGGCAGCGGCAGCGGCGGCGGCGGCAGCAGCGGCGGCAGCAGCAGCGGCGGCGGCAGCGGCGGCAGCGGCAGCAGCGGCAGCAGCAGCGGCAGCAGCGGCAGCGGCAGCGCCAGCAGCGGCAGCGGCAGCAGCGGCAGCAGCGGCAGCAGCGGCGGCAGCAGCAGCGGCAGCGGCAGCAGCGGCGGCAGCGGCAGCAGCGGCGGCGGCGGTGGCGGCGGCGGCGGCAGCGGCGGCAGCGGCGGCAGCGGCGGCAGCGGCGGCAGCGGCGGCGGCGGCAGCAGCGGCGGCGGCGGCAGTGGCAGCGGCGGCAGCGGCGGCAGCAGCAGCGGCAGCGGCGGCGGCAGCGGCGGCAGCGGCAGCAGCGGCAGCAGCGGCGGCGGCGGCGGCGGTGGCGGCGGCGGCAGCAGCGGCTGCGGCAGCGGCGGCAGCGGCGGCGGCAGCGGCAGCGGCGGCAGCGGCGGCAGCGGCGGCGGCGGCGGCGGCAGCGGCGGCGGCGGCGGCGGCGGCGGCGGTGGCGGCGGCAGCAGCAGCAGCAGCAGCAGCAGCAGCGCTTCTCGGCCTTTTGGCAACACTTGGATTGTGACTTACTGTATAAGATTATCATATATTATTGCAAGCACTCAAAATTTCAATGTATCTAATGAAGTAAGCATTACCAATAAATCTGTTCTTATCAGCTTAATTTTTGCAGCTTTGGAGGACCCAGCCCGCCGTGAAGTCGTCGTCGATAAAGGAACATCTGGGTTATAATCTGTCCAAGAAGAAGAAGAAGAAGCAGCAGCAGCAGCAGCAGCAGCTGCATTCACTGCCCGAGTCCAGTTCCTCCTCCTCACTTCACATAGCTCGGGGGGAACGAGTGAGAGGGGGGAAATTAGTTTTTTATATAAATATATATACAAAAAAAATCCGTACCTAGGTGAAAACGTGTTTAACCATCCCGCAGTCATTTTACCGTTTATGCTACTCCAAGTATGGACCCACGTATTTTTGCTTCTTTACAGGATTCCAAGCTGTGGTTCCTGTACTCTGATACTTAGTTATTAGAGACCTTGTCTTTTCGCGAAATGTCGTCGCGTGTTGTGAGTCGGACGCTGTGCTTTGCATGCCGTCTTGCAGTTACGAATAAAGTTACTCAAAATTATGCGAGCGCTTTCTTCCAGTGTTCTGCACCTTGTGGGCCCTACCTTAAGCCCTCTCGATCGAGATACGGGGCCACCAGCCACTTTCGGGAGGCGGGGTCGGTTATTTTCCACCTTTGCGCGGCTGGCGCCAGGCGGTACTCAATCACCGAAATTCAGTTATTTATATGAAGCATAGAGACTACTTATTGTCTCCTATCACTTCCGTACAAACAGCACCATCCGCAAAAATGCGGTAGCTCGGCCATCGAAGGAAGTCAATCCGGCAGTTTCGAAAATTTTCGCTAGTGTCTGGGGACACCTTGGCGTTCTACCCTCGATCCTGAAGTACTCAAAAAGAGTAGCAACACCTGCAAAACTTATCGCTTCTCGGCCTTTTGGCAACACTTGGATTGTGACTTACTGTATAATATTATCATACATTATTGCAAGCCCCTAGCACTCAAATTTCAATGTATCAAGTGAAGTAAGCATTACTAATAAACAACCATTTATCTGTTCTTATCAGCTTAATATCTGATACGTCCAGCATCGCTGGACCAGAATATTAAACTCATTTTTGGAACATGACGGAGTGCTAGGGGCTTGCTCCACCTCTGTCGCGGGTTGGCCCGGCATTGCAGTACCGCCGGGATCGGCCAACCTAATCTCAATCAAAACATAGAAATGAGTTGAATAATCTGGAAGTGTCAGAATATTAAGCTGATATGACTTCTGTGTGAAATTTCCTTCTCTGGCTTAACGACTATGTTTTATTTCCGTCTCGTGTGTATTAACTTCTGCAGGGTAGCCAATTGCTGAACCCCTCGCCGCCCCCAGTACCTAATCCGCACTTCCCATAGCTCGGGGGGGGGGGAATTTAGTTATATATATACAAATTTTTTTTCCGTAACCTGGGTTAAAACGTGTTTAACCATCCCGCAGTTATTTTACCGTTTGTGCTACTCCAAATATGGACCCAGGTATTTTTGCTTCTTTACAGGATTCCAAGCTGTGGTTCCTGTACTCTGATACTTAGTTATTAGAGACCTTGTCTTTTCGCGAAATGTCGTCGTCGCCGACGCGCGTGTTGTGAGTCGGACGCTGTGCGTTGCCATGCCGTCTTGCAGTTACGAATAAAGTTACTCAAAATTATGCGAGCGCTTTCTTCCAGTGGTCTGCACCTTGTGGGCCCTACCTTAAGCCCTCTCGATCGAGATATGGGGCCACCAGCCACTTTCGGGAGGCGGGGTCGGTTATTTTCCACCTTTGCGCGGCGGGCGCCAGGCGGTACTCAATCACCGAAAGTCAGTTATTTATATGAGGCATAGAGACTACATATTGTCTCCTATCACTTTCGTACAAACAGCACCATCTGCAAAAATGCGGGGCTCGGCCATCGAAGGAAGTCAATCCGGCAGTTTCGAAAATTTCTCGCTAAGGTGTCTGGGGACACCTTTGTGTTCTACCCTCGATCCTGAAGTACTCAAAAAGAGTAGCAACACCTGTAAAACGTATCAATACAAGAGGAAGAAGGAAGTGATCGGAGTGTTATCGAGTGTTATTGTGCTGTATAAGGAAGATATTTTGGTGACGACGGAGCGTGGTTATACTGGACATTGTTTTGGTTTATTGTTTAGGACTAGTGCTTAGTGACTTGTTGACGACTTGGCATTACTTTGGAACCCGGGAATACCTAACGGTGACAACAAGGGTTCCACTTGTAAGCCTCACTGACCTCAACGGCGACGACCCGGCGTAACGTTTATGATGCAGAGTGGAAAAGGGCGTAGCGGTACGGACGTGGATGAATCCTGCTCAGACCGCGAAATGGATGACAACCGTTGGCAACTAGACTATGGAGAAGAAGAGGAGCCTCCATTTAGGGCTGTTGATATTTTAAAAAATATCGGATTTTCGATATATCGATATTTAAAAAAATATTTATATCGGGTTCGATATATCGAAGAAAAAGTATCGATATATCGATATATCGACCCCATTATATAAAAACAATGTTACAAAAACAAATAATTTTAAAAAAGGGGGAAGTCTTGTGGCTATTTAATGATGAAGAGTTGTGAGATATTTTTCTGAATCAAGTTTTGATTTTTCATGACGTCACGGATAAATATTTTTTTAAAAAATTGTGATTTAGCCATTATACTACTACTTTACTAAAAGGAAAGGCAGAATGTTTATGATTTACTCGAAGACTTGTGAATCCAGAAAGAGCATCGAGGGAAATCTTGGCTTTTGTGAGTTTAAAAGCTCAATAATACAACATTGTAGAGGCATTTATTTATGTTGATGTTCTATTATCAGAGTTTGCATAATGACCAAGTCACTTTTTTTACAAGTATTGTTTTATGTGGAATTTAATTTCTTTTTGTAGGTTGATAGCTTATTCTGAGTCTTATTACTTTTTTGGACCAAATGTTTGCACCTTAGCATAGATTGTGTATCCGAATTTATCAATATTCCTGCTTGCATCCAATTTCCATATCAAAATACTTTCCTCCACAACGCACGCTCATGTAAAACAATGGGCTGGAGTCCGATTCGTTCTGTGCGAGCTTCGCCGTGTCTGCATTGTTACCATCGGTGTAGGACTACCAATAACTTCCAAATTAAATGTAGTAACAAAGTAAAATTAATTGTGTTTTTTATGCTCCTGATCTTTGTGCAAAACTGAAATTCAAGGCATATAGCCTCATCAAGAAGAAAGCAATTAACCTACAAATTTTCTCTAAGACGTTTCAGCTTTTAGATTGGCATTGAAAAAACACAGGAACTTTTCTTATACTATGGGGATGAAACCAAGTATGTGTACCAAATTACCATTTTCTAGGACAACTGGATGTTGCATAGAATTATGATGAGAGAACGTCATAGTTATTTAAAAGAGTTTCAGATCCAAAAAAAATTCCAAACTAAGGTGGTGAATGAAGTAAAATTTTGCACCAAAACTCATGTCAGAAACTTCATTGGACATACTTTTCAAGAGCATGAACTCATGTTTTTCCCGTTGTTTCTCTACTATGAATGGAGAACTCCCTACATTAATTGAAAATTTCCCCTTCTTTGATATTGCTTCGCAAATGGGTAACGCTTTACCATAATACAATTTTTTAAAGCTGAGATTCTAGGTGGAATGCAGGATTTAGGGCGAGGGTGGGGGCAAACCGGGTACTTGCTCTGGGCGATAATATGGTGTCGCGAAAACTGCGCCCAGTGAAATTTGCGGCCAGTGAAATCTGCGGCCAGAATTCTCAACAATGCTGTAGCGGTATGTTTATTACAGAATAGGATCAAACTGGTTGTATTGTTAAAAGCCGCCCCGCCGGCGCTCTGAGCGGATTGCTACGTTTGTAGCCAATGTTTCTAAACAGCAGGTTGACAGTATAGATGTTTTATTGTTTATAACTGTTATTAAAATACAAGTTTTATTCTTGCTTAAAAGACGTAGAAAAGAATTGTAATAACGAGGCAGATACTTACAGAATCGTAGTAGATTTCATGCAAAATCTCCCTTTGCTACTAGTGCAGGAGGCCTCGCATTCGGCAGGACGGTGGTTCGAATCCCTTTGGGGGGGGGGGTTTAGGGCGCGTTGACGACGGGGTCATTAGCGCTCGAATCCCTGTCCGGGCATCCAGATTTGGGTATTCCATGGTTTCCCAAATCACTCCAGGCAAATTCCCGGATGCTTCCTTCAAAAGGCCATGACCGAATTCCTTCCCATTCCTTGCCCCCCATCCTTTCCCGTCTCCAAAGACCTCGCTGTTAGAGAGACGTTAAGCAGATAAGAAACTAGTAGGAAAAAATATTCTACCATCAGCAGTTGTGGGTTAACGTCATCCACATCAAATTTCCACACAGACGACACGATAATGGAGTGACATCGCTCCATTTGCACGGATGGAGCGATCGTGTATGGCCGCCTCTAGACGACCTCGGCCACTCCGATCTAGTTAGTACCGCACTGGATTTCCGAACAGTGTTGCATATCAGCAAAAAATTCAGCTTTCAGTAACGAGTGCGAAAAAAGTCTAAGAAAGAATACTTAACCTGTGAAACATTCGCGTGTCTATTAAAAAAAAAAAAAAAAATAGAAATTAACTTGGCTGTTTCGGGCGTGTAATGTAAAATGATTTGTTCACGTAATAACTTCCAGGCCACGATTTAGTGAGACCAGGTCGGGTCGTCTAAAGGGGCGTTTAGAGTGATTAGGACGGCGCGGCATGACACAAAGAGAAGAGGTATTGGCCGCAGATTTCGCAGATTTTAGGTTGGCCGCAAATTTCACTGGTCGCAGTTTTCACATATCCCGATAATATCGTGTCCAACAATGCGTTTGACAAACAGTTAAAGTGGCGACATCAATGCGTTTGGCCAACAATCAAGGAGGCGATTCTCGGGGTCAGACTGGCAACAATGTTTGAAGAGGCGGCAATCTCAGTTTTTCCCCGGCTTGGAAAAATCCTAGAGCCGCTACTGTCACGGCAGTTCCCTTGGCGTTTAATGTTTTTTTAAATGCACCAATCTATGATAATAAGTTTTTAGCATAGCGCTTTGTAAAGGCAATCCAAAAGTGGTAGATTCTTTTTTTCAATTTCTTATCTTAATAAATTCGTAGTGATATAACAAAACTGGCTGTAACATAATTTTGGAGCTCAATTCTTCTGTTGGTATGGAACAAGAACCGTATCCAATTCGCGCGAAATATTTAACTGTGGAGTGCCATATACAGGCTTATAATTTCCGGGACATTTCTGGGTCTTAAAAAGTATTTTAGCGGTATTTTTAAAGAGTGAACAAAAATGCAAATTAATAAAAAATCTATTTTAGGTAAATATGTTATCTAACGTATATATAGCACCTCTTTTAACTTTATTAATTAAACTATGGTAGAAAGTAAACATCAGGTATTATGAATCAAAAGGAAAAAATACTAAACTTAAAACAAAAATTGACCACCTCGTTAGGAATTTTTACTTTGGTACAAAATCAACATTCGGTTATTATTAATCAAAATCTCAAAAATATTAAACCAAAACTGAACACTTCTGTTAATCTCATTAATTAAAATTAGGCAGAAAATCAACATCAGGTTTTATCAACAAATAAAAAATTAGCATCTATCTTTTGCTAAATCAAAATCAACATCAATCCAAATAGATCTTAATCATCTACTTTTAAAACATTTAATACTAGATTTTGCCATTTTCATAAACATTTCTCCGTCACTGCTTTGCAAAACTGATAAAATTTCTCAGCAAGAGTCTTCAAAATTGATTGAGTTTGCAGTTCAGCTTTGATCGAATCCATGAACGTTCTGTTTCACTCTTATTTCATAATTATTCAACGGACTAAAACTTGTCTCGTAAAAGTCATTGCTTGTTGGAATTGACAAAACAAAACCAACTATTTTTTTAAAATATTCAAAATCATTAAAAACGCTTGTTCTAAAGAAATTGGCCCAGATTTTATCGTTTGGAAAGTCTTTTGGAAGGACCTGAAAAACACGTTTCAGACATGTGAACTCTGTATAAAGGAAGTTAATGTTAACTGCATCTAGAATTTTCAAATTCCCAGAAAATTCAAAGAGTATTTTCCTGTCAGTTTCAATTCCTGTGATTTAAGGGACATTCCATCCTCCCGCTGCAAGCATGGGATACTTGGCTTGGCCCCATTACCACCATGGTGAATTGAGTTTGAAAAAAAAACTAGTATACGGAAATTCCGGGACAGTAACGCATAATTCCTGAACACGAGATCAGACACAAAATTCCGGGACATTCCCGGATTTTGCGGCTATCTGGCAACCCTACCAATACCTGGTACATTACGATTAGTTTCTTAATGCTAATACTTTTGCATTGATTGAAGACAAATTTTAAAAACTTTTCAAAATGTCCAGACAAGAATTCTAATGAATATTGAATGAGTTATTTTACCTTTGTTTTTTACTTCTCCACAGGCCCGCCGCTAGCTGTTTGAGCGCCCGCGTGCAATAGCGATTATGCCGCCCCCTGTCCAACTACAACCAGTGGTGGATCTAGGAAATTTCCGAAACGGGTCAAAAAACTGTGAGATTGCCGCCCCCATTGTTGCCATCCCGAGTGTCGCCGCCGACCGCCCGTTGCAGCTGTTGAACTAAAAAAAAAGGAGTTCGCCCGCTAAATAATATGCTGCCTGGCACGCCCCCTTACGGCGGCCCTGCTTCTCCATGTGCTCGTATCGTTCATTGTTTCTTAAAATTCTATCTATGAAAATGTATTGCATGTGCAACACAGGTAATCGTTTTCCCACCAATAATAACTTGGAATATTCTACCAGGAAAATAACCACTTATTTTTAAAAAATATCGGACTCCGATATCCAGATTTCAATATCGATATATCGTCCTAAAAAATATCACTCATAAATATCGATATTTTTTAAAAAAATATCGATATATCGATATATCGATATTTTATCAACAGCCCTAGTTTTTACGACGAAGATGAAAAACGCATCGAGCTGCACGGGCAGCACCGTCGGTCCGCGTCCGCCGTCGCCTTTTCGGGATCGTCGGCTTCCGCGACGCGCTGTTCCGTGCCGTTCTCGTCTTCGACATCGGTAACGAAAATGAAGTCTAAGCATGCTGCGGTTGTTACTGTTACTCGACTGGGTAGCGACAATTACAACATGGAGATAGAAGCAACTGACGCCCCACCAGAGGATCAGCCAAATCAACTTCCTGTGACAACAAAAAGCCAGCACAACACACCCATGTCATCATCAGCGGCGCCCATGCCAACTAGGGCTGTTGATATTTTAAAAAATATCGGATTTTCGATATATGGATATTTTAAAAAATATTTATATCGGATTCGATGTATCGAAGAAAAGTACCGATATATCGACCCTATTATATAAAAACAATGTTACAAAAACAAATCATTTTAAAAAAAGGGCCAAGTCTTGTGGCTATTTAATGATAAAGAGTTGTGAGATATTTTTCTGAATCAAGTTTTGATTTTCTGAAAAAAAATAGTTTTTTCATGACGTTACAGATAAATCTTTTTTTTTTTTATGTGATTTAGCAATTATACTACTACTTTACTAAAAGCAAAGGCAGAATGTTTATGATTTACTCGAAGACTTGTGAATCTAGAAAGAGCATCGAGGGAAATCTTGGCTTTTGTGAGTTTAAAAGCTCAATAATGCAACATTGTAGAAGCATTTATTTAGGTTGATGTTCTATTATCAGAGTTTGCATAATGACCAAGTCACTTTTTTTACAAGTATTGTTTTATGTGGAATTTAATTTCTTTTTGTAGGTTGATAGCTTATTCTTACTTTTTGGACCAAATGTTTGCACCTTAGCAAAGATTGTGTATCCGAATTTATCAATAATCCTGCTTACATCCAATTTTCATGTCAAAATACTTTCCTCGACAACGCACGCTCATGTAAAACAACGGGCTCGAGTCCGATTCGTTCTGTGCGAGCTTCGCTGTGTCTGCATTGTTACCATCGGCGGAGGACTACCAATAACTTCCAAATTAAATGTAGTAACAAAGTAAAATTAATTGTGTTTTTTATGCTCCTGATCTTTGGACAAAACTGAAATTCAAGGCATATAGCCTCATCAAGAAGAAAGCAAATAACCTACAAATTTTCTCTGAGACGTTTCAGCTTTTAGATTGGCATTGAAAAAACCCAGGAACTTTTCTTATACTATGGGGATGAAACCAAGTATGTGTACCAAATTACCATTTTCTAGGACAACTGGATGTTGCATAGAATTATGATGAGAGAACGTCATAGTTATTTAAAAGAGTTTCAGATCCAAAAAAAATTCCAAACTAAGGTGGTGAATGAAGTAAAATTTTTCACCAAAACTCATGTCAGAAACTTCATTGGACATACTCATGTTTTTCCCGTTGTTTCTTCTATTATGAATGGAGAACTCCCTACATTAATTGAAAATTTCCTCTTCTTTGATATTGCTTCCCAAATGGATAACGCTTTACAATAATACAGTTTTTTAAAGCTGAGATTCTAGGTGGAATGCAGGATTTAGGGCGAGGGGTGGGGACAAACCGGGGTACTTGCTGTGGGCGATAAAATCGTGTCCAACAATGCGTTTGGCAAACATTTAAAGAGGCCACATCAATGCGTTTGGCCAACAATAAAGGAGGCGATTCTCGGGGTTGGCTGGCAACAATGTTTGAAGAGGCGGCCATCTCAATTTTTCCCCGGCTTGGAAAAATCCTAGAGCCGCTACTCTCAAGGCAGTTCCCTTAGCGCTAACAAATTGTTTTTTAAAGGCACCAATCTATAATAATAAGTTTTTAGCATAGCGCTTTGTAAAGGCAATCCAAAAGTGGTAGATTCTTTTTTGTTTTTCAATTTCTTATCTTAATAAATTCGTAAGTGATATAACAAAACTGGTTGTGACATAATTTTGGAGCTCAATTCTTCTGTTGGTATGGAATAAGAAGCGTATCCAATTCGCGCGAAATATTTAACTGTGGAGTGCCAGATACAGGCTTATAATTTCCGGGACATTTCTGGGTCTAAAAAGTATTTTTGCAGTATGTTAAAAGGGTGAACAAAAATGCAAATTAATAAAAAAATTCTATTTTAGGTAAATATGCTATCTAACGTATATATAGTACCACTTTTAACTTTAATAATTAAACTATGGTAGAAAGTCAACATCAGGTATTATGAATCAAAAGGAAAAATACTAAACTTAAAACAAAAATTGACCACCTCGTTAGGAATTTTTTACTTTGGTACAAAACCAAACATTGGGTATTATCAATCAAAATCTCAAAAATATTAACCAAAACTGAACACTTCTGTTAAGCTCATTAATTAAAATTAGGCAGAAAAAAAACATCAGGTTTTATCAACAAATAAAAAAAATTAGCATCTATCTTTTGCTAAATCAACATCAATCTAAATAAATCTTAATCATCTACTTTTAAAATATTTATTACTAGATTTTGCCAATTTCATAAATATTTCTCCGTCACTGCTTTGCAAAACTGATAAAATTCTCAGCAAGAGTCTTCAAAAATGATTGAATTTGCAGTTCAGCCTTGATCGAATCCATGAACGTTCTGTTCCGCTCTTATTTCATAAATTATTCAACGGGCTAAAACTTGTCTCGTAAAAGTCATTGCTTGTTGGAATTGACAAAACAAAACCAACTATTTTTTTAAATATTCAAAATCATTAAAAACGCTTGTTCTAAAGAAATTGGTCCAGATTTTATCGTTTGAAAAGTCTTTTGGAAGGACCTGAAAAACACGTTTCAGACATGTGAACTCTGGATAAAGGGAGTTAATGTTAACTGCATCTAGAATTTTCAAAGTCCGAGAAAATTCAAAGAGTATTTTTCCTGTCAGTTTCAATTCCTGTGATTTAAGGGACATTCCATCCTCCCGCTGCAAGCACGGGATACTTGGCTTGGCCTCATGTCCACCGTGGTGAACTGAGTTTGAGAAAAAACCAGTGTACGGAAATTCCGGGACAGTAACGCATAATTGCTGAACACGAGATCAGACACAAAATTCCGGGAATTCCCGGATTTTCCGGCTATCTGGCAACCCTACCCACACCTGGTACATTACGATTAGTTTCTTAATGCTAATACTTTTGCATTGATTGAATACAAATTTTAAAAACTTTTCAAAATGTCCGGACAAGAATTCTAATGAATATAGCATGAGTTATTTTACCTTCGTTTTTTACTTCTCCACAGGCCCACCGCTAGCTGTTTGAGCGCCCGCGTGCAATAGCGATTATGCCGCCCCCTGTCCAACTACAGCCAGTGGTGGATCTAGGAAATTTCCGAACCGGGACAAAAAACTGTGAGATTGCCGCCCCCATTGTTGCCATCCCCAGTGTCGCCGCCGACCGCCCAAAGCAGCTGTTGAGCTAAAAACAAAAGGTCGCCCGCTTACGGCGGCCCTGCTTCTCCATGTGCTCGTATCGTTCATTGTTTCTTAAAATTCTATCTGAAAATGTATTGTATGTGCAACACAGGTAATCGTTTTCCCTCCAATAATAACTTGGAATATTCTACGAGGAAAACGGAAAATAACCACTTATTTTTTTAAAAATATCGGACTCCGATATATCGATATTTTATCAACAGCCCTAATGCCAACCTCTAGCGACGCTATGGCCTTGGTAGAGATTGCAGACCTGGACTCAGTGCCTACTACGGAATGTGTAGTGGACTACACAGTGATGGAACACGAGCAAGAGGCAACCGTCTCGCGTAAGCGGTCTGCAGAAAACACTTCAAATGATAAAAATGATACACAGTCCAAGCGGGCTGCAAACATTTCTGTGAAAACCAAAACCAGAATGCCGACTCCTCAGCTCAAATCCGACCGAAGAACAGCAACCAGAGATGCAGAACAAGACGCAGACAAGTGGCGTAAGCCGCGTAGACCTGCTCCTGCCGCTCAGCTGAGCTCCAATGCTGCCAATGCTCCCAGCACGAGCAACTCTTTCTCGCATTTCCCCATAGAGGCAGAGCAAGTTATGGAAACAGTGGAAGCTGAACAGACAAAGCCGGTTAGGGAGTCGAAGCCAGCACTTCTTGTCCTTCAAAGAGGATTATAGAAACCTCGAAATGACACTAAAGAAGCTTTGTAAGTATGGGTATCGCGTCAAACCTGCGGGACGCGAGTTATACAACCTCTTCCTGAAAACTAAGGCCGACTATCAAGCCGTCTTAGGCTATGCGTCAAAAACAGCATACCTTTCTACACCTTCCCAACTGAAGCTGATAAAAACCTGAAAGTCGTGTTACGAGGACTTCCATTCAATTTCTGCACGGAGTACATCAAAGAAGAACTGGAAGTGCGCGGCATAGTGGCAAGGGCGTAGCCAGGTACGGGGGGGGGGGGGCAGCTGCCCCCCCCCCCTAGCTGGACGCGGGTTTGCGCGCGATCAGTGCTGCCGAACCGAAGAGTAAACAATGCTAAGCAACTTTCAAAAATTAATTCGGTTCGTGCGATTTAAACCTGCTTTCTACTGCTATCTGCGGGAAAACAGACGTTAGCGAGGGCGGGGCAGCACAACGGGCCACGTACGGCGCTGCTGACGACTCTTAGGTCGGTTACACACTGGGCGGTTTCGGCCGCGGCGGAAATGTTTCCGTCGCCGTCGTTCCAGTAGTGGCGCGAGGGATCAAATGGGAGCTTTACACACTGGGCTTACACCCGCGGCAGAGCTGCCGTCAACGGCAGGTATGCAGCCGCGCGCTGCCATTACATTCGACGGTAATTTGGCCTGCCCAATCCAGACAGTGGCCCATGTGGTCAAAGAGGCGCTTTCACACTCGGCGGTTTTTTTAACCGCTTGTGCGGTTTTAGTCTGTGTAAAGTTTACACTTTTTGAATTTAAAAATCGTAATGTGAGTAAAATGATGACGGATACTGATCTCATTTCGTTAGCAGAAATGAGACCAGTTTTAAGAGACAAAACTATAGTTTCTTTTAAAGATCTGAACGCTATCAGGAACTCTTGGAAAGAAGGGTGCCTTGAAATTAGGAATTTTTTTAGGTTTAATACTATATAAATGTGTCCTTATATCTTAGACATTTGCCAAGGAACACTTTCAACATTCGAAATTCTATGGCTCGACATTTTTTCCTCTTTTTATTTTTTCTTCTTCTTATTTTCATCTAACACAGCAGTGAGACAAGGTGTTCAGTCTCTTCGGCATCATCTTCGCCATTTACTTTCGATTTTTCTTTGTAAAGTAATAGTTACGTAAACACTCAACAGATTACAATCTATCACAAAAGTTTAACTAGTTGATTGTGCTTGTAAGTATAAAAGCAATATAAACTCAACAGTGATAGTTGATTACACAGCGAAGTATATGTATTAGTTACAAATAAATGTAAGTCTTAGCCATTATATAGCATAGTGTATTTTGCAAACTTTTCTTGTACATCTATTCATATTCACCTCAAGAAGTTTTCACCTTAATTAACATAAAATAAATATAGCGCATTGGAATTAGATGAAATTAAATGTTTATTTATAGTAGGTCCATGAGAAATCTGCATACTTCAAGGAGATTGCCAGCATTTCCACACGTTAAATACAATTCATCAACTGGGTATTCCTCCTTTGAATGTCGTAATTAAGTTTCGCAAGCAATTGTCGAAATAAACTTCCCAAAATAATTGAAAAACTTGGTGTCGTCGTTCCTCAAATATTCTGTTTTCCTTTGGTTTTTTCTTTTCCTACTTCTATGGCTATGGAACCTTCAAAATAACAATTTTAAAACTTAACTACGAAGTAATAAACACCAAATTAATTAAATTAACTTCTAATTTCACAAAATGAAACTCAGGTCATCAAAAGAAAGGTACTGACGTCCGACCACGTCTCCTTTTACCAGCTCTTCATAGCAGCGAAAATTTTACCTCTTTAAAAGCAGCGACAGTTCTACCGGTGAATATGGAAACACTTCAAATTCTGTAGGCGGTGACGGTTGTTTCCACTGCGGTGAAAACCGCCCAGTGTGAACCAGCCTTAAGGGATTGTGCATAAAGTACGTGGCTCGGTCTATGGGGGGGGGGGTTGGCTGGAAAGCTAAGCTGGGCTACTTAAAAGGGGGGGGGGGTTTCCGAGCCAGGCCACGTAGCTTTTCTTTCATATTAAGATACAGAAGCATGTGACTAATTATTTCCGTCATTTTATTATCCCCGCTTGTAATTTATGATAGCCTGACAAGAGAAAACAGTACACAAATGACTTCTGGAATCAAAATGAGAAAAAGCTACGTGGGGGGGGGGGGAACATAAGCCACGTTGGGCTTCGTGGGGGGGAGGGGGGGTTCACAGGAGGCCAAAATGGAGCTACGTGGTTTATGGACGGTTCCTAAGTTGCGTATCGAGTATGAGCGGCTGCTGCGCGATCCATGTTCGAGCGCGCCAAACCGGTCATTTGCCGAGCGAACCATTTCTGTTGAAGAGCGCGGCTTGCGCCGCAAACTATCTAGGCACTGCCTTTTCGTGAAGCCACCGTGGACATTTCACGTGCGCGAATAGCCGCAACTTTCACTGTAATGCGACACACTGTATACTAGAAACCTAAACGAAGAATGATTTGGTGGATATGGAAATTGTATTTTAATTTAATACTGTATGGCGAGAAACTCATGGAAGACATCAGATATGAAGCCATCGAGGATACAATAAACAAATTTTATGACATTGACAATGGTAGAATTTCTAAAATCATTAATTGAGCCAGTGCACTCAATTTCGGGAGGCATTTCAGTTGCTGATAAACGCTGTGACTTCAAGGTTTCTAGTAATTGGAGACTCGTGTACTAGCCTGCATTATCTTTTTCGAGTGTCAAAACAATCATTTACTTGAACAGTTTCAGATGATTCTGACGCACTATGCGAAGCTCTGAAAGAATGGTAAAAAATAAGGTAACAGCACCCATTTAATACTAATTTTTTTAAAAAATGCTTTTCAATTTTCTGTTGCCATTCATAACGAGAACTTACTCCTTACATAGGTAAGAGGTATTATGTTCATTCTGTCATTTGGCGATACTATAGATTCGTTGATTGGAGTTTCAAGTGACGGTTGTGGAAGTGATGGAGGTTATACCATCTGAGTCTGATTAGGCTGCACATTTCTTATTAAACAAAAAAAAATTTGGCACCGTACAATTGTATTAAAAGGCGGCCTTTTTTGTTATCCATGGCAACAAACTGTCGCTGTGCCGCGCGAGCCAACTCGAATAAAGACATCCCCGTCTTAACTGCTATTAAATACCGATAGATTGCAGGCTCACTCGACCCGCACACAACATATCCGAACTTTTATACTGTGATATCACCAGAGAGCGCGCTAATAATTGGTTCTTAAAAGCAATTAATTTGTATTTTCCGTAAGGCTAACGATGGCTTTTAATATAGTACTACATACAGTGCATACAAAAAGTACGACATTTATTTAATAACTATAATTATCTGCATTCATTTGTATTTAATTATTTTTATTACCATCAAGCGACTGTAAAAAAGTCGATAGTGTAAGAGCTAATTTGTGACAAAATTTTCATTACTCTTGAATTTACAGTATATTTGTCCTAGGTGCCCGGATATGAGTTGGGTCGGGCAAACGGTCAAGTTGTTTCTCATTCTGTGGTCGTACCTATACTGCTACATACTGTGTTACAGCCCACAGGCCCAGCTTTATATTAACTTCAGTCTTACGAATAAGTTCAATGGTGTTGGAAAGAGATGCTAAAACGCTGCTGGGTACCTTCCCGAAAATAAATTTTCTGTTGATGCTAAAGTCACTAATTTGAAATGAAAATTTAATCATTGTTACTTGCAGACTTACTTGCCTCTGCTAGTATAGACTAATTAATTAGTTACTTGAACTTTCTGTCACTTTAAAAATATCCATGAATATTGCAAAAACATGCTTCATCACATTATCTTCAATCAGCAGCTAAGGATGTTAAGAACTTCTTGGAGAAAATACCGGTCGCTGTAATGATGAATACTGCTCAGCAGAGGGAAGTAGAAGACTATCTATAAATCGTGTCTTCTATAATATCTTCGATTACTTTCTGTGTTACACCATACAAACAACTTGCCTTTAAGAAGAGCAACATCAGGGTGTTCTTGAATAACTGCTGAAACTAAGAATTGATTCAAGTGTTCTGGTTTTGAAATAGCATATTGAAAAATTTAAGAAAAATGTCTTGAATATCTCCCCACAGATTCAAAACGAAATCATTGCCCTGTTCGGCTTGATCGTTAAAAATGAAATTGTGCAGGCCACAAAGAAGGCTTATAATTATATTGTGTTGCAGATGAGTCATGTGATGTAGCTGGGAAAGAATAACTTTCCATAAAAATAGTTTTACCGACTAAGATGAAATACAATCCGCCAAAAATCTCTCAGATTCGTAGGACTGATGGATTTAAATGACAAATGATAGCATTAGAAATTGACAGGTTTTTAGAAAACGAAGGACATGGGCCTGATAGTTGTGTTAGGCAAGGATGTGAAGGGTGTTCTACATTGGCGGGTGATATTGGTGAGATTCAAATTTTTTTAAAGAGAAATATAAAAAAAGCCTTGTATTTTCATTGTGATAGCCATAGACAACATGGTTGTAAATAATTTAAATCAAATTACAGAAATACGGAACACAATTTGAAACATAGAGAACAACAATTTTTTTTTATGAGAAACCATTTTACAGAGAAAGTACGTGCCAAATATTTCAGCTTTATACGAGACCCACTGGTCTAAAAAATATACGTGTTTTGCTATTTTTAACAAGAATTTTGAAGACATTATCAAAGGACTTTCACCGAGAGTGGTGGTGTAACGGATAGCGTTCTGGCCTCGCATTCGGGAGGATGGCGGTTCGAATCCCCGTCCGGGCATCCAGATTTGGGTTTTCCATGGTTTCACAAATCACTCCAGGCAAATGCCGGGATGCTTCCTTAAAAAGGCCATGGCCGAATTCCTTTCCATTCCTTGCCCCCATCCTTTCCCGTCTCTAAAAACCTAGCTGTTGAAGACGTAAAGTAGTTAAAAAAAGGACTTTCGAATGTTTCTAGGGAAGAAAATGATGCGGTGAGGAAAGGTGCTTACCAGTTATAGTGCGCTGCTACTAAGTCAGAATTGGTTTGAATACTCAGGATTACTGGAACCTGTTGCCACTGCGTCACAATCAAAGACGATCGACGTGGGAGTAATGTCTGTCATAAAAGATAATCGCAGCGACGCGGACACGGAGAACTAAAATATTTTAAACAGATCTACCAGTACTGCAGCTGCCATTGAAACAGATTTGAAAGTCTGGCGCATTGCATCTGTACTACAACGTTGTTCCAATCACCCTGCTCAATCTCTATACGATTTTTGAAAGGGATCTATTTTCATAACTTATTTAAATTCCTTGATAGCTTCTCTGTAGTGGTATTTTAGGATTATGTATTGCACTTTTACACGCTTTGTTTTAAATCTTACTCTAGTTATTTAGTAAATAGTCAATTATTGTAAGTATTTAGTTTTAGGTCAATTTACATGTATCACAGAAAATCACGTCAGTTTGAAAAATAATCTGTTTATCTAATAAGCGCTGAAATTATCACCTTATTTGCAAAGAATTACAGATATAGCTAGCAGCCGAGAAAGCCCTTTCTGCCTCCTCATTCGTTGAATTGATTGAAATGGTCATAAATAAAAAACATTTTGAAAAACTTAACAACTTTTTACACTTTTTTGAGATCATCATATTTGGGAATCACCTCAGTTTGTGGATTATCCAGTGCTACGGTCACGCTTTGTGCTTCAATTGTGGCGTCCAGGTCTTTGTGATCTACGTCCAAGTGAAAGTTTTTTCTATGCTCTCAATTTCTTTCAATGGTTTTTTTTTGGGGGGGGGAGGAGTATAAAACGTCGACAACTGCCAATTGTGTGAAAAGTACAATTGCAAGTACGAAGGCAGAACGTTTTCCATGACGCTTGTTCCGTCAGATCTTTTCCTGATAACATCAGTTTCAACAGCAACACCAAAGCTTTGTCAATCGTTCATTGACCAAACTAACGCAATGCTCCGTGGTGCACGATCCCCGTATTCTAAGCAAGCTGATATTAAAATGTGTTTCTTTGAAGTGAACATAACCCCGTGTCCACACGCTTGGCACTTGCCGAAAACTCCAAACCTTTAAAAACGCTTGGTTAATTGTGGGGAGCCGAACATTGACAGCCAAACGCTTGCGATTGCGCTGGTATGTTTTGGAGAAGAAAGTGTGAGGGACGTCGATGTTGTGTTGGATATAAATTTTTGCTTAACCTATATTTATCATAAAAATTTAAACGAAAATGAAAATATAACAAGGAAAGACGGCGAAGAAGATGGTGGATGTTAAAAATCCATAGAAACGGTTCCAGGTATAATTTTATTCACGTAACTATGTTTAGTATGTAGTTTCATATATTTATTTCATTTAATATAGTTAGGATATATGAAATTATTGTTTTATAATTGAAATTGTATAATAATTATTGTTTTAACAGTACTATAATGTCTATATCAATTATTTGTAGACTGCACAGAATTTATGGAAAATAACTTAAATGAGCTACTTTATGACTTTTTATTTTGTTTATGGCTTTACGCCTTGTAAGCAACGAGGTCATAAGAGGCGGGAATGGACATTGGGCAAGGAATGGGAAAGAATTCTGACTTGGCCTTTTTCTGAAGGAAGCATCCCGGCATTCGCCTAGAGTGATTTGGAGAAACCATGGAAACCCCAAAACTCAATGCCCGGATGAGGATTCGAACCGGCATCCTGCCGAATGCGAGGCCAGAGCGTTAATTGTTCACCCACTACACTCAGTGACCACGGTTCTTTATGAGCCATCTTGAAAACTTCTGCCGGAAGGTATATGCTGATTTCGAATAGTAGCATTTGAAAAATTGTGAAATATCGTTGTTGAACCAATTACTCATTTTTCCTGCGGCACTTCTATCACAACAAACAGGAACGCATGTCTGTCCGCCTTCAGTGCACAAAGTGTATCAAGTCCGCAGAAACGAGTAGGTGCTTTACAAGCACTTGCCGCAAATTTTCTTTGGTTTGTGCCAAAAAACCGACACTCGATTGGATCAGCCACAAGTGCCAGCCTACACAAGCCAAGTTAAACGCCCTATCAACATGTTTCAATTTGTGACGGCTTGACGAGGTTTAGCAAGCGTGTGGTCCCGCCTTAAAGTTCAAATATAGGTGATTTTTTTTTTTTTTTTTGATGTCTATTCATCAAACACTCAACGAAAATATTCGCCATTGTTTCTTAAAATATTCAAACTAAACAATTATGTCATTTGAAAACTTTGCTATCATAGATCTTATAGAATTAGCAGAATTAGGAAACAGAACTCCACTTTTTGAAAAGAAATAACTCAAATTTAATGAAGTACAGTTTATGACAAAAACATTTTTACACATCATTTATGCACTAGATTTTGAAATATCTGTCAATAGCTGTAACCTTCTTTTTGTATTGTTTTTACTTCCTCCTCAGAAACAGCTCTAATTGTATCTTTTTCGTGTGTATGATCTGGGAGCTAGTTTTGCAATAAGGACGGCATAACTCAAATCACAGTACTGCACCCAGCAAAAACAAACTGGAGTTCCTAAAAAAAAACACATAAAACTGAATGTAAATACTTATGATCACGGACAACATAAACACTCAACACACATTTATTGCCGTGAGTTAAATTTCAAATTTCAACTTGAAGGATACAGTTAAACGGGACGATACAATAGGTAAAGAACGAGTCGGACCGGAAAGTTACGACAGGGAGACACGGTGACGAAGACTGAAATATGTTTTCACCCCATTTTACGGATTGCGGATCCGCTTAATTAGGTGCTGGATCCGCCAGACTGCCAAATGATGCGGTATCCCGCATTATTGGATTGCAGTCCCTAGCTACATCCCAGCTAAAGTTTAGGTTGATTTAAAAAAAAAAGTCACGATGTTTCTGCCAATGTTACAACTTAAAATTGTTTGATTATGAAGTCGCACTATGGTATAAACTATGGAAGGACAAGGGTATGACAACAGAAAATCTTGGAGAACTAGACCTTATGAAAGAGATAAATAAGATGGAAATATTCTAGAAATCCAACTGAACTGTCTGTGCATGCTTGGTGTACACAGAAAACTTTTACAAGAAAATTGTGACAAAATTGCAGATGAAGTAGCTCGAAAATTATTATTAGTGTAATTTTATACACTAATTAATTAAATTATAATTAATTAAAATATAATAATATTAATTAATTATTCAATTAATAGAATATATATTTATTACATTAATAAACGTTTTTGTAGTATGCATATTATCAGTTTTCTCTTGCCTACTCCCCCCCCCCCCCCTATACAAAATCCTGGCTACGCCCTTGCATAGTGGCGAGGACAGTCGTTCGTCTGCGTTCACCAAAAAAGTGACAGGAAGTACCTCTGTTCCTGGTAGTCCTCTTGGATACCACCGAGAATAGAGCAATTTGCTCAGTGATGATCACCACCGAAAAATTACGTAGCACTCGAGGTCCTCCTCAGTGTTAAATTGTCACGGGGTAGGACACGTATCCAGGCACTGTGTTATGCCGCCCAAATGCGTCAAGTGTGCAGGGGAAATCCCAACTCGCCAATGCGCTCTCAAAAAGGGAGAAACCTCTCCCAAATGTGTCAACTGTGGCGGTGTTCATGTGGCAAGCTACCGGAAATGCACCGCTTTCAATAGATTTATTGACAAACAGAAGGAAAACAATGCCTCCTACGTTGCCATTCTTAAGAAGAGGCAACAACAGAAAATTAAGAAGGAAGAGAAAGAGGCAGCAGTCTCCAATAGGGCCTGCCCAACCCTGAGCTGATACCGGGTACATCCTACGCAGAAGCGTCAGTTGGTGCTCATGACAACGGGAGGGATCACCAAAGAGACTCCTCCGCCCAGGCAAAACCTCCGAGGAGGGTGACGAAAAGTTAAGAATTGAAGAACCGCCCACCGGATGAGAACACCCGGAAGTATGACGGCTCCATTCTCTTAAACATGGTGCAGTCACTATTGCAGCCGGTGACTGCATTAATTCAAGACCTGCCGCGTCAGATAGTGGAGACTGTAAGGATGGCAATAGCTGCCGTGCAACAAGGTAACCAAAAACGTCATGGCTAATGCCATTGAAGACTTAACCATTTGTATATGGAATACTAATGGCCTCTAGCACCAGATGGGCGAATTTAAGGAATTCCTTAGGGACGAAGGCATTGATGTGTGCCTCGTGAATGAGATTCATCTTAAGCAGGGGATCAAAGCTGCTGCCCCCAACTACTCCTGCTATAGGTGTGACCGGCCAACCACCGGAGTTGGTACCGCGGTCTTCGTTAGGAACGCCATTAAGCACTACCAAATAGTATTACCCCGCATGGAGACCATAGAAGCAACCGATGTCGCTGTCGAGACATGTCGGGGGGGACTTGTGTTTGTTGCTGTATACCGACCACCAGGACGCCAACATTAAGGGGACATTTCTGCGCTTCTCAGTCTGCACGGCAATCTGTTTATTGCGGGTGATCTGAACGCCAAGCACGTCGCCTGGAATTCACGAGTCACCAACAATCACGGAAGGAAACTCCTACGAGTGATCGAGAATCACGATGCGGTAGTTTGGGGATCCACCGAATCTACCATCTGTGGACGTGGCCTGCCTGATGTTCTTGACATCACCATAACCAAGGGCCAAAGACACAACATAGAAGTCACCACCAAAACGGTCTTGTCATCCGATCATGTCCCGGTGCTTTATTATATGGCGGCGGACGTATCATCACGCAGGAACAGACTAGCCAGAAACTTACGTGAGATTAACTGTGAAGTCTTTAAGAACCTCCTCACACAGCGGATCGAATCTGCAGCACCGCCGTCTGCTACTGGCCCCTCTGCTGCCGTTGCTGTACTGGCTGACTGGATAAACGAGGCAGCAGATGCGGCTACCCGGCCGCGCCGTAACCAGTCTCCACGATCTCGACAATTGCATCCCCACATCCGAGAGGCAATAGCAATCAAAAACCAACTAAATAGGGAGTGGCATCTCACTAGGGATCCGGCTACAAAGAGAGCGGTAAATCGCATGCAACAGGAGATCAAAGCGGAGGTAGAACAGTACAGAATTTCTGACTGGTCTAATTTCATTTCCACCTTGAATATAGAAGACAGGTCTGCAAGGCGAGCCACGAAGGCCCGACTCCGGCAGAGGTTAAAGATCCCACCTCTGGTTGTTGGAAATAACCATATCTGCTTCCCAGAAGAAAAGGCTGAAGCTCTTGCTGAGACCTTTGGGGTAAACTTTAAACCAATCGACGTCCCTAGAGACGATGAGCACATAGACTTCGTGGGGCGACGCCTGAGTCGCTTCCTAGAAGCTGTTCCTTCGGAGGAAGACGTCATAGAGGAAATCACGGTGCAGGAGGTGGAATCGGCCCTCGCGAACCTGAAAATCAAGAAAGCCGCCGGACACGACGGGATCGGTGGACGGATTCTCCAACAAATGCCTCCAACAGCAATCCTATACATCACGGAGTCTTTCAATGAAATTCTCCGTACAGGCGAATACCCGCAAATGGGGAAACATGCCCACATTATACCCATTCCCAAAGTGGGCAAGAACAGGAGGTCGCCCAAGTCTTACCGACCGATCAGCCTGCTGCCTACACTTTCCAAAGTGTTTGACAGGATATACGTTAAGATACTGCGCAGAATCATAGTCAACGAGAAGCTGCTGTCGGATGAACAGTTCGGCTTCCGACAAGGGCATTCCACCCCTCAGCAGCTCCTTCGTCTTGCTGAAGAAGCCTTTGCGTTTTTGAACGTCGCGAGTTCTTCGGTGTGGTCCTGATGGATGTCAGCCGAGCCTTCGACTCGGTGTCGCACCATGGACGCTTATATAAACTTCTCACGCAAGGAGTACCTCTTTCTCATGTTAAACTACTCGAGAGCTACCTGGAGGGACGAACTTTTCGAGTAGTCATGGACGGGGCCACATCCTCAATCAAGAACATCGCTGCAGGCGTCCCACAATGCTCGGTCTTAGGGCCGGTGCTATACAGCCTCTACACTGCTGATACTCCTACTACAGCATGCATTAAAAAAGCCCTGTATGCCGATGTCACGGCCATGTATGCCAGAAGCCTGAACATCAACAATCTGCGACGTCGACTACAACAAGCATGCGATAATATTCAGGAATGGGCAACGAAATGGCGGCTAGCCTTTAATGCGCCTAAGAGCCAAGCGATTGTATTGACCAGGAAGAAGGTTCCACAAAACCTGACTCCTCTAACCCTCTTCGGCGAAGATATCAACTGGACAAGTACTGCCATCTACCTAGATGTGAAAATGGACAAGAGAATGACGTGGAAGCCTCACGTCACCAACGTCCGCGCAAAGGCATCTGGGAGAATGAGAATTCTATACCCGATTCTCAACCAATCTTCAGCACTGAGGTCGCAGCTGGGAATCCGCCTTTATGTTGCGCTAGTCAGGCCAATAATGGAGTACGCAGCAGTTGTCTGGGGGAACACTGCTGCCTCCAACCTACAGCAACTGCAAGTTGTACGAACAGAGCTATAAGACAGGAATATCATCTGGCGCGTGAGACGAGGACACATGTCCTTCACCAAATAAGTGGCCTACCCAAGCTTCGCGAGAGGTTTGAACAGCTGGCAAGACAATTTTACTCCATTAATAAAAAATCTACTAATCCGCTGATAACCGCTCCAGGTGCGGATCCAATATATGACAACACTCTCAGGTGGCCAAAGAAACTACTGGACCACTAATTATGCACTAAAATATAAGAACAATGACAAAAGCAGCGGATACGACAAATCCAGATAGAGACGAACCATTTTGATAGTGACAACCAACAACATAAGCTGGAAGGAGATGCGCTATAGCGCAAAAACTTCCCCTCAACCAGGGACTTATGTTTTCCCAGTAAGGAATGTCACTGCTTACTTTTTATAATCCTAATAAATTACTATGTACATAAAATTTTTCGCTTGCCCTTGCAGTTGAGGATATGAACGTATCAAAAACTAGATTAGTTGAAACAGCAAGCAGACAGTTGTTTGGTTAAAGTTGCAGCCAGTGTTGCCAAACGTAGCGGAATTTTATCCCTCGGGAGACAGAGCGGCGAAATATGCAAATTGTCAAAAACGTAGCTATAACTTTCGAAAATGAATTTATTAAGGATAAACATTCATTTTGTTGAATCAAAACCAGCCAAAATAAATCATTACCCTCCCTGACGTAATCGAATAACCAATAATAACAGGCAGATTGGTTGTGAATCCCCGCACGTGTATTTCCACGCTCTTCATGTAGCGCCTACCTGCTTACTTTTCGATGGCTCTAAGCACAAGTTTGCCTCAGCCTTCAGTACGAGTTTGCTAATAATTATTGCGAGTCACAAGTGATGCGTTTATACAGAAGAAGTGGGTTTTTCTCCGCCCAAGAAAACGCGAGAATACCGTCGAGAATTACCGGAAAGTGAAATAAAGTCGACAAAACCGTTATTTTCAGAAAAGTTGCTTTTTCAAAGTGGATACTACCTGTGAAAGAGGACAATTCAAAATCGAGGTGTAAGGCTCGCAAAGTTGTTTTGGGTGCGAAAAGAAGTGATTTGGTAAAGCATAGTGAAAGTCAAAGACACTTGAAGAACGTAATCCATCTACAACACAAAACAGATTTCTCAGGTAATTAAACTAGATTTTTTATTTGCACCACGTGTGAGGAAATAATCGTGGAGCTTAACGATTAATGACTTACCCAGGGACTCTCACTCTGACGGCCGTGGTTTGAATTCCGGTGTCTGTTGATGTATGATTTACAAAAAATAATGTGATATCAGAAAGGTGATTCGATCTAATACACCAGAACATCTCATAATTTGCTGCGATTATAGTTTGATATTATTTCAATTATTTGAACTAAATATACAAATCCAGTGCTTTTCCTTCCTTTTTTCTTTCAGATTTTCAAACCAAAGACAGAAGAAACTGAAGCTACAGTAGCAGATATAATATAGTTGTGGCTCATAATCTTAGTTTCAGTGTGGTCAGTCATATTGTTAAAGATGCAAAACTAAATTTTAAGGATTCAGCTATTGCGAAAAATGTTCAACAAAGTCGCACAAGGTGTACAGCTATTCTTCGAAATGTTCTATCATCAAAAATCAAGGATGATGTAACTAAAGAACTTAAAGACAATGCTTCTTCGGTCCTCATAGATGAGAGTGCTGATATCAGTAATCATAGGTTGTTGTGTATTTTAGCAAGATATATATACCATGACGAAGTTAAGACCCAACTTCTTGACTTAATCCCCATTAGCAGTGATGATGGTAATGTTAAATGGCTTTACAGACTTTTCAGCAGTTGCCTGTCTAATTTTGAATTAAATGTTCACAATTTGATGGGAATTTTGCTCTGATAACGCCAGTGTTATGTTTGGTAAAAATGAATCGTTCAAGATCCATCTTGTAAATGACAATCCAGAAGCTCTTGTAATCAGCTATATATGCCACTCAACACATCTCGTTGCCGTAGCAGCATCAAATGAAATTCCTATTTATGTTGAAGCCTTGTTGCACAATATTTATAACTATTTTTCCCGTTCTCCAAAACGAGCATGCATTTTGGTGGAATTTCAAAAGTTTATGCAAGCTTCTGAATTAAAGATCTTAAGTCCAAGTAAGAATAGATGGCTAGCGTTGTCGAACTGTGTTGATCGTATTCTACAAAAGTGGAATGTAGTCGTTGAATTGTTCAGAAATGCAGCATTTGAGGGCAAAAATCCTGTGGCCAACATGACTTTTTCAGATCTTCAAAATCCTTATATCAAAGCGTACCTTCACTTTTTGAGTCATGTCTTACCAACCTTCAATCAGTTCAGTGCAATGTTTCAGTCAAGGAAGGTATCCTTCCAAGATCTCTATCCTGAAGCAGAAGATTTGTCAGAATTTTGTCTGCGAACTATATGAAACCACTTCACTTTAGTAGTGCGAACAACTTAGATAAATTGTATGTATTTGATCCTCGCGTTTTACTCCCTGTAGAACAAGTAAATGTTTGGGAATATACTATGAAAGTGTTATCAGAGTGTAGTGAAAGGGACAAGGAGCAATTCAGACTAGTATGTGTCAAGTTTTATCAAAACTGTGTCGGCGAATCTTTCAAAAGATTTCCGGTGAAAGACAACCTCTATAAAAATATGTAATTTCTTGTTCCAAGTAATGCATTGAGCCAAAATGTTGAGAAAAAGTAGGACGTTTCGGAAATTGCGACGAGATTTGAATATACGCGTAAAATAAACAAACAGGAAGTGATAAAAGAGCTCGGCAAGCTTTCATACTATTTTACAGAAGACGAAAAAGAAGAGTTGTTAAAGTTAAACGGTGTTGTTTGTTTTTGGTGTGCGTTATGTAAAACTAAAACTTTTGAAGGAGAGTATGTTTTTTCAAACTTTTGAAGGAGAGTATGTTTTTTCAAACTTTTGCAAGTTAGCAAAATTGCTGTTAGTGTTACTGCATGGAAATGCAGATGTAGAAATAGTTTTCTCTATGATGGGTGATATAAAGACCAATAAAAGGAACCTCATGAAACCTCAAACACTCAGTGATCTGCTAAGTGTAAAATTAGATTTGCAAAATAAAAACAGTTGTTGTTTGACCTTGTGGCGGTTACGCCTGGGGAGGTAAGGGTGAAAACCTTTTACTTCTTTTTATAATTAAAAGAAACCCTCGGCTGCTAATTTATTGGGTACTCATAATGGCGTACAGGCGAGGCTTATTTATCGTTAACATTGACACATTGAAATATGATAAAAAGAACTATGCAAAGCCTCTTCTTACAATTGCCAACACATATTAACAAATAAACAAAGCATTAAAACACAACCACCTTTAAATTAATCTTTAAACAAACTCCCAATGTTAATTGGCAAGCAAGAAAGCTACACACTTGATTTGTTTAAATGAAAGTTCCCTTCACAATGATCGGGAACACAGTATTGACATTAACTGTATTCGATCTCAAATGCCGGGCGCCAGGATAATTTAAATTATCCACCAAGTGTGGCTTTAAGAAAGTCTGCCCCAGCTAGCTCAATATTTGGGGGTGCGAGAACTCCTAATCATTCAGTGGTCGTTACAGGGCTGTACTCAATGACCGAATAAAAGTACCACACTGCACTTGTAGAATTATTACCGTGACGGCGATGTATTTCCCGCGACGGCGAAATTATTATAGCCCCTTGGCTATAGCGGACAATGCACCACGTCCGTGCAAGCGTACTGGATGCGTTCACAGTGACCTCACTGTACAAGACACGCTTATCGACCCTCAGGTTCGATGACAAGACCGAGCGATCTCCAGCTTCGGAAGATCCGCTCCTTCTCGTCTGAAGGCTCGGAGCCAAGTCCTCTCCAGCGTCCGCCGGAAAAAGCCTCCTCTCGTCGCTCGTAGTTTACATAGAAAAAAATACACCATCATTACAAAATGCAAAGGAGAGTCTCTCTCGATTGGTTCTGCCATTTTTAAGCTCCTCCCTTCAACTGTCACGATAGGCGAACCTTGTCTTTCTCGGTTCGTGTGAATTCGGGATAGCCTCGGACTTTTTCGTCACCTGTGACCTCCAAAACTCCCCCTTCGTAGACCTGGGGCTTGGATAGTTTGTTCACCTCAGTGTACCGTTTCCCCGGAGCCAAGGGATTATACGCTTGACCAACTGCGTGAGAAGGGTAGCTGGTGTCCATTGTCCCTGGCTGCCGCCGGCCTGTCGCGACCCTCTGGCGCGTCTATCCCAGGTCCCACAAACTCACTGACAATCCGCTCCGATAATTCCTTTCTTATTTTTATATATAAAAATATGCAAACAATATATATAAAAATGTACGGAATGACCCATATTTGGTCATTCCGCTACAACCTATGTAATTACCAACGATCATCTTAAGAAACTTGGTAAATGTATGTATCAGTTTAAATAAAGTGAAACTGAAACCTTTGCCTCGGCTGATGGAGACTGACTGTAGTTACACTGTTATTACAATTTTGCCTGAAATGATTAGTAAATAATGTATGTATAATGTCAAATAAGTTAAATCAGTTAATCCTTCAATATTGTCTTTCATCCGCTCTTACGTAATTTAACGAATTAATGAATTCTGTTTTGTTTTGTAAAATATTCATTGGCATGATAAAAATATCATCGTAAGCGATATCAACTGGTGCTGCTACTACCACTACGACAACAACAGCGTAAATGTTCATTCATCCTCTGTTCGACCTACACATGGAGCACCAACACACTGGCAATAACCTGACATGTTTATTCAGAATTCACGTCTAATGTTTAATAAGAGATTTCATCATGACAGGTAGGTTTTATTGATATTCATTGCAATTATTATTTACTTGTAGCGGAATTTCGATAGCCATAGCGGTATGTAGCGGAATGAAGCGGAATTTTGTCTTGCCCGTAGCGACTTTCCGAATTGGCGACACTGGTTGCATCGATACCAAGGAATTCCACTCGACCAAAAAATGTTGTTCAGACTGCAGAGAACACATCGGGGTAAGGATTAGAATAGGAGTGGCTAATTCGCTATTATACATCAATTTTTGCTGTAGGGCTGCACAATTTGAGGAATTTCGGAAATATCAAACATATACTCGTACAAAGATCACAAAACCCCTGCTTGAGAATAATTATTGCCACTCGAATGTACGTACATGTAAACTAAACATTTTATAATAATTTAACTTATTAATTGTGTTGGTAATTAACGAAGAATATATTTTAGCGGATATCCTCGAAAAGCTAGCAAAAATCTTGGAATAAAAATAAAATGCTAACATTGTGACAGTGGATGGGTTGCCATTTTACATTTCCTACGAATGAAGTTTATATGACAGAAAATTTTGCTTCACCCCCAAATAAACCGCATACAATTAATTTCGTCCGTCATGATTTTTGCAAATGCCATGTTGTTTGTAATTATAACTTTAAAAGGTTAAGGTTCCAGACGTTACATACAAATGGGTGAATCCATAACGGTTCTGCTTTTCATTCAGAAGGTAAGTAACTATAAAAATCAAAAACAAATGCATAATAGAAACCCTATAAGACAAAATATTAGTCTTCATTTATACAAATGCACTGGTGTTGGAGGAGCGCATGGTGCTGCTGCAGCCCGCACTACACCGTTTTCGCGCGCACTGATCGAGTCTTCATCATCTCCTAAAGATTAGTTTCCTTGATAGATCAGAACGCATGTACGGTGCTGTGTCTTATTGGATAATCGGAATAAAAGGAATCAACGATTGTTTTCTTATTCGTAGATCGCATCTGCGAGCAGTAGTCCATTTGGTGGAAGTTGGGATACAATTAGCCAAGATCATTCCTTGGAAATATACGAAATGGAACTGATTTACGTCATAGTGATACGTTTAAATGTTTGAAACGCCGATGGGATGCCCAGTAAGAAACAATATTAAGTTTATGGCGTGAAATAATACAACAAATAGCATAGTTGCTTGCAAGAAATGAGCTTACGTGAATTTTTTAGGCTTGTGCATTTTTCTTCGTCGACGTCGTGGTCATTAGAGGTTGGAAACGAACGGCAAGGAATGCGGCCATGGCCTATTGAAGGAACAATGCTGGAGATGGCCTGCAATGATTCTGAGAAACCATGGAAAACGGAAATCTGAATGACTGGACGTCACCGCTCATTCACCCCACTCGGATTTGAACGTAACGACGGAGTAGAGCTAGGTTACCGTCCGCATAGTTCGGGAATCTAAATGGTGGAGCAACAGCAACAGGGCATCGTTGCCCATTGGGGGGAACTCTACACTGCAAATGAAAGAATACAGGAATCAGTCAGAGCCCAAGCGCTGAGCTGTCTTCAATAATGTACAGATATGAGACCAAGAAAAATTTTCTAAGAGTGTAAATAAAGGCGCTAAAGAGCATAAATAAAAAATCTGAATCATACAACGTTAGGCTTCAGCAGGTTGTCTTTACCTTGACTATCCAAACTACTATCCACTAGTTTACATTCGAGCACATAACAACACTATCCACAGCATTTACAGCAACCAAAATTATTTTGAAGCATTTAAATTTCATGAATTTGACACTATATTCTCATATGGCTACCTGTAAGTAAATTCCTGCTGTATAATGGGAACTAATCTTTTTAAAAATGTATCCTTGCCAAAACGCATGAACTATATCCATCTCTGTGCAAGGTTTGCTGTCACATGTAAAATTTAAATAAACATTAATTAAATGAATATTCTGAGACAAATGGATTACCTCTTAACATGAAGAGAAGTAGCACTGCACTGATACAATCTGAAGTCAATAAAAATAAATTATTTCGTATTTATCAGAAAATTTTATGCCCCCATCAAAGTTTCAAGTACTTTTTATAATCAATAACAAGTTGCTACAAAATACCGATATACATTGAATCAACAATACGATCTGCATAATGAATGCGAGCGCTAATCTGTACATTTTTTCTCGCAGTCAAGTAATAAAATCATTTCAATAAATAAGGCAAGGAAATAACTACTGATATTAGTGGAAAGCGCAATCTACCGCCTTTTCCTACGAAAACAAAATTAGATTCTAAATACTAATTGCGAACCATCCAATAGAACAAGTTTCTAGATTTATCTGTCGTTAACGAACTAAAGAAGAAATTTCTCCGATTTCAGTATATGTATGGATCGACTTACAGTGAAACTTAATATTCCCTGGGAGATAGAATAAAAAATATGGAATTCAGACAATAACTGAATATTTCGTCTTTCAATAACGGAATTTACCAAATAAAGGAGGAAAACTGAAGGCCCACGTTCTAAGGATAGGTATTGACAGATTTCAGAACCTTGCCTTGTAATACCATCCTACAAGAGGAAGGAATACTGGTAAACCCAGGATAGCCGGGTACTCACTAGCGAGCTGTAACTGTAACCAAACAGATACAGTAACGAGATTCTAGTGCGTACGATAAAGTCCGCATGACTGTAACCATAACGAAAGCCAACTCTATCCGCAGCGTTCGTTTCGAGCTCCGCGATGTCGGACGAAGTATCTCTCGCTTGTGCAGCATACATATTTGTAGATGTTTTACTAGATGATTATAAACGGCCACGAAGTTGGTGTATTCATGGAATATATGAGAAAGAAGTGATCCAATTCTTCTTTTAAGAAATTAACAAATGAGTAGTCATTACAAAAATTTCACGACAATCTCTCCAACTGATTACGAATATCTAATGAATATAATTAGGCCCAAGATAGAACGAAGAAACACTTCGTTCCAAGAAGCAGTGTCGGTTCAAGACAGATTAGCTGTGATGCTGAGATACATAGCTACTGGTAATTATTTTACAAGTTTACAATACCTGTTTTGCATTTCCAAATAAGCCATAAGCTCAATTGTCCCTGGAATGTGCCAGGCGCTGATAGGAGCATTGAATGAACAAATCAAGGTAATCCTTTATTCAATAATAATAAAATATTAATGTAATTTATTTTAAAAAATTAATACATAATTCTCTAAACTCATACTCCCCCGGTTTCGTTCATAATACCTCCGATTCTGACCCAGTGTCTTCTTTAATTTTTTTTTGTAGTAATCCTTGTCCTTGGGGTTCCATCGGACACAGCTTTCCTTGTAAGCGTCTATCAACTAAAGATATTTATCATCCGTCCATTCGCTCATGACGCTTGAGGATACTGGTAGGTTCGCAGCGTGTAACAACCTTCACTCAAGATCTGGAAGAAAATGCGCATAAGCGCATGAACGTCCCTTCACTCTGGGACAAAAGTTTACCAGAAGACTGTGCCCTGGCGAACAACCTTCACTCTCGACGTCCACGAAGGCACTGCGAGCGTCCTTTGATTCGCAGCAAAAACCGACAGTCGTCGGCTCGCTGCGAATGCAACGCTTTCCGCCCGCGGCAGGCTCGCGAGCCACGTACTCACTATAGTTCACTGTAACAGTAACGTGTAACGGTTACAGTTACAGCTCGCTAGTGAGTACGCAGCTGAAAACATGGTCAGAAAACTGAGTTTGGAACAGGCTTTTGGCCTGTCCATAAAGTGGAAGTGTGTAAGTAAATTCTGGGTCGGCCGAGTATTCTTTGATAAAATCACCCCCTCTCGCCGCCTCGTCCAAATTCCTACACGATACGGACTACCCAAAGAACTGGAAAATTCCTTTGTCGTTCGAAAAATACAAACTAGTAAATTATTTATTCTCGCGACAGTAATAGATTATAAACAGAGTGGATTAAGTACTTAAAAATAATATTCAAGAGAGTAATAACAATTTCATTATTAGAATGCATCTACATGTGGCACACCTTGCTTATAGACAATGAATGTCATCATCCGTGACACTTCAAGATGGAGTCGTTCGTACTCTTTTGTTGCATGTGCGGTGTCGCCCCATCGCACAGGCAGCATGTTCTTTCGTACGCCCGCTCCATGTTTTAATGTTTTGCGAATCTGGTTTTCCACTAGGAGAGAACAAGTGGGCTTATAATGGTGCAGTACCGCGTGTGTCTTTGTTATAATTGTTTCTAGTGGCAGAAAACAAATTGTGGAAAAACTCTGTGATGAAGAGGCTACGATGAAAATGGCATTACGTTGACACAAAGGAAAAACCGTCGCTTGTTGTGTTCTCATATGTCGTTCCACCTTTCAGCTCCAGTCCCATATTACTCTGTGAGTCTCAGGTCCTAGTTTTCTGCTAAAGGGATGTTACGCACTTCACACACTATAGAGATAGCTGGATGCTGCTTCCCTTCTTATTAATTATACAGAATATGAACTGACTAGACGTAAGTCGCATCCTCATTTCGTTTGTGCCATTAATTTACTAATATTTGACAACTTATAACACTGATTCAAACCCGAAACGTAAATCCACATAAGAGAAAGTTTAATACAAGTGTGAAATATATTCATTTAAAAAAAAAAAAGATCCATTCTTAGTTACAGTATTTTAATGAACATTTAATACATTGTATTCTTTTAATCAAATTGCAATGCATTCAGATCATTTTGATCTATCAAAGCAATACTCATTCGTACAAAAATATAGAGATTTACGACTAATCACTACGTATCTGATTCAGATACATTAGTAATTAATATAAAGGATTATAATTAGTAAGAAACTGAGTTTAATGGATCTTACAATACCCAATAAATCACCTAACCCCCTTTTCATCCCCCCATGATACATTCAAATTTTATGTTATAATAACGATGAGCGCAAATTTCAATTTTAATGTTCAGGGGTTAGGTAGGTGTGACAGATAGACAAATGTATGTATCCATAAGGATTCCTACTTTTGTTCAGAACGTACTGGATCCTAAAATTAAAACCAAATACAAAATCGAAATCATCTAAAACAAAAGCACCATGTTTATTTAAGTAAACACAGTCGTTAATCGTAAAACGCTATTCTACATGAGAAAATGTAACGACGCTATGTTGTAGACCTGTACGTATTCAGGAATGAAACCAAACTAACATTCGGAAAAGATTTTAGCTGGCAGTTCATGTAGCGTCTTTTAGGTGAAACTCAAGCTTTTAAAAACGCAATCATAATAAGTACTTTCGGCGTGATGACGCTATAAACAGACAAACACAAGAATCGAATAAACTTGAGAAACAATTGCTTTGTCTTCATTCACCAAATAGTCGATCCTTATAACAATTTAAAAAATCTTTAACGTGGAGACACAGTCACGTTGCAAATTTATTATTGTATGCAGGATAAGTCCTTCGGCTTTAAAGCAGAAACCGCTGAAGTCTGTTCCGTCAGTTCTTTGTTAATTATGCGGTAATGTATCGATTCTGTCACTCGCGTTGGCGTTTCTAGTGTAGGCTGCATAACGCTTCACGGATTGGGTCGACACTGCCTTCTCGCCACCATTTCCCTTATCTGAAAAGTAATCGCGGTGGAAGTTGGGGCACAATTAGCCAAGTTCCTTCCTAGAACTTTTATTCCGTATGATATGCTGAAACGTCGAAGAAAATCACAATAATAAACAATCAACTTCAATGCCGAACATAGGTGGATAACACAATTGCTAGCAAGAGTATTTGCATAAATAAACTTTAATATAAAAGGTAACAAAAACCCGCCATATTTTTATTTCGTTCTATAATCTCCTAACCACATATATCGGATGTGTGATGGCAGTCACTGGACACCAAAATCAACACCTGACATATTCCGTGTCACCTCACTGTTCGCTCTTCTAAGGCTATCACTCAATTCCAGTCGACATTCGAATGCAGTGAACTGTGAACTAACAGCACTTTCAATAAAATACTATAAATATATGGGGAATCAGCCTAGAAATAATATATTTGTTTTAATAATAATTTATTATTCTATATTAAAAAAATCAAATGCAACTGTAGTTGATATTTTTGTGTCGGATGCTTATCGCCTCTGAACGAGTTATCTTCAGCGATTCTATGTTTTTTGTATTGTGTTTTCAGTTTGGGGGCATCCACTAATTACGTGAGGTGTTATTTTTTTGAGACCATTTCTGATCTCCCCTCTTCAATGACGGTTAAACACCCCCCCCCCCCTCAATTTCACCCCACGCAATTGATGGGCGCCCCCTATGTAAATATTGCACATGCGGGTTTGTATGAAGATTATTTCAGTTACATTTATGCATATATTGATAAAAGAAATATTATGACCACTGCCCGCTGTAAGATTGAATGATAAGAAGTATATAAGCGGAGCAGAGACTGAAAGTCTGAAGGAAATGTCCAGTGACTAAACCTTCACCACTACTGCTTGAAAATATAAAAGCAGAAATTGCTCTCGGGCGCATTAGGAGTCATTTTAGCGACGATACGTGTGGCAAATAGGGCTGTTGATATTTTTAAAAATACCGGATTTTCGATATATCGATATTTTAAAAAGTATCAATATCGGCTGTCGATATATTGGAAAAAAAGTATCGATATATGGACACTTTAATAAATGCAAAAACATAAAAACAAATCTTGTAAAAATAAGGCTATCCTCTGATAAATAGATGTGTGATATTGTTCTTAATCAAGTTTGCAATTTCGAATTTTTTCTATTGGTGAAGCTGATTGTTGATGTTTTTTTAAAATAATGGCATAGTTTTCATAAAAAAATAATAAAATTTATAAAACTCGAAAGAGGTTCAAAGCAAATCAATTTTTTTGTATTGTCAAGATTGGTAAGCAATGCAGTTGGATCATTTATTTTGGTAGAAGTTTAGCTATCATAGCATGCATTCTGGCCAAGTTACACAACTTTTTTTCATAAGTTTTTTTGTGGTATTTCATTTAGTTTTGTATGTTAATAGCCTGGACCAGCAGAAAAATATTACGGTAAATTCGTTCTGCGGCATCCATCTCGGAAATTGAATATTTGTTTACAACGGAAGCAATGGATTGTCTCCGATCGCTTGTATACTACATCACGGACAAATATTTTCTATTTGTCAATTTCGTTCGCCTTTTTAACGAAGAGAAGCGGAAACGGCAAGAAAGCATTACAATAAAGGATTTAAACAACATTTCAATAGATTTTCATTACTTTTGCAGCGCCGGCGGCATCTAATAGCTGGGCGTCGCTCATATGTTTCAGCATTTTTAATTTAATTTGTGGCAGGTTTTTCCAAAAAAGGACAATGCAGACGTGAAGAACACATTATAATGAATCATTTGAAATAAACTTCAACAGGTCAGTACCAGTTATAGGCAGCCCCCCTCCCCCCCCTCCCAAAAAAAAGCTTAACCCTTTTAATTTTGGTATCAAATATTAATGCAGAGAAGCAAAATATATAAATTTCATTGAAAAATTTCCTTTCTTTTAGTTATTACCTTACATTCAGTTTTCTTACTGATGTTCAAAAGTTTTTTCTTATATTTTAACACAGTATAATATATGAAATATAAGAAACTAAAGCTACACGAAACATTATCACTAACGGTCCAGTAAGGGCGTACTGAGAATCAGTTATCGTTCACGTCAGAAATTTCCTGAGGACATACCTTTTGATAAAAAGTGCATATTATAGTTAAAATAAATGTACCTTAGATATAACGCAACACGAAAGTTACTGACTGCGATAGTGATGGCGTTACAGGCGGCGGCTGATTCCAAACTACTGTATCTGCGCCGCCAACGATAGCATTTTCAGCAACGAATGTACTAAGATCACTCGCAAGATTTCGTAATTCCATATTAATATATTCCTGCGCAATGAATAATAACATGTTTTTTTTTCTTAATAGCTTCTATGCAACTATCCACATCTCGAATAATTTTCCTTCACCGTATCTCAAAACTGAAGGGTTAGATTGAAATGTAGCCTAGACCAGAAACAAATTTCACCAAAGCCATCAGGAAATACACACTGGACATCCACAATAGGTGGTAGCTTACTTCACGATACATGTCATCACTAACATGGCATTCATTAAAACAACTTATTAACTACTAACAATAATTGAATTCCAAGAAATTTCTGGGTCAGGCTGCATTTCGACCTAATCACAACTTATAACACTTACAACTTACCAAATCAAACAAGGTAGATACACCTATACACATTAAATGTTTCATTAACTACAGTTTGGGTAGTGACAAGATTGTCAATTTTAGGATTACAGGTACGCATAGAATAAATTATTACACTTAATTTCTTAATACACCTTCATTTTGAACTGCAACAGGGCTAAAACATGCGCAATAATAAATCCACTGTATCGCAATGTAAAGATAGCGGTTGTCGTTGACAACAAAAACCCTTTGATATACATATTAAGCACTAAGTTACTCACCGTAAATATCACAATTCTTTTATTCATATTGAAGAATTAATATATTATATAGTAGCTTGAGTAACTAATTTCGAAAAGCGAGTAATTATAACCAAAGACAAATGTAAACAATCCCAAGATTAGTATATTCATCTTTGGTCTAATTCTTAAACGCCTAATTTTTACAGTAAATTAAATATTAGTAATAATCATTACGTTTGATTCAGGTATTCTGTTTATTTACTGCATTCCAGAAAACTGAAAAACTAAATATTCGAGATCAAAATATTAAACAATCATTAGTTTAGCTGTGTGAATTCTCCTCGGATTTATGCGAAAGTATTGCATGTCTGAAAGTGCATAATGTTCCATGGCCCACAATTTTCCATATAAAAATTACCTGTTCCTTCCCATGGTACATATAAGTGATTAGCTATTTCTGCAGAATTTGATTTGAACGATTAGCTCTAAAAACTTGAAAACACCATCCAAATTGTTGCGGTAGTTGTTGTACGGTATCCGTTCAATTAAAGAGATACACGCAACTTGCTTACAGATTTATAAAAGTTTAGATTGTTTTTGTATGAACCGTTCATAAACTGAATTAGTAGTAGTAATTTTAGTTGGCACTATTTAGTGCGATGTAGCCCTGTTCCTAAGTCATGGCTGCTCGCTATTGGTACCAATAAGCGTTGACTTTGTTTGCGTGTTAAGCTGAAGTGCAGCCAGGACACTGTAAAACTTAACCATGGGCCGTAATATTTTAGATGCCCTACTTTCATGCCCTTAAGTTTTACAATGCCCAGCCAGCATTTCAACTTAACACGCAAACAAATGCAACGCTTATTAGTACCAATAGCGAGCGGCCTTTACTTACGAATAGGACTGCGCTGCGCTAAATAGTTCCTACTAAAATTATTACTGCTAATTCAATTTAAGGATGGTTCATACAAAAGTTTTTTTTTTTTTCCTCGGCCTAATGTCCATTTTCCGTTGTTACCAAAATAAAATGCACAAACATGCTTGTACTTACATTAAATTAATTGAACAATTTACTTAAGCTTTCTGAAGTGGATCTATGGAGTAGTAGGTTGATTAACGGGGGATTCTACGATAACTGTGGAGCCGCAGTTTTGTAATGGACGCTTACGTAACTCGACGATACAAATGGAAAGTGTTGAATAATTTTTGTTTGTTTGTTTATTCCTAGCGGTTGTGGTTACGTTGGACAGAAGAACTAGGTCGCCAAAGGCATCAAAAGGAACAATACCTATAATTTTTGACGTTCGATATCTAGAGAAATGCGCGAAATTTCAAAAAAATTGTATTTTTAACATTCGATTTGTCTCGTCGATTTACATAAGAATCCATCATCAAATTGCGGCACACAGTTATCATAAAGATGTCGTGATGTGGAACAGAATACTATTAATGATATTAAGAACAAAGTTACTTACCGTAAAGTAAATATCACAGTTACATTGCCCTTACTGAAGTCTTACTCCGTTTCGTAGTGGTATGGTTAAAATATTTGATTTTAAATAAGTAAATAAAGAAAAAAAAGTATAAATTCAATCCCAAGTTTATTAGAGTTGTCTTAGGTCAGTATCTTTCCAAGCTCTATGATGTCTAGAATAAATTAAATATTATTAGGTTTGATTACGTATTCCATTTAATTCAAGATAACTGAAGAACCAAACTTTAACATTAAAACCAAATTGAATTCAAAGAGTTGTGGAGTGATGTTTTTTCATAATTTTTTAAAGGAGTGGTCATCTTGAGTACATAGTGATCTTGGCGCATATTTATCCAATCTAGAATCGATTATAACTTCTTGGTACATACCTCGGTACATATAAGCCATAAGCTATTTCGCAGATTTTAAACCGAACTGTAGTTCAAAAAATTTGAAAACACCATCCAGACTGCTGCGGTATTTCTTATGTGACACCGTTTCAAACCACCAGACACACGCTCGTAGTTTACAGATTTATAATACAATGGATAAGGAACGCTACTCTCTATTACAGGATACAGACATTTTAGTGGTCATACAGCTAAAAGCTGTCTCAGAGTCAAAATACGCGCATCTCCTGTGGCACTTAAAATAATCAACCTAAATGTGGGTCATTCATTAATCCAAAATCGTAGTATGGTTTACGTTACGGTAAGGCACATCAGGAAATCTCGCCTTGTTCGCTGCCATCAACAATGAAGGCTAAAAGTCAACTACCAACACCATTGAATCGACAGTATTGATCCATCTGACACCGTCTCAACTTGTTAAGTTTTACGTAAAACACAGTTACAACCATTTTAACAGAAGTACCCAAGTTTTTAGGTATGATCTTTTCCCAAATTAAATTATTTTAGTTAAACTTGGAAATGATGAAGTTGCAGTAAAAACCTTCACGTCCGTCAGATATGTAGAAAGTACTTATTACAAACAGTAATGAAAACTGAACACATTAGACATCACAAACAAAACACCCGTTTTTTACTATATAAAGATGAACATACTAGGCAGAAAATTTTTCTTTCATATAACTGAACGTCCGAGGATTCATATTGTTTGTGACAAGGCTCTAATTGGCAGCATCATCGATATTGTTAGAAATTTTGATCCCGAAAAGGACCGATTTTTTACAGCAGAAGCTGTAGATGCTGTCATCGTGGTGCCATATGAAGTCGCTAAACAGGCTTCGAGTTGGAGTTTGCCGCTACGAAGATACACTTGCCTCATGGGGATACCTGGGAGAACAGCCAGATACCACATGTTCGTGTGGGGAGGGAGAAACCATGGTACATATGCTGTCTTGTCCACAAATTGGAATAAATGTATCTCAATTTGACCTCCAATCAGCTGCTGACAAAGCCATCGCACTGGCAGAAAAACTATCACATATTTGCTGCTGTCGTCGAAACGAGAAGAAGAAGAATTAGCAGCATGACTTTGTAATTCGCACTTTTGTTAGTCGGAATCGTAAATCGTGCAGCAGTTATGATGGACGAATTGTTATTGAAGTTAGAATAATCATATTAGCAATTTTTTATATTGATTGTGTTGATGGTAGTTACAGAAAATATTACAATGAATTTAACAAGTCATGACCGGGTAACGCTATTCCCAGGCATTATGCAAGACGCTGATCCGATTACTGGACTCGTTATCCATATTTTGACTGTCTTCATTAAACGGAAATTACTTCGGACAAATGCCACTGTGATTCCTTCCTTAGGTCATGGTCGAATCCCTTCCAGTCCCCCGTACTCAATCCTCAAAGGATTCTTCGTCGACGATGAGCTATACATCCCTCAGTTAAACCCATCATACATCTAGATACAGTGTGTCCCATAGCAAGCGATTCGAACTTTAAGAGGAGGTGAAGACCACCAAACGAATCAGAAATGCCCGGGAATGTCATGAAAGTGACAGCAGAGGTACTGTACAAGAAATCTAAGGACACAAGGCTTGGCCTCGCATTCGGGAGGACGGCGGTTCGAATCCCCGTCCGGGCATCCAGATTTGGATTTTCCATGGTTTCCCAAATCACTCCAGACAAATTCCGGGATGCTTCCTTCAAAAGGCCATGGCCAAATTCCTTCCCATTCCTTGCCCTCATCCTTTCCCGTCTCTAAAGACCTCGCTGTTAGAGAGACGTTAAGCAGATAAAAAAAAGACACAATGCATAGAGCAGGTGGAAAACATTTAATCGGTTTCATAATGTTTCAGGAATTGTTCACATTTCTCAGCATTACTTTCCACTGATGCGTTAAACCTCCGGAGCTAGAATTGCGGACACGGTTGAAAACATCCGAACTTCGTTGCAACTCAGCTGCAGCGCACAAGATTACTGCAACCGGAATCGACAGGTAATTCAAATACAACAGATTTAAACACCTGTACGACGAAAGGAATCCAAGACACTTAAATCCGGAGGGCGCCGGGACCATGTACTCGCTACACCAGGCCCACGAGCTCTGTGTACAATGCGGCCTGGTTATTAAAGCTGATCTTAACTAATTACGGGTCTCTATGGAGTTCTGAAGTATTTTGAAGCTCTTCACCTCCTGTTGAATTACAGTATGTTCCACCATTCAATGGACACAATGTTCACGTTAACCTGAGCATGTTTTTTCAAGTATCGGCTTGGTTGATTTTAATGAAACTTAGTATAGATGTTTCTGATTGGGTGACCAAAACAACTCAAGCAGTAAATCAACCTTATAAACCACCCTCTTTTGGGTTTAACTGGAGGTAACTCTTTTAAATACATATATAAATTAGGTCGATTGACATGAAATTTGATTCATATTTTCCAACCTGTCAAACTAACAATATTGTGCGGTAGAATTCTTTCTAATCAACTCCTCTTGTACATTACTATTTCAAAGAAGTATCGGAATATCTTTAGAACTTTCTAAAACGTTGTGTTACGTTCCTGAAACGACTGGTGCAAATTAAACGAAACTTGATACATATATTTCCCATTGGATGACTAAATATTCTGTATGTGCATATCAAACCCAACTAGACCAGGCAACACCGGGTCTATGGTAGTGATGTAATAAACTTCTAATACTGAACCTAAGCTGGTAAAATTCATTGGCAAGGAGTTTTTCAATGCTGATGCAAAATGAAATTACTCTGAAAGAGGAAAAATTAACTAAGAGAAGCAATTTAAAAATAACAAAACACGAATTATTTCCAAGTGTGATGGGATAAAAACTGATTATACCGTAATAATCCAATTTCGAGCCAAATTGTAAATGGTTGTATGTGAATTACAATCATTCAGTTGCCAAGAGGGATTGTGATTTGACGAATGCAGTTTCGAAATTGAACATGAAAAGCAAGACTATTGAGTAAATTTTAAAAAAAAATTATAATAATAATAATCATTGTGTATTTGATGGCGGAAGAAAAGGTAGTTACGAGGATTTCCCCCAGTCAGAAGCACAGCTGAAGATAGGTCCTACTCTGATTAACGTTTCAGATGGGACTCGCCAGTTGGGGAGGCATTGCGTATGGGTCGAATACATACTGCGCTATTGATGTTGATTTGTTCACGGGAAATGGACGTTGAATATAGAGGCTGCGTTGATTTATTTGGGTAGATTTTTGGCCATGATTAAGCTGACAGACGGATATATCTCTCTCTTCCTGCATCCCTCATTTACAACAGAAACGACACCCACGGATCTAAACACACAGTCACCTAACCAAGTATTAACACTAACCGTGCTCTAGAATGCAATGGAAAACAAAATCACTCAGAAATTCCACACGGGAGTTGATAAGGAGGAATAATGCTACTCGACTCTGAGCTCTCATATCTTTGATGCGAAACCTATTACTCTTTCTGACAGCTACGTCAAAAGAGCCGATTTAACAACGGAAGAACCTTTTATCTAAAAATTTGAGAGACAAAGCGTAAGGTAATCACTTCTTAAATAAATAAAGCAATGAGACAGTGCAGCACAGATGGATTCCAAAAAATGATATTTTATAAATTGTTAAAAACTATTTGTGAATGAGAGGTGGAGTTATAACGGTTTCAGGTAACTATGTAACCAAAATCAATAACTATAATCGTAAATTTTTTTTAATTAGTCTGCACCTCGAGATAAACCTAAAGTACGATTCAAAAATTAATTCAGGTTTAGAAAGACCTGATTATCACTTCCGATCTACTCAGTAGAGCAATGGACAGATGCTACACTGAAAGCATGTCATAGATTGTCAGGACCCAGAGTGGATATGCAGCCGCAAAAGCGTTTTCTGTTGGTAATCTGAAAGAGAAGACTGCGTTAAACTGAAGGTTTTTCGGAATGACCGGTGAAGCAAAGGATTGGCAGAAGTGCACAATGATAATAACTTTGAATTTTAGGAAAAAGGGGATATCCCAGGTGACATTCTATTGGAAGGCTGTATAACAGAACCAAGGAATCTCTTTGCACTTTTGAAAGGATCTTCAGAATAGACCAACTGGGAACAAAAAGAGAATCGGAAAGGCCAGTGTCGTCTACCAACGTGCGGCGTAAGGTGTTGGGACAAAATCTATAGTTATTCAGATATTTGTTTGCTTGAAACACAGTTTCCTTACTAGATGAAAGTTTAGTGGAACGTCAAAATTATTATTGATCAGTTTCTTGAAATTGTCATCAACAAAGTCAACATTTCAACTCAATCCCCGGAAATATCTCTCAAGGAGAGATATTTGAATGGACGACATTTGATGTAAGCATCAGAGCAAGATGCATCACGACCTCTTTCCGGTACGGACACAATAATTCCTCATGACGAATTCCACACCTGTCTGTGATGAGGTGGTAACGCCAGGAACAGCATGTTTCTCAGACGAAATAACTCTACGATACTGTAAAAAGTGGTCACTAGCGCTAAAGTAATAAAATAATTATTTCCACTAGGTAAAAACCACCTTTATAAAAGAACACTAAATATTTTAAAATAACTTTACACCTTGCTTAGAGGAAAATAAATTAAGTGGACAATATTTTACATTAATATTAAAATTTTTACATTATTCATTTATTCACATTGCGAGGCACGAATTACGGCACTTTATTTGCTGTTCGAGGCGATACGTGGAGTTAAAACGAAAGTTCTTAATATTTTATAGCATGTAGTGAGAAAGAAATTGTTTTTGCGGGATACAGTTTAGGGGAACAAATTAGATGGTACTTTAATCTCCCTCTGCCACCCACAGTATTTGTGATTTGCAGAGTATAGATGTAGTATAGATGTAGAATCTGTAGAACGTCCTCGTTAGTGGTCGAGGCATATCCTGGCGCTAAATAGTAAGTTGGTAGGCTGTATCATGCGGTAAACGCCTCACATTTAGTGTATCATCTGTGTGCTTCAGTTTTGTTGAAACATGTTTCTGGCATTAATCACAGGTAAGGGAGCGTCTATAAATTATGTGGCCTGTTCTAGGGAGGGAGTGGTTGGCTAGAAATCAATGCTGGGCTATGTGGCGGCGGAGGGGCGTTCAGAGCCAATTCACGTAGCTTTTTATTCATATAATTTGTCACACTTAAAATAAAATACAGAGCACACAACATGCGAATATTTATTTACATCATTTACCTATCTTATTTAACTATTTTTGAAATAATTATTTTATTATTAAACTTTTAGTGGTATTATAGTTTGTTTCGTATTTCAAATATGGGACAGCACTCCACATTTTGCGATCTGATTGCTCAGTGGTTAAGGCTCTTGCTTTCAAAAAATTCTGGCTCCATGTCCGGGTTCAAATCCCGTTTGCGCCAGGAATTTTTAAGAGTTGTGTTTGATCATATGAACCACGCTGTGTCATTCCGTGATCCCAGGAAAAGGACCTACATACCTCTTATACAATGGCTTAGCATGCTTCTTTCTGGCGGATCCAAAAATCCTTCGGATTGTGCACTAAGTTAGTTTAAAAATAAACCTGTGATAACGTAATGATATTGAGTACATTCACCTCTTGACTAGCTTGCAGCTTGGTGAATTAATGATGATTAGCTGGAATTACTATATGAGCGGTGACAGGTATCTTTGTCGTGTGATTTTACTGATGGTGCTGACATCTAATTTAACAAAATAGGTCAGATTCAGACATACATCCGAAGCGGCTAAATATTAGTAAAGAATTACTAGAACGTGAATACCGAAATTCAAAATTTTCGCAATCCTCGAATCAAGGGCTGATCTTTCAATTTATGTATATACTAACAGAGTCCCCAGGGTTGTCCGGTCAAATTGGGATTGTTTCATCCTTACACCAATTGTATATTTCCAATGTGTACCAAGTTTCACTAATTAGGCACCACTCATTTCCAGAAGTAAATTAAACATTGATAAAACCCAAAAATTCCGAGAACAGGGTGAATTGGATACTGGATCAGAAATGTCCAGACTGTGAACGTTGTCCCTCGATGATCGATACGTGTACCATCCAGGCATTAATCTACGCAGTCAGTGTGTGTGTGTGTGTGTGTGTGATCTGCATTAATCTATATGTTTAAAGATGAAGGTATGTATGTTTGTTGGTTTTTTTGTTTGTTTTTTTGTTGGTTTTTTTTTTCATACAAATCCACAGTTTACATCCGATCTCAATGAAACTTTGCACACTTATCCTTTGAAACAAGGAGAAAAATATTGTATACATTTTGTTGAAAAATTATCTGTATAAATAATACATGTTGTCTTATAATTTCAAAATATTGCTGAACGGCGATAGACAGACGCGTTGTATGTCTAAGTCTCTGTACTGCCTTTCGATACAGCGGTCAGGTAGCTCAGTGGTTAAAGCGCTTGCTTACTGGTGTTTGGGTCGTGGTCTTCTGGTTCAAATCTACTTGGATACTAAGTTTTTAAAAATTGTTTTTGATCGTATGAGTCACGCCTGGACTGTCGGTTATTCGGATTGAATGATAAACTGTAGATATCACAATGTTAGGGGTGCAATGCGAGGCAAATCGTAAGTACTCTTGCAATTCTGTATGTGTAAACTTTTTTACGTTATATTGATCCCTCAGGGGATACAGGTGATATGAGTTGGCTATATCATATATGTCCTCCATGGTTTGTAATGTAGGAAGAGGTTAACGGGTGAAAGTACTGAAAGCGGTTTAAAGATTTCTGTAATTGAGCTTAAGAAAATGGCTTGGAAGGGTCATTTCTATATACGAGATGAATTTAGAAAGCGACGGCGGATTTTATAGTGGGGTAATATTTTGGAGTGCGTAGTGATGACACAGGGCGGAAGGAGATCCATGAGCGGCAATTGCAGGTTAAATACGGTATTATTGCAGCTTTGTGGATGTGAAATTTGTTTCTGACGAAAAGTGTACGCATGTGTCCACCTTCGATTTTAATAATTTTGCAGTATGTAATACTAGACCAAAATCTAGGTTGTAAATTCTCTTTATTGCTGGGAAAACAGTGAGGAGCTGAAATATCCCCACGTAGTTGGGGGAATGATGAGAACATTTCGTTGGTCGTTATAGAAAAACAATCAATCATGATCAAACAAAAATGTTTCTCGTAAGGAAGGTAAAAGAAAATAAAAAAATTTTCAATCCATCTATTCGTTTTTAACATTTTAGACTAAACGGAGATCTTCTTACTGCACCCGGGAGTTTATTGAGTAATGTAATGAAATAATTCTAGTGGAGGCTTTTCCGTTGTTTTTCAGTAGTTTTTCAATGTCTGCTTACTGACTGTCTCACTCGATCCTCTTCTCATTGTTCATCAGTTAACTTTTCTCTCCATCTATTCATTCTCTTCCATTATGAAGCTAAGCTATATACTAAATCGAAATAATTCAAAATTTTCAAAGAGCGAAATACTGTTATATTACACGTCAGTGAACAATCGGTTCTAAAATATATTACTCGATGTCTTAGGTCTTGTACGTGGTATTCTTAGAATAGTAATTCCAGCTCCATACGGTAGACTGGTGGCCTTTAATACTCTTATAACGCTTCAAACTGTAGTAAATAGTCATTCAATTTGTATGATTCACCCGACAAATGGGTTTGTGATTCGGGAATTGAGGTAGCAATTGCAAATAAGGTCTCTAAACCGAACAGAGAAGCGCGTGGGAAGTGAGCAGATTACAATAGCCTCTCTGTATTTGTCGATAGTTAATATGATTGACTCAAATCAGAAGCACAAAGAAAGTTCAAAAGTTAACACTGGCTATCCTGTTTAACATGTTCAGAGGTTTCTGCCCACCTAGTGATCGAGGTCGTTAAAGGATAACTCTACTAAGCTCCCAACACGTAATTAGATGCTTGGAGCCCCAATTATGAAATGACAAGCGAAATAACAGAGATGGTGGTATACAATTTGTAATCATCAGGTCCGATAACAAAAGCGCCAGCTAAATTACAACCCTCTTCACAATTCAATAGAAGTAAAGCCGCGATTCCTCCACTGGATGAAAACGTTCAACATACTGGAAACGGCAATTGGTAACTGCATGAATCAAAATTTTGCAGTGGTCTGGTACGGAGGTGCTACACCCTGGAAACACAATACATGGTACTGATAATTAATAATTCCCGGTAAAGAAGTTTCTTACCGGCTGCGCAATCCGCCGCTATCGTGTCAACCAAAGCGAACGCAGTAATCCTACCGGGGAAACGGAACCTACAGCTTAAAGTTTAATCCGAATCACAAAGACGTCTAACATACTTTGCATTAACAAACTGAAGTTTTTCCAGAGGTGAAAGTCAGTTTTAAAGCCTGTAAAAATTCTGGTCGATACTAGGATTCCAACCAGGAATACGCCTTAATCATCAGGACTATCAACTTGTTTGTGATTTTTGACGTAGAATACATCCATGTCGATACTGAGGTGCCACATCTTTTTCGAGTGAGTCAAACAACAAAATAGTCGCAAAAAAAGGTATATTAATGGATTCATAAAGAATATTGTATTCAATAAAAAGCTTATTTTTAGATACTGATTATTATTATTATTATTATTTTACTTTCTCAGTTTCCCGCAAAATCAGATACTATGTTTTGGAATGATACGTTGTATATCGCCTGGTATCTCATGAAAATCAGTATCGGCTTCATCCAAACAGACAGGCACACATTTTCCTTTCTTTCTGAGCTTCTAAATGTAGTGTTAAGATACCTAATTTTATTCCTGGGTTCCTGTGGTAGACATTTTTTAAAGCCAATGGAGTAACTTTTGCGAGGATTACGATCCATCCATTAACCCCGTAAAATGTTGAATGCGAAGACGAATGGTACAACGAGGAAGCACTTCGATCCTTTGGAAGAGAACACGCAAACAGCAAATACTGCACAAGCCAAGGACGGAGAGAGACGGTGAAGCAATGATATTGCAGAGCAACAACAGGTAAAGTACAGGCAGGGAGCCTCTGGAGTAAACATGCCAGAGCAAACTGCGTGGCCCACAGCGACTTTCAACCGCACGATAGCCGGGTTAAGGTTTCCCCAAGCGCAATGTATCTCCGTAACAAAACATGGCTCGGGCAGCCACAGCGGAACAGCCCTCAGTGCAAAGTTGGGCAAACAGGACAGCGTTTAAACCTCACGCGCATACACTGCTCTAATTGAAATCTTGTGTTGGCTACTTCGAATCACTAAGACCAAGCCGACAAATACCAGATTGATGCATATTACGTCATACCATTAGTAAATATTTCCTCTCCATTTCTCGTATATACACTACAAAACAAAATTTCAAACATAAAAAAGGATGCCATGTGTATCTTCCTGTCCTATTCACCCTTAACATCAGTATTACCATTATTATTTGTTAGGGTGAGTAATTAAGACCCAAAACTGCATTTTTTTTTTTTTTTTTTTTTTTTTTTTTTGCGGTTCGAGCTTTGTGTGTCTACGATGGAAATGTATATATAGTGACGAGAGAATTTTCAATGGTTAACAAGAAACAAAATCTTCATCGCCTTTATTCATTCGCTTGTAATGACAAACCGTGGAACACTGCGACATGGATAGCCATAATTGTTTGTCAGGCAATTATTAAAATTATTGCTGTAATATTCCTTCACGTCATCTACCAATTTTAATACGAAACATAATCAGAATGATTAACCAAGACTAATTATCAGTACTAAATTCTGGCAACACTAACTAAATGTTTAAATCGATACAACCTTAAGTTATGTTAACCATGTTATCTATTGTCTCTGACAATCTTGGCTAGTTTACGGAGAAAGTTCCAATAGCAGCTAGCAGGGTGTTTAAATAGACGACTACGAAAGACGACGCCACTACGAAAACAAAAGTGTAGCAGAAAGATTTAAATGTATGGAAAAACTGAAATTCCACGAAAACTAGACAATGATTACTGAACACAAACTTCACTAAACAGTTATAGTGAACTGCAGCCATTGCAACGAACAATTTAGTGCGGTCTTTACGAGCTAGCGACAGAGTTGCTGAATGTGTCTCTGACATAGTGCCTATCCTAAACCAGTAACCGTCCTGGGAAAAGGGAATAATGGAATAAGTGCAGAGTAAAATTCGAACCACTGAAGACTGCCGATGTATTTCAAATATATAAAGCAAGTTCTGCCAAAAGTGAAAGATTGGTCAGAAGCCATTAAAAATCCCAATCTTGACTGAGATTTGAGCCTTAAACATTTTGACTCCAGTGCGATGCCTTAACAACAGCTACGTCTGACTCACGTTATCGCCCACATATGATTACTAATTAATGTGTATCGGTGTCGCTTGCGCCGAGAGCAGAAACAAGCAACCTACCCCGCTCTATTGGATCTGTCCTGCCGCCGTTTAACCGTCGGCTTCTATGATGTTTTAGCCGGTGTCTATAAGTAATTTAGCTAGGAGAAAGTTTTACTGCTGTCTTAAGTAAGTGAATTTTGGCTTGCTTCTTGAAAATAATTGAAGGAACTGAAATAATAAGGTATTCATTATTTCACTGGCAAGGGAAGAACATACATAACCAAAAACAGAAAATCATAGGGAAAAGGTAGCTTTGCGCTGCAATAGTAGAATAGTCTAAAAGGAAAATGTTATCTAAAATAATAAAAGATTGCCTTTCTTGTACACGAAGGGGGAAGACAGTGGTAATATTAACTTATGATTTTTATCTCATGGCGAATTAGAGACTTCGAACTTCGTTCACAAAGGGCGCTCTTCCTAAAGCTTGCGGAAGGTGTGCTGTTAACGCGATTGATGGAAACACTGTGCGAACTGTGCGTGGACCTCAATCATTGGCTTGATAAGCAAGCGTTTGGAATTTGGTGGGATCAAATTTGTTCTCACAGAAAGTGCAGGTTCTGAAGTCCCGAGGTAATGTGTCTGGTGACGCACAAACATGAGAGTTTCAACTCGTGTTAGACCCAGTTGCTGTTCAGAAAGTACTCATTTATTTTCAACGCTATCAAATATATGCAAAAAAAAATGGGAATTTACTACACAGGATAAAAATATCTGCGTATGATTCCTTGTCTAAACAATAAATTCCTTGTAAACGTGATCGTAAAACTCAGTTAAGGTGTGCTAACCTAACACGCTGTTATTGCCGGTAATAACTTGGCTGGCAGGGTAGGTGAGGTGATGTGCGATTTCTAATCACTAGATTGTGTACTAAAGGACCGTGTCGAATCCTTGGCCTGTCCGCAGTGAGTCTCAAGTAATGGCATACGTCACTGTTGTTTGTGATTGGTCAGTCGGATGAGGACCTAAAATTTAGCTATCCATGTTTATAATCTTCCCAAGAGTGCGGCTGAATGGCCTGGCACTGGGTTTCACTTGATCTCTATTCTCACCTCCGTTTAACTCGTAATAACAGTACCGCTGACTGTATTTAACAACTTTCGTCATACTAACATTCAAGAACATTGAGACAAACGGAGTATCAAAATTGGTCCAGTTGTTCCTGTATTGTGGGTGCCAAATGACTCCACACAAAAATATCAACATTCCAAAATCGGCTGTTCCGTCAAAATGGAATTTAAAAATTTTGCTGATCCCGCTTCTAAACGGCCACGACGTTTAAAAAGCGTAAAACCGGTAAAAAATTCTGTTCTTGACACGTTATCGGAATTTGAAGGAGATGTTTGTTTGGTAGGTATATCAAAAAATTACATTAGTCCTCTTTTTTTTTAGTTCTCTTGCATTACTTCTTTCTGTATTTCAGTTATATGTAAATGTTTAAACTATATTTGTGGATGTGATTTACTTACTAACTCTTGAAACAGCCACTGCTACAGTAGATGTTATTGCCGTATATAACCCACAGGCTATCTTTAGTATTTTTAAAGATACATATTTCTAAACAATATTTGAAGTGGTATTGCCAATGTTGCGATCCGTTACTAACACGCTTTTATTAACGTGACCGGTATGAATTTAGGAATGTACGGAATTTTTTAATTCCATCTTCAACCACTTCCAGAATTATTTGAAATACGTATTTAGAACCGATGACACTACAATAATTTCATAGCTTTGTCTTGGGATTCTTATTAGTTTCATAGTTTTTTTTAAAAAAAGTCTCAACGCAGCAAGTAGTCCCCGGAGGGTTATGCATTTCAGTCGCCTGTGCGTCAGGCAATTATGTGGACACCAGTGTTACCGTGGTTGCGAACACACATGCAGCTCAGCGCGCTCTTCAGAAGCAGCTCTACACAGAACGGAAAAATGAAATTCAAAATAGTGTTGGGTGCATTCTACTTCCTTTTCATAATGGCTCTACATTTACGAACAGCTAAAGATAAAAAAGATTAAGACAGCTGATATCTAGCCCCCCACGCTTTCTTCTTCATTAAAGACAATTTTTTGGTCAGTGACTATATTCTTATTTTAAACTTATTCAAACATTAAATTATAGTAAATTGTTGAAAAGAAATATTCTTTTTAGCTCACTTTGCTAAAAAATAATTTTAAGTTTTTTTAAGCTATAAATTTGTATGAGCGTGAAACATCTATACAAAGGAAAATGTAACGATTATGTTTTTCCTAGTTGTATTACAAAATTAATCTATTATTTTTTGTACGATCTAAATTCACCGTCAATTTTTCAGTCTGTTGGCAGATGAGCGAATTGTTTCGGTATACATGAGAACTTTAAATACTTAAACAAAGGTAAAAACAGTGAATAAGCTTTGTTTGCTTTTATCGATTATATAGTGATTTTTGTGGGAACCTATTAACATGTATACAAAATATCACTGATACATTTGATTTAAACCAATATAGCATTTGAAATACGTGCATTTTTAATCTTTTTTTTCAGAAATATGTAACTTATGAGGATAGAAAGTATCGTACTATCAAACACACCAGATGGGGAATTACTGTGTGTCTTAAAAATATATTTATGGCCTTTAAAGGTGCTCAGGCACTCAGCACAAAACTGAACATGGACAATACTACCACCTTGGTTACGATCAAGTTTGTGAGTTACATTAGAAATGATACATATTTCAGTATTTAGGTGGCTCCATTCATAAGACTGTTTAAAAACAAGCAGAAATACTTTACTAAAATTTTACAATGAAGTGTCAAAACTCATGGGATAGGAAGATGTATAATACACTTACCGTGGCTTTCGTTTGACTCTCGTGACTCGTGTTATAATGTAATGGGTATTGTGGGTTTATTTTTGTATTGTTATCACTTTTAATTTTGATTTAATTAATTTAATTTTGCTAAAGAGGTGTGAATTTAAGAGGCATTAGCATACGATCAAGACATGGGTCCTAACCCGACCAATTTATTTCATAAAAGAACATATGTCCTGCAGACAAAGGTGTATTAAGTATCTATAAATTATCAAAAATCAACAGCTTGCCCTACCACAGAAGCCGTAAAACCTCAAATTGAATAAAACTTAATATGACTTTACAAAAATTGATCTTCTCCAAATAATAATAAAACGACATTAAATAATACAAGAATGATTTTACAATGTGAGTAGACACGCGGGGTTATTGGGTTCGCCGTTCATTAATTCAAAAGCGTGATCACTAATGTTCATTCTTGATCATTTAAAGTTTTATTTGCTCTAGGCAATATCACTAGCTCAGTTTTATTCAATCGAGATGGATGGGACCCTACACTCAAAGCATCACAGGGTGAGTTATACGGGCGAGCATTGTCTTGTGCACAACACTGTGTCCCACAAAGGGTAAACACTTTACTGTATATGTATAATTGCATTAAATGTCGTTAGCAGCGTAATGACTCATCTGATGTTCATAAACCCGCACAAGCTAATGTGGGATACAAAACGTTGAACATTTGAAGTCTGACGGTGTAATACCGTCAGCTCACGATATCCGACCAGCCGTCTTGATGTTGTAAAAGATAAGACCCTCCTTCTGGACTTGTAAGCTGAATTCTTTCTTCTCTCCCTCCATCTTCCTTCTTGAATAACCAATGGGATCGTTTCCCGGCTCATATGTGAACAGAATTTTTAGAAAAACAATAACATGTTTCAAATATTAGATTTTTATTGCGTATTACAGTCTACAACTCGCCCATGTCTCCAAACTTTCTGTACAGAGATTGGCTAACATTGTCATCTTCGACTCTGATTTGCAGGCCTGTTAGTAGGAAATCCCCTAATTCCCTTGAGTCAACTGGTGTCATTGTGAATTGGCGTGTTCACTCTGGCCGAGGATCACCTCACCTAAGGGGGTTTTATCACAACTTTTTTTTGCTGTGTCATTTATTATTTGAGGGTAGGCGTCCCTTGGTCGCGACTAAGTGTCTAGACGGTCAGCCCACATACACTACATAAAGTTATTGGAATACAGTTACCACTCCGTTTTATTCATGTATAATGAGTACTCTTATTACAATGTGAAATATTTTCTGAAGTGATTGTGAACGTACTTTATGAATTAACAGACTTTGAACACGGAATGGTAGTTGGCGCTAGACGGATGAAGCATTCTATTTCGAAAATTGTTTGTGAATTCAACATTCCTCGATCCACAGTATCACGAGTGAGCCGGGAATATGTAGTTTGCTGTAGTATCTCCCGCCATTGATAACGCAGTAGATTACCGCATCTACTTAATGACCGAGAACAGCGACTTCTGCGTCGAGATATTAGCGTTGATATTAGCGGCAACACTCAATTGGGGACGTACAACAGACGTAGCAGTGTTGATTTGTCGATGATCGGATATGACAGTACATCTCCGACCCGAATGCCAGCGACTGCAGCGCCTCTGCTGGACTCGTGAACATACCAGTTGGATGTAAGAACGAAGACTTTCCCGGCGTATGACTGCAATGTAGTCTTCACGGGTGTACCGCCGGATAGTGTTGTGGAAACACAATATTTCGACGGCTGGCTCTGCCGTCTTCTTTAGGTGTAGAGACATCTGTAATGGTCGGCTGACCCACAGATACTGAGAATCTGTCATCAAAGAAGCGATCGAAATTCGACTGGCCGACACATTTAACAGAGACAGTGGTCTATGTCTCAGTGAGGCATGGAAACCTGCCTTGGCAAATATCCGCAGAGAACGTTGTACTTCCGTCCAGCTGTCGCCGTAGAGGGCTTCATATTAGCTCGGGCTGGAACAAGAACCTTAGCCACGCCCACGAGCAGCCAACCGCCAGTTGGTTGCGGGCCTGGCTCATAGTAAGCCATCGCCGAAGCCACGCGGACATGTATATAAGGAAGAGCGGCACCCGAACCATCTCAGTATCTGTGGGTCAGCCGACCGTTACAGATGTCTCTACACCTGAAGAAGACGGCAGAGCCAACCGTCGAAATACTGTGTTTCCACAACACTATCCGGCGGTACACCCGTGAAGACTACATTGCATACCAGTTGGATGTCAGATGACTAGAAAACGGTTGCGTGGTGACCTGAGTCACGCTTCCATTTGGTAACAGCTGATAGGGTTCAAGTGTGGCGCATAATCCACAATGCTATGGATCCAGGTTGCCAGGAAAGCACTGTGCAAGCTGGTGTTGGCACAATCCTTGCATGGGCTACGTTTACGTAGCGTGGACTGGGGACTCTGGTCAAAGTGAGACACCTATTTCATTAAATGTTCAACTTTTGAGGCCTATTTGTAACCATTCATGATCTTCATGTTCCCCAAAAAAAAAAAAAAAAAAAAAAAAAAAAAAAAAAAAAAAAAAAAAAAAAAACGGATGACTTTTCATTTATAGAACGATAATGCACCATGTCTCTGGGCCAAACTGGTTCACCATTGGTTTAAGGAACCTTCTGGACATTCCTGTCAATGATTTTGCTATTTAAGTGGTCAGACATGAATCGAATGAGACATATCTGGTATATAATGGAAAAGGCATTGCGAGCAAAGCGTCAATCACTGGCAATACTTTAGCAATTACAGATGGCTGTAGAGGAAGCATGGATGAACATTTCTTGAAGGGACTTCCGTCGACTTGTTGAGTCAGTACCAAGTCAAGTTATTGCACTTCGCCAAGCACAAGGGGCTCCCACAAGATATCCCATAACTTCCTGCACCTCAGTTCAAGTTTATGTGGAAGCTAAATGTTGCAGCAGGAGGATGAAATAAGAGAATACATAAAAGTATTGAGCTGTCATCTGGAAAGAATGGACAACAAAAGAAGTGGCATCTTACACACCAAAAAGCTGAAGATGTTGGAATGACCAAAAAGTAGTTGGAACGAAGTATGAAGCCATAACAGGGAGCCGTCCAAAACATACAGAGGTTAATCTGAACTCATTCGATCTTTTCTATGCTCTTTCAGATGTGCTCTGGATTAACTACATTTGTCCTTCGCCCACGTGTGAAGAGTAGACCTGTGTTCCCGGAACCTGTTCCTCCCCCACGTTACGTACGCACGCCATGTTTGCTCGTTAGCCGGCTGTTTGTGTAGCAAATTGTTTGCCCTCGAACGAGGCGCTTCAAGCTCTGCAAGCCAATGTACTAACGAGCTCAAAATGCCTGAACCTCCCTTTCTCAGCGATGATAAACAAAAATCAACCGACCAAACATTTTTGCTTCAGCTTGCCTTTAGACTCCGTTGGGTCTGAGAAGGAACCTTCATTAGTTATATTATTCCTTTGTAATAACGAGGACACGAAATAACGAGTATGGTGCGTATGACGTTGTACGGTTCTGGAGTCATAATAATCCTCGGATATAACTGGCAAAGGACTGCGTAGGGAATCTGAAATTTAAATTCCAATCCAAATATAGAAAGAAGCTGGTGACCGTGACTGATAAACAGTAACACGGTTGGCATATTTTCTCGTGCTGTAGACGAACACCCGTGCGGTGAAAAACGTATTTTTAACAAATTTCTATTTTAAAAAATTTTGAACTGTCTTGATTTTGTGGAAAAGTTAAGACGCGGGGATCAAAAAAAACTGTAATGAATCAATGCAATAAGAATAACTTATGTCTACACTGAGTACCTACTGAAGCATGTCACACGTGCAAGAAAACAGATTACACAAGAATCTTGTCGAAATTAAATAGCGTCTTTGTCTTAGCACAAATTTTACGCACAGTTCTGCAAGCTTTCAAATTCCTTTGCTGTAAAACTCAATTGCAGCTCTCCCAAGCGTCAATGCGTTTTGTATGTTCATCGTCTCGCATCTGTTCTTTCACAGTAGGATGAAGGTTAGATGCTGCGTCTCTTGGAAGGGTGCTAAAGAACTCCCCTGTTATACTTAATGTATGGCTTATAGTATTATTGATAAATTTAAGGTCGTAACTTTTTGGTATTTTTTCCTTTAAATTCACTGCTTCTCGGCAATATCTGTGTTGATGAAAGTACCTTGTATACTCGAGGTCTGGCAGAAGGTCTGTTTACTATACTTTGTGGAGTTAGTGAACAGTCTGAATGGAAGCGCCTAGAGAGAGAAAGAGAGAGAGAGAAAGACAGAGATGCGATTATTTAACTTATTTTCAAGGAAGTTCTACAAACATTGGCAGGAGATACTTATAGTCGTCGAAAAACATGGACATTCAATTGATAAAAAGCAACAAATACAGTAACTAGCAAGATTTTACTTATTACAAGTCTTTTATATTTAAGAACAAACAGAAATGAATGTATAGGAGCATTAACTATCGAATTTTAGAGTAAATTTTTGTGGAAGTGTTTAGTACATATTCCGCTGACCATTTTTAGAGAATTTTCCTTTTTGTTAATGAGAGTAAAGATATAAGTTTCATTCTGTGTGGAATTATCCAGCACGTTTATTTATTTATTTTATAACAAATTTTGCCTACGGCAAGTCTGATGAATTTTTATCAAGCCGACCTAAACCATAATGAGAGACAATAGGTTCAACAAGCAAGAAACCTCCTAACAGCTACCCTACTTATGTGACGGCGGTAGACGTACGTGTTTCAGACAGAAATAAAAAAAAAGCAACCCCAAGAATTGTAATAAGTTCTTTCATGCCATTATTACAATTCAAATAAGTCCTCCAATTAGTTTAAACTTTGATGGCCGTGCAAGTGACTTTAGAGCGATTAATTCCAGACAGGAACTTGCAAGAGTTAATTAAGAAAAGTAAACTTGCTTTTCCTCCTTCATTTTATGTAACTTTGTAGTGGGAGAAAAAAGTTGCTTGCTTTTCCTTATTTACTGGCGACACCACCTCTCATTGCGCAACACAAAATGCCTTTCGCGATACCACGGCGTTGGATTAGCGTCACGTGGTCGCTATCCTAGTCCGACCTACAGCTGTCTAGTCCTCAGGTAAGATGGGTATACGTTATTTTGATGTGAAATCGGAAAATAGCGAAATTTAAGATAGAAATGTTCACAAAATAGTATTTATTTTCCTTGAATGCGATTTATGCTTAAATTCATGGTTTCATTTTGAGTATTAAGAGTACTAAATAGTGTTAATACAACTGTATTTGATTTCTTGACGCTAGTTTAAGAAATCCTGAGCATTGTGAGAAAATTTGTTATCACGATATTAATTGAAATACTGTAAGAAAGATTACATGACACTTCTACTACATAATGCCGAACGATTTAATAGTTAATTTTACATTTCGGACAGAGTGATGCGTACACAAAACTGTGAAGCGTAAGTCAATTTCAATTTCAATTTAATGGAACACTATTAACCATTCATGATTAATACAACATTAATGTGGATCTGGTTCTTTTGAGAATATTACCTTCAGTGTAAATCCTTTTTCATTAATCATGAAATAAGCTACAGCTAATGTTTCGATAACAACAGAAAGCGTCTTCATGGAAAAGTTTGACAGAGAAAAAACAGGTAAATTAATATACTGTAACCTCAACCAAAGACAGGAAAGTTTTGTTTAAAATACGCTTCCTAGAGCATTTAACAATTGGTAATAACTTTGGTTATATGTGCAAGTAGAGTACTCTCATTGCAGCTTAGTAATGGTATTAGAAGACGCTTTCCTTTCAGCAGCGTGTTTTAGAGCCAAGCTTGCCGCTATTCGTTGGTCAGACAGCAAACTATTTAATCATCTGTATTATAATTAACGAAATAGAGGTATCCTATCCCATGAAAGTAAAACTTGAATCATTCTACTTTAAATGCATCTTACACTGCATTGTTTGTCCCCGTATACGTACAGAAAAGAATTTTGAATAAGCCTTCAACGGCAAAAAATAATTCACCACTAATAAAGAAGTGGAAGTCAAAATGGGAATGCCACACGGTAGCGTATTGGGACCATTGCTATTCAAGTCGTGTCAACGGCGGCACTGCCTACCCTTTTCTTGAAGCGATTCGAGCCATTTTTGAACCTCACTTTTTTCGGTAGTATTTATGCTACATGACTCAAATTTCTGTTATGCATAGATATCAGCAATCTTAGCAAACGTACTAAATTTTGTTTCGTTACTGTTCTTGGTTCGGTTATTATTAGGATGCAAACTACAGCGATTTTGTAACTCAATCACTGACTGACTGACTGACTGATGATCATCAAAATTCTAAGGCACTTCCCGTAGCTGTAGAAAGCTGAAATTTGGTACACAGATAACATTTTACCCACATATTATAAGAAAAGTCAAACTCGTAAATTTCTGTATACCTACCCCCTTACCTACCCCTAACATAAAATCTCTTTCTACCCTAATTATTTTACAAACCTCAGATTTTCACTGTATAGTTTGCTTACTATGTTTAACTAATGTGTTTAATTTAGTTCTTTCCTTTTCTTACTTTGGAAGTTATTGAAATTCAAAATTTTATTTCGGCACAACACCCCGACTTCAAAATTCCACTGTAGCTCCACAATCCTAGAAACAAGTAATTTAGTACAAATATATGGTTTCATCCCTAAATCATAAGAAAAATCTGATATTGGAGTTCTTCCCCGTATTTATTTAATTACAATCCGAAACATGAAAAATTCTGGAACATATTTGCGGCTTAATTACTTTGCTCAGTATGAACTATAAACTATACATTATAGAGGCAAGCAAGCAAGTTTAACCAAAGCCTTAAATTTTACTTTGTTCCAATGGTTAGTTTAGAAGTTACTTGTTATTTATTTGAGGTGGTAGTCAAACCAGCGGCAACGTTCATTGCTCGGCTACGACGCAAATTAATTGTTTGCAGAGAGTGGGACATTGTTGGTAATTATATTGCTGATTTTCGCTGTATTGAATGGCAACCCAAACGTGAAACGTTCCGGTACATATTTGCCGGTTAATTGCTTTGTTCTGGATGAAGCTATATGCTCAAACCGTCGAACCTGTCTCATGAAGAGAATCAATTTCCAAAATATTTAAAAACAAAAGAAGGTGCGGGGATGCGTGTGTGTGTGTGTTTTTGAACGTTGCAGCGATTTTAACACATTGTTCATCTGAGAAATGCGATTTTCAGTGTAACCTAACAAAACAACTTGGATAACTGGCTTTCTTTTCGTACAAATCGAAACTGCATATTCACCATTGCCATGAATGCATAATTTTACAGTTTGGTCCAGGATGTATTTTCACGTGAACACCTAATGTAGTTGGTGAGCAGAAAAAAGGCCTCATAACAATCAACTTCGCCATACAGCATATTTCCTTCTTGGGTCCCTGGCGTTGCGTCCTAGCCTATATCAGCAAGTTTAACTAATATCTTAAATTCTAATTTGTTCATGTGCTTAGTCTGGAATTTACTAGTAATTTTGTTTATGGTGGTATTGAAACCAACGGCAATTGCTCGGCAACGCCGCACACTTACTGTTTTCAGGGAGTGGGGCGTTGTTGGTAACATATATTGATGTCTTAAATTCTGAAATGTTCTTATCCAGTGATTTTCAAAAGGAATAATTACATTTAAGAGGCGATTGAGAATAAGCGATAAACTTACAAAAAGATATGAGATCCCACAAAAACAATTCTTGTAAAAATAGGCCAAGTCTCGTGTTCATGTAGTGTCAAAAAGTTATGAGATCTTCTTCTGAGCCAAGTCTACAATTTACAGTGTGTATTCACTTCACTTTGTGAAACAGAATGGTTTCTCTCGGTGTCATAGATCGTTTATTTAGGATAAAAAAATCTGATGACTTGGCCATTATGCACGTCATAATTTTTACTAAAAGTGAGGGAATAATATATACTTGTCAAATTCGAAGAAGAGAGAGGGAAATCTGGGCTTTAAGTATTTATATAAAGCAACACATTTAAGGTATTTATATAGGTTAACTAAAACATGGCGTACATAATGACCAAGTCATCAGACTTTTTTCATTCTACATAAACGATCTATGACACCGAGAGAAACCATTCTGTTTCACAAAGTGAAGTGAATACACACTGTAAATTGTAGACTTGACTCAGAAGAAGATCTCATAACTTTTTGACACTACATGAACACGAGACTTTGCCTATTTTTACAAGAATTGTTTTTGTGGGATTCTAATTAACGATTGTGTTTATGGTTTGCAGATCACAATACCATAAAAAAAAAGATGAAAACTGTAGAGGACTGAAGTGCTGCAGGGGGATCTGGACAGGATATCTAGCTGGGTTGGTAAACATGGGATGGAAATAAATGCAAAGAAGAGTCAGCTTATTACATACACAGATAAAAAAAACTAAAGTTTGATTATGATTATAAGGTGGGGAAAGAAATGCTTATTGAATACTTTAAATGCAATTATCTTGGCATAACATTCGAAAACAAGCTCAATAGGACATGACACATTTGTCTCTGGAAATTACTTCAGTAGAGAATCAGTAACCGATATGATAAAAATGTTGAAATGGGATTCATTGGAAGACAGATGGAGATTGGCGGGAGTCACGGGAGTGTACAAGGTGTATATTGGTGATGAGGCATGGGAAGATATTTGTGTAAGAATTAAAAGTAATGCATGGAAGGGAAAAGATGACCATGGCGACAAGCTGGCACTCGATTTCAGGCACAAGGTTGTGGGAAGATTCTCTTTCGTATGTAAGAGGGCCAGAGATTGGAACAATTTATCAGAATCGCTGAAACCATTTTTAAGTTGAAATGCTAGAGGGCGTAAGTAGGTGGGTACAGGAAAGGGAGGGGGGGAAATGGATGAGTAGGGAAATTACCACCGAAGCGTGCGCTCCATTGCAAATAAATTAAATTTTACTTAAATGACATTTGGCTACTTAGCCACACAGCCAACGTCACTTTCATTGAGATTCTCTAAAGCACATGTGATTCAAATTCCAACAGTGTATTTCCCAACACACAACGAACACGGCACTTAGTTAAAACAACCTGTGACCAAAGTTGACGTTAAACTGGCAAGATATGCAAAGACCAAAGGTAGAGCCCATAACTCCATGGCCAACCTCATAGCTTTTCAGCAAATGATACTGTAGAGCATGTGCGCTGGCAGGATTACTTTAAGGAAGGTGCACCTGTATCTTTTTTTATATATTATATATAACACTTATTACTTATTAACTAAGGATACTGAATTTATTGAGAAGGTTTTGAACAAAATTTAATAACAATTTAGGCGCCCTAACTTATTATTCAAACAGTGAATTTAAAAATAAAATTTTTATTTCTTAATTTTTTTCTGTACATTTTCTTTTATAGCAGCGGGATGCAAGTGCACTCCCTTGCACCCCGCTTCTGACGCCCATGCTGTGGAGTCCAGGAAAGTGTGTCAATAAACAACTGGAATATCTGCGGCTGCATTTGAAGTAACCATTTCCACCATTCACTTGGGAACATTCCCAGACTATAGGAAACAGAAATTTGATCAGCGTACCCTGAACTGAAGCCGGGTCCCGCACAGTTCGATACGGGACGTTAACCGTTCACCCGTCAGACTCAAGTTGATATTTTTTCGTAAGGTCATTCAGGGAGATATCTGTTACACAATGCTTAAGAGCGATCATTGTTAAAAATATTGCTGGCTTCTTCGCGTTAGTTATGCTGACGCTCGACTTGTTGAGGACGTAACAGAATATCATCTTGGCCCACTGCAGCTCATTCTTTGTTAGTTAACATTTAATTCAAAGATTGTGATATACGGCTTTGATACTAGGCACGAAAATAAATTATTGCTGGTAAAGCCTAGAAGTGTAAGGTGCAGTGCCAGTACAATTCATAGAGTGCTCTAATGGAGAATTGTTTTATGAGTTTCCTCAAGATTTAACTAATCCTTACACCCTATATTCGGACAATTTATACTGTATAACGTGATGTGGAAGATGGTTTATTATGGACTACGGAGGTGTTTGTATTAGTACATTTTTTTGGGTTAATAAAGTACTTTTATGGTTTTAAACGTCATTGACGCTTAGGTTATCATAGCCGGAAAACTGTTTTTGGACTCCGAGAGAGTGGAAGGAGCGAGAAGTAGTTAAGTCATATGACAAGACAGATTCGAACCCGGACCCTCGCAAATCCCATACTTCAAGATTAATCACTCACCTACAACGATCACTTTGAGAGAGTACTCATATAAAAACTTCTTGGCCTTGATAAAAACTGGCTTTGGTTTGTTATGATCAATTAACATAGCATCGTCAGAAAGTCAAATATTTCTAGATTTGATTGCTAATACATCATGTCACTGAAATTTAATGTTTCACAGTTTATCAGAGAAAATTTTGCAGATTATCCTAACAATTGAAGTAGTTTACTTACAATATAGGTTACTTCTATCCGTTTCGTCTTAACGTTTCGTTGATGTCGATGTCATTAGAGCGAGGAGTATATTTTGTTAGGAAGGGGAAATGCAAGTAACAGGAAGGAATTTGGCCGTGGCCTTTAGCCAACCCACTATTCGCCTGAAGTGATTTTGGGAAAACATGAAAACTGAAATATGAATGACCGGATTCGAACCTGGATTCCAAAGGCGAGGCCAGATCGTTAGCGCTACCACGGTCTAATCGTCAAGTAATCGCCCGATTTGTATATTCTAAGTACATTGAACAAACTCGTTGCATTTACTGATAGAAGGTTTGTACATTTTATCTTCTTACAAGCATAAGAGATTAGAGGTAGAAGCAGCCAGTCAACATCTATTCTTAGTCACTTCCAAGTCACTATGTTCCCTTGCGTACCGTACCGTCCAAGTGAAAGTCGACTCAAGCCTTCACACAAGCTCAGGATCACCGGGCGAACGAGTCCCGGTTATTTGTCATCCTCCCTAACACACTCGTTAAGCCTATCACTTATAATTATTAAGGGATATATACTTTTCCGAAATACGAAGCTTAGCTGAAGAGTTCTTTTTAATGGAATTCTTTAGCAAAAACTAGTTAAATATTCAGCCAACAGGTTAGTTGGTAACAAACTCTTTTTCAACTCCAGTCAATTTCTGAGTACTCATAATTTTATACATTGGCAAAGATTATTAAATATGAGTTTCTAACGGCCCACTGTCATATCGCTTGGGCACTCTTCAGATGAATCTACCACTACCCAGTGGACACTAAACCGTGACCGCCTACTTCTTATTAGCAGTACATCCCGAAACTTATTCGTTACTACCAACAGTCTGACCGAGCTTCTGTATAACTGATTGGACAACCGGATAACCGGCGATCTTGCAGACACCGCCGTTTCCCTGGGTAGTGCCTAGAAAACTTCCAGAACATTCTGTAAATCCTGGTCCCAATGATTCTTGAAGTAGTTTAGACTATCCCCTTTTAATCCACCTTCCTATTTGCGTACCGCCACCGAGCGAACAGGTGATCAATCATCCCCACAGGAACACTCATACAAAACGCATCTAATTCTAATAAGGCAACAGGAAGTTAAGCCTGAAAATTGCCCTAACACACAATTCAAGGATACGTAAACGAACCCTTGCTTTTGTCCGTTCTTGGGCGTCAGCGAGTGCTACCGAAGGGCCGTCGCTTGTTGAATCGTGCCGTGCCAGAGTGCAATCACAAGTGTGGTAAATGAAATCACCAACCCTATTCGTCATTCTGAGGCTTCACTGATTTATTGAGTATCTTTCAAGCTTTGCGCCGACTGTTGAAACATTTCATCCAGTGGATTTTGTTACGAGAGCAATCCAGTTTAATGCGTTATTTGTCGACTAAGCTCCTATTTGCTATTAGACGAGTTTATTAACTAACCTTTGACAGGACGAAACAACACTTTCATTGCCACTGTTCACCATAGTTGGTCACAGTTGGTCACGAATCCAACCAAAAAAATGCAGATAGTCACAACACCGGCGAGGTACCATAATGACAACCTTTTTTTAATTCTTCCTAGGAAGACAAACATTTTTAATTATAGCCTAATAGATTTATTTGTATACGTTTTTCAGAAAACTTGCTAACTACGATCACGATAGTCTTATCTTTATTAGGCAGATGTACGGTATATTCTGGATTTTGAAAGTAAATGTTCTAGTTTCACATTTTAAGTTACATCTAATAAATAAAGCAAATCTAATAAATAAAGTATGTATTAATAAATAGTTTATTATCAGATAAATCTTCACGTAACAAATATTTATAAAAAATTGTATTAATCCTACAGTTTTTAAATACCAATTAAGCATATACATAAATACAAATATAAATAACTTTCTGATAAAAATACTGAGTATTTGACAGCACACAGTATTTACAACTAATGATAAAATCGTTTGATCCTTTGAAATTGTACGATAGGAACTTACAAATCGACTATCGCAAAAATATTTCTTTATTGGTAACCATATCAAGGATATAGCTTGTATATCAGATCGCTGACTAGACATTCACATTTTAAATGTACGTAAAGCAAAAAGGGTAAAGTATTCTTTAACAACGACACATCTACCATTAAAAACATTTATACTGATTTCTGATTTTTGTAATTTCTTAAAACAATTTGCAATTGTTAATTTTTTACCTGTATGGAAACTTGCAGACTTTTTCTGTTATCAGAACACAATTACAGCCACTGCTGTACGGTAAAACAAGCACTTCACACTGCAGACGAACTATTTCACATAAGATAATTGCAAACAGTTCAGTTAGGAACATTAATTAGTAATTTATGCAGTATTTCTTAGGAAAAATAGTACCAGTAAAAAGGCAGTCTATTGTTATTAGAAAATAGACTGTCGCCGTTATCGAATACCGTTAAGTCACTTCACGAATCGTAAACTATCACTAATTCCATTTAATTAACTGGCGATACCCACAGTGTAACATGTTACACTGCCGACACTAATTCTTTTTGTAGCAACGTATTCGGCGCATACGTCTGACGTTGACAGAAGCAGTGATGGAAATTTAATATTTCCATCTTTCATCAAAACTTGTGAAACCGGACTTTCTCGTCGATAATACTGTGGCATTTGATGCATGATACATTTAAATTTAATAAGACACATATTAACTTTTAAAATATGCTGCATATCAACTTTTAAAAGACACCGGCATTTGCGGTGAGCGAGTAGAAATGTCTGTAGCAGTATTTTAGTAGTGACTCAGAGGTCGAGGTAGGTGACCTGGGAGGCGGCGACGGCTCCGCAGAGAGCGAGGAAGGCGGCCGCTGCGACCACTGCCGCGGCGGAGCCGGCTGCAGTCACTATGGAGCCCGTGCACAGGCACAGGAAGAACTGCGCCAGGAACGGCGTCGAGCTCACCACCGCCACGTCGGTGCCCAGCCCGCGGGGCGCCGCGTCCCCAGGACCACTCGTGGCGAACTGCAGACAACACGAACAACGCCGGTAGATAAAAGATTTTTTTATCGGGCGTCAACAACTTCGCGTCAAAACACTTCTGTTCCCGACATGCGTATCGTTCTCTTTAGGAGTCATGCCAATGTTTGTTGCAGTCTACGCAGGTACTTTGACCTCTGAAGACCATAAGCATGGGTCGAAACGTCGGTAAACAGAGAGGTGTTTCGAAGCAGCGTAAATCTCTAAATTGTTTACACGAAGCGATGAAGTCACATATTATTTCTTAAAGATTTTTTAATTTTTTATTTTTTTTATTTTTGGACCACTTATCTTCGTTTATACCTAACCTAAATCGAAAAATATTGCATCATTTTAAAAATCAAGGTATCCGCTTTAATCAAGTCACAAATTAAGGAATTTTACGAAATTCGGCCATTAAAAGGCTAAAGCATTCACTATTAAGGTCGCGTTATTAAGGTTCTTCGGTGGTTTAATTACTGATTAATTAATTAAAAAGTCCACCAAAAAAATTATGTTTGAAGATGTCTGTTTATTTTGATCAAATCAACAAGTCAGCGATATTCACAAGCATAGATACAATACAGATATGCACTTCTGAATAATCGCAAAGATAATCTCTGTGAACTCAACTGAATACTGTCAACTAAAATGACTTACTAACTTACTACTTCACTGTCCAGGCGATCTGTTTATATAGTCTCAATCGAAATTACGAGAATTCTTCAAAGGCATCCGCCCGATATTTCTCGATCATTAACAATCACTCAAACAATCAAACATATTAAAAACAATCGAAATTAATACAAAATTAATTAACAACATTACAAGATGATCAGAAATGGTAATTAGAGATACTTAAATATGAAATTATTTACAGAAATACTTTCAAACGGTAGAAAATTGTCCTGTAGACATCGTAACTTACATTAATACATGGAATTACAAACTTTTAAGAAACTCTCTTGCACCATTCGGTTCTTAAATATATTAAATGGACTTTAAATAATTTTCTTACATAAAACAAAGTCTATATATACTGATTTACAAGAATTTACAAAATAAACATATCAAATCACTTTCAAGCAAACTTTAGCTCACTACAAATACTTCATAGAGTACAATACTATTCAAAATTCAGGTACAAGGGCTGTTACAACGTGTTTGAGATAGTTCAGAGTTAAGTCACTAGGCTTCGCTGGCGTCCATAAGGGGCCGCCTATAAACTACGTGCCCTTTTTTGGCTACCTCTGAACCCCCTTCCCCCACGAAGCCTGACGCGGCTTTTGCCTCTACCCCGCCCCCCCCTCTCCCCACTTGGCACGCAGCTTTTTTCCTTATTGATTCCAGAAAACATTTTGTACCGTTTTTCTAGTCAGACTATCCTAATTTATATACGGCAATAAATATTCACACGCTGTTGTACCTTATTTTAATTTTTACAGATCAAATGAATGAAAAACTACGTGGTTTGGCTCCGAACGCCTCCCCCCCTCCCAGCATCCCCTCCCCCCCACGCACCCCAGCATAGCTTTTTACCCAATCCCCTCCCCCCCAGACTGAGCCAAAGATTTTTGGACGCTCCCACAGGATTGATTCCGTAACCGAAAGAGAACAGTATCACATATCTCAAGGATATAGACATACTGGGTGTGTTTTGTTGAGCATAGTTGTATTCTGGTGAGGTCGAGTGACAGTTTGGCTTCCAGGAAGCTCCGACTTGTTACGACAATGTAGCGGGCTGCAGGATAGCACACATCACATGGAACGAGAAAGTTATTGCTACAAATGAGTCAGCTCTTTCGACCTATTGCAAATCGCCAACCTGGATATTCACTGTATTTGAGAAATTCTCACGCTACTTACTGTATTTGAAAAAGAGTTGCGATTCCATAAACAACTAACCTATACGAAACTAGGAGTAAACTCAGTACCGGGTTTCTGGTATGATCACGGCTCTAGAATAGTGCCCAGTTGGCAGAATGGTTTATGTAAGTAATGACTACTTCGTCCAGGATCTGTCGTTGGGACTTAAATGCCAGCATGAGAGAGAAGTACCTACTTTCATTTGGAAAGGAAGGTTGCCACCTCTTTCGGGTTTTCGGAGGATTACTCATGGCATTATCAGAACCTCACGAATTACACATTCAATATTCAGGTAAGAATCAAGTTGGTGATCTTTTAGGGACAAAAATGAATTTTTAGAATCGTAGATAACAAATGCGTTACCTGATGTGATCTGTTTCTGCAGACTGAACATTGATGAACCTTGTAAGGTTGCAATTGTTATATGTCACGTCAGTTTTTAAACACAGAGTTACACATAGGAAAGTGTTTATGTATGTATATTGTAATTTGGGAATATTACATGCTAATGGTATGTTTTGGAGAATCTTTGGCAGCACATAATAGGTGTGCTAAAACCAAAGAAGAAGATAATGGAAGATTGAAGACTCTACTGGATTATGGATGTTGGAAGATGAAATATGAAGGAATATTTTTAATGAGAATGGTTTTATGAAGATGCATCGTGAAGGGTAGGTGAGCTTGTTTGGAAGTTGATTCATGTAAAATAGATGGGTTCCTGCCAAAGAAAATATGTTCATATAAAAGTTATGTCGAGTTGTTTATCTCGTGTATTAGAAGTTGTGTGCCATACAGGGCCGCATTTAAGCAAAGGTTACATAGGCTGTAGCCTAGGAGCCCGCACCACAACCCTGGGTCCCACGCCTGGGCCAAGTAGTAGAACTATAAAAAAAAATGGTCGCCCATAAATTTTTTGGTACGAATTTCGAATATTTCGAAATTTAAATATCAATAGTCGGAAGCAGCCAGGGCCACTGCCGACAGGGAGGCCCGCACCACATGCATAGCCTAGGGGCCCACAGAGCCTAAATGCGGCTCTGGTGCCATAATGAATGTGTAATTCAATTGACATAGTATTCAATATAGGGATTATGGTGATTTTTTTCTGCAAGAAAGTAAAAAATAATTTCAGGTAGATTCTCTTACAGATTAAGAGTAAAAGGAAGATAAATTTATAAATGAAGGACTAAAGACAAAATCTATCTTAATTAAAAAGATTAAAAAAATGTAATCATTCCTGTTGGAAACAACCCGGATTAAGGTAAAATAGAAGAGAGAATCTGAGAATTATAATTGTTAATAGTTATTGGTTAAATAATGAGAGCTAACATTTGAATAGCAAACATAGAATAACAATTATTCAACAGAGACCAATGGGAATTGTAACGTCGTAAGGTCAAGGGCATAGATGTATCGAAAAGAGTCTAAAAGTGACAATCGAAATTTCAAGGACAATGAGATCATATGCACGTGATCTGATCTGGCTCTTATATGAAAATGCATAAACGATATCACGACAAAAATTTTGTTTCCGTTGTCTATTTCGGTCGTACAATAATCAGAGAAGATAAGTCTCTTCGTTGTTAGTCTGAACGTAATGTCATATTCCGTGTATAATGAAATGATATCGAAGCACAATTATAGGTTCACGATTATGTCAGACGAACAGTCATTTTACTTCACCTAGGGCAATTGGACCATAAGAGATTACATGTTTCACATACTACTTGCGTCCCAGTCCGAAAGACGGTTCTATGTTCAAGAGACGATGACAGAAATAACTTCTTTTAGCTGCTCACTAGCATTCAAAGCAAATCTCTCTAACTAAAGGCACACAACACTCGCTACTTCATATAGTTCAAAGCAGATAGAAATCTCGAAAGGAGGATATTAGATGAGATTTATCCCCCTGCGTCCATTCATAATCTGAATTAGATTAAAAAAATATAAACGGAAAAGTGAGATTCAAGTCGTAAGCAATTAGGGTTCTGCACTGTAACATATCTGGCATGTAGTAGGTAAGATGGAAAGAAAAATATCCGTTTCAGTTTATTTGGCTCTCTCCGCTCCAAAACAGTCCAACTGTGTGCCTCTGTTCATGCTATAGTTCAGTTCTAATCATCTGTATTTAAGGTAGATTACAGTGCGATGAACTTTGAATTAAATCAAAATTTTAAATACAATATTCAGTTTTGGGTCAATGATGCACAAGTACAAATGGTTGATTGACGAGCTAGCGGTCTGTGACAAAAAGTGGAACTATAACAATAAGTATCAGTTTCTATCTGGATACACAACGCTTAACTATGAACTACCATAAAACATATAACTCAATTTCAGTTTCATAATTTAATTGCCCGCATTGATAGCTGTAAAAATAACTTGCTGTAACAAACAAAACCATCCATCGGCCGGTATCACTTTTTTCTTTCTATCCATTACATAATTTCGTAAGGTCACTCATTCACCCACCTTGATAGCTATTGGCTGGAGAACGGTGACGTCACGTGTCAGCCTTCGCTCGCAAAACAGCGACCAGAGATACTATTAGAAGGAATTCGTGGTAATGTCCACAATTTAATAGCTAAGCAACTGCTGCAAAATTAATTGCAACAATACATTCATTAAGTTTGCGTTACATAGCGTTTCATAGCGTTTCATAGTTTAAAACATATCGATAAAGTGAAAAAACGTGGATCTGGCTTTGAGTAACACGTTGCTAATGAAAGATATTTTAAAAAACTTAAAAAAAAAAATTACTCACGGTCTCCGCTGTAACCACGAATGCCAATTGTCATTACGGCTTGGGATAAATTTCAATCTAATTAAAACTTTCTCTAATGAAGTTGCTTGACCAAAGTTTATGCATTACAATTTATTCACTTTCTACGTATCTTCCTGATAACTTTCGTTAGTGGCCTTTGATAATGTTCGCTGTACGTAAGTTATTAGGTTATTTATTAAGTGGACATCAGACCAAATATGTTACCGAAACAACTATCCTGATTTTTTTTTTAGTTGCTAAATTGTTTAATAATATGGAATGTGTATTAAGTTCTCTGGCCGTTACAGATACTGTGACCAATGATTACATTGTACGAGTGTTTGCCGCGTCTCAGTAAAAAAAATGTGTTGCTTTCGAAGCAAACAGGAAATTTTTAAATTTAGGGTCAAATACAAGTAAAGTTTGTATTTAAGCAAGTTCAAGTCTACAACCTTTGAAACAATTATACGATTGCACGATCTTACCTGTCCGTGTTTAATACCAACGTTTAATACCAACGTTTAATAACACTTCTGAGTCCTTCAAGGTCAAGAGATTTTATTAACCCTAGGATGAAAAACAGGTCAAGTTTATATTTTCTCAGAGCAGGTCAACCTGTTATAATTTTTTACCCTAAAAACTGGACGTATTCTAAACCCATGACGTTACGCGAAAACAGTAACGGGCTTACACTAGTTGGTTATAAAATACTAGCTGATACCCGTGACGCATGGATTAAGAATTTCTTTGTCAGAATTGAATATATAGAAAGTTGTTGGTAATGAAGAATTGGTCCCTAACAACACCGAGTCGGCATAATATGACAGGAAAGCTATCACTATATCATCCTACCGTCGAACCTGTCTCTCGAAAAGAATCAGTTTCCAACATATTTCTGTCACCATTCGATAAGTTCTCAAAATTTCGTGACTACAACTGTTAATCATACCGGAAAAAATGTCCTCTGCCCTTCCTACAGATTTTCTTGTCAAATTCCATCAATACCGGTATAGCCATTTAGTCAAAATGTTACAAAAAGACAGACTTACTTAAAAAGTGTACAGCTACAGCATTTCAAGACTACCTACGATTTGCCTCGCAAATAACCCCTAAATTTGTGATATCTACAGTTTAACATTCAATCCGAATAACAGAGGGTCCAGGCGTGACTCTTACGATCAAATGAAATTTTTAAAAATCTTTGCCTACACGGCGATTTGAACCGGAGACCACGATCCAAACAGCAGTAAACAAGCGTTTTAACCACTGAGCTACCAGACCGCTATATGAAAAGGCAGTGCAGAGACCTACACATCCTATGCGTCTGTTTATCGCCGTCAATAATTTTTCGTAATTATAAGACAACAGGTATTATTTATACAGAAAATTTTTCAACCAAATGTAGACAGTATTTTTCTCCTTGTTTCAGAGGATACGTGTGCAAACTTTCATCCAAATTGGATGAAAACTGTGGATTTGTATGAAGAACAAACATACATCCATACATCTTTATATATGTTTAGATTAGATAGATTAGATAGATTAGATAGATTAGATAGATTAGATAGATTAGATAGATTAGATAGATTAGATAGATTAGATAGATTAGATATATTAGATATATTAGATATATTAGATATATTAGATATATTAGATATATTAGATATATTAGATAGATTAGATAGATTAGATAGATTAGATAGATTAGATAGATTAGATATATTAGATATATTAGATATATTAGATATATTAGATATATTAGATATATTAGATATATTAGATATATTAGATATATTAGATATATTAGATAGATTAGATATATTAGATATATTAGATAGATTAGATAGATTAGATAGATTAGATAGATTAGATAGATTAGATAGATTAGATAGATTAGATAGATTAGATAGATTAGATAGATTAGATAGATTAGATAGATTAGATAGATTAGATAGATTAGATAGATTAGATAGATTAGATAGATTAGATAGATTAGATAGATTAGATAGATTAGATATATTAGATATATTAGATATATTAGATATATTAGATATATTAGTTATATTAGTTATATTAGATAGATTAGATCAGTCAGAACAGTATTGATCCTGGTGATTATTACCTCTCCTGTGGTGTGGTATCTGGCGACGAGCATGTAGGGTAAGGTGTATAGCGTGGCATAGAGAGTGCCAGCTACTGCAGAGCACAGGATGACTCCGACGCGAGTCCTCCAGAAGGCCAGCACGGCCATAGAGCAGCAAAATCCCAGCAGCCCGCCCACGTACACAGGCAGAGCCCTGCAACACAGTTATGTTAGCAGGCTACACACTTCAAATCTATATGCAATTGAAGATGCCGCCAACAGACCGGTTACCTATGCGTTTATTGCACAGTTACTCATTACTTCAGTCTGAATGGGTGAAGTTCTGCTATGTGGGGAGTACGACACAGCGACAGTAAGATGGAAGCAGTACAAAGGATAAATATAGTCGAAAATTTCTGAAGCATATTGAAATATATAATCTCGCGGTGAAACAGAAGTAACAGTTTGCGCCGTGTACAGCGCTGGCGTCTCAAGTAGCGGCCATTCGAAGTCAACCAGTTTCAGTAGACTGTCTCCTTACTCTGTGCGAGGTTATGTTCCGCTATTTATAAATCTCGTTTTTTGAGTGTGTTTAAAACTGATATAAATAAAAAAGAATCGAGAGCGTCACCCGTTGAAGAGAGATCCGTTATTAGATTGCTAAACGCAAGAAATGTATGTCAAATCGAACAGATCTATGGAGAAAATGCAATACATGAATTATTTATTCGGCGATGATATCAAAATTTTAACTCCGGATAGAGATTAACAGGACGCCCGTCGGTCATTACGGACTATTGAATTTAATAGACGAATTCATTAAGAACGATCGGAGTATCGCAATGGATGAAATCAGTAAGCGATTATCGAATATTTAAAAAACCATTCTCCATCATGTATTCAAAAATTTTACATAAAAAATTGTGTAAGATTGGTTCTTTGCATGCTTGATTAACTGGCGGTGCAGAAATATGAGGCAAGGATAGTAAAACCCATTGCATGCTTTGACAAGTGCGAGTTTACACGGTGACTATGCCAACAAGTAGAGTAATTTATGATTACGTAAAATTGAAGTTTTTCCGAAATATTTACTAGTTTTTCATTATTAAATGGTCATGACTTTCCCGATGACCGTAGAAGCTTGAATTACAAAGTTTCTCACCACATTAATGGAAATTGGGAATGAAATCTAAGTAGCTCGAGAATAATACATGTCACATTTTCCGTACTTCACAGAAATCTCGTACGTTCAGGAGTTTGACAAAAAAAAAAAAACCAAAGATATCGCACTTAGCCTTTTCGGCGGTACGACCAGCCACTGGGTTTGTATTTACAGTGATCTAAATCTGTATATTTCTGATTACACAGAATTACTTCATCACGTAGTGTGGATAATAGATGATCAACAATAATTACAATCACTCATTTCCAGATCTGCGCACACATCGCTATAACTATCGGTAAGCAGGACCGGCACCCTAGCCCTTACGCTGCCGCCGCTGGCAAATAAGATATCGGTGAAGTCTTAGTCGAATAATCAGGGTAGCGTATCTCATCAGTTCCACAGATACTGACACAAACAAATGCTAGACATTTTTTCAGGCTCTCAGAGTTTTAATTTTCGAGTAAAAAATGATAAAAATATAAGATCTCTACTTTTTTCCTTGTCTCTTTACCCTTCGTCGACGTCGAGATCATTAGAGGCGGGAAAGGACTGACGACTAGGAACGGGAAGGAATTCGGCCATGCCCTTTTTGAAAGAACCATCCCGGCATTCGCCAGGAGTGATTTGGGGAAACCATGTAAAACCTAAATGTGGACGGCCGGACGGGAATTCGAACACACGTCCTTCCCAATGCGAGGCCAGAACGTTAACCGCCCGGTCTACGAATTTTCGAGTACCTTTACTCACATTGCACCCATTAGAATATAATTTTCCTTAAGTTTAAATGTGATAACCGAGTGTTAGTAAACGAAACAGTTAACATGAGCAAATTTTAAATCTGGAAAACATTTAAGAGAGAGATGCTGTGACAGACCGAAGTTCATTTTCAATCTAGGGTACGGAACAATAAAAATTGACAAATGGAACCAACAAAAGAAATGGTAAAAAAAAAAGGCTATCGAACTTTATGACAAATGACGGGAACGAGGGAAGAAAGTCAGAGATAGTAGTAGTGAGTAATGGGGAGGGGAGGGAGGCGGTCTGTGACAGGACTGGAAAGGAGAAATGTACGAGGTGCTAAAGGTAGTAAAGCGGAGATAACTGTTCGGGGAACAATCCTTAACAGTGAGACAAATGAAAGAGACCTAGACTTTCTATAGACTCGAGTGAACTTCAGACGGCTGTGCATTTCTTTGTTGTTATTGGTGTGCTCCATTTCAAATACCTTCATTTTTCTATACCGCTTATTAGGTATCATCGTTTTAAGTAACGTCTATTTGTTCATTAATAATGTCTTTAAAAAAGTTCAGTAACTCCTAACAGCAGTAATTTAGATTTAGTATAGCACACGTACTGTATTGATCGGTAACTGTATTTCTTCTAATCGGCAATGCATATGGTACACACTGCCTTATTTCTGGGAAGTCCCAGTAATATTTTCGTTGCACCTTTAATTCTTATTGAGTAATACTATAGTAATTATTAATGTATGTTAAGAGGGTAGGTACAGTTATCAGGTTTCAAAAAAAAAATTGTTTAAAAGATTAAAAGCACGCTTTCGTCGTAATGTGAACTAAAAGGTTAAAAATAATCTTTAAATATTAAGATTTTATTTAACAGCGATACGACGTCCCACAATTCAGGATAAATTAATTTTTGAATAATCTTAAAGATTACAAAATTAAATTTAATGTAAAAAACGTGGGGTGTTATATCAGTTGTCTTATATTTTTTGTCTCTGGCTGTTTGAAAAGACATTGTCAAAAGTTATGTAGAGAGCACCCCACGCTTTTTTTTTACATTAAAGTTAATTTTGTGATCAGTGACTTTATTCTTTAAGCTTATTCAAAAAATTAATTTATCATGAATTGTGGGACGTTCTATCGCTTAAAAACTTAACATTTAAAAATTATTTTTAACCTTTTAGTTCACATTACAACGAAAGCGTGTTTTTAGTCTTTTAAACTACAATTTTATTTTTAACTTTTTAGTTCAGAGTGTTTCAAAAGTATGTTTCCTACTGTTGGCTTTTCTTTGCCAATCTCTCTTTTCCTTTGTGTTGTAGTTTCATTCTTAATTATTATTCCCGCGAGTAACGTATAATTAATGGTCAACCACACCAGAGGTCCAATAGCAGGGTAAATGTGGAAGACTACGAAGTAATTGAAAACTATGTTTTGAATACTCACTATTTAACATCATACTAAGCGACTGCAAACACTATCGTAGCAGCTTGTATCAAAGTATCATCAATTGCGCATGTGCAAAAGGTTGCGCAACAAAACAATTTTTCTGTTGTTACTGTCAAAGTAATGAGAATACCAGGTTACATCTGTGAAATTATTGTGTTGTTAAACGTTCTTAATAAGTGTACAAAATTTTGAAAAATTAAGACGCATGGAAGTTGTTAATTAAATTAAATGGATATGCCGATATTGGCCTGGAAATCTCCGAAGGGTCCGACCGCCAGATGAGGAAGGTTTCTCGAATTGCCGGGCTTGTGCAAAATGTCGCGGCTTTATTTGCTTAACTTGACAATCCCATCAGGTACAGGGTACCCGCAGTTTAACGTGAAATCCGAACCGTGGGTTATCCTAATCTTTAACACTTATAGTATCCTAAAAATTCCAACCAAAACCGGGATTCGAGCAGGGAACATCTGTTCGCCCATCACGATCCTTAACCAACTAAGCCACCAGGGGGATGAGGAAAGTGGGTGAAAATGAGTCACATCTGTCATAAGACGGTTAAATCACTTTAGTGTTCTTACTGTCAAAGTAATGAGAATACCAAGACATAGATATGAAATTATTGGATTGTCATCGACTAATTGTTAATACTTACTACTAAATTTTTAACACTTATTACTTAATTCTGAATACGCGTACAAAATTTCATACAATTCGGACTTTCTGAAGACGGTGAAAATTGAACCGTAATTTTCCATTGCATTCAACCACTTTTAAGTTGTTACTGACAACGTGGTGAGAGTGAAATTATTGAATTTTTATCGGCACTTAATAAGTGTGCAAAATTTCAAACGATTCGGACGTCAGGAAGCGGGTGAACACTGAAATGAAAGATTCCATTACATGCAACCATATTTCTATTGTTACCATCAAAGTAACGACAATAGTAGGACGTTGCTAACAGACTACTGTATTGTCAATGATTCTTAAAATGTGTGCAAAATTTTTCTATTGTTACTGTCAAAGCAACGAGAATATCAAGACATAGCTATGAAATTATTGGATTGTAATCAGTTATCAATACATGAGCAAAATTTCAAACAATTCGGAAATCTGGAATTGGGCTAAAATTAAATTGCAAACTTCCACGACATTCAACCATTTTTCTGTTGGTACTGTCAAAGTAATGAGAATAGTAGGAGATTGCTTTGAAATTATTGTATTGTCACCGTTTCTTAATCTGTATGCGAAATTCAAAACAGCTCGGACATCTGGAAGTGGGTCAAAATGGAGTAGTATAATTCCGTTACGTTCACACATACATACATACATATATATATTATATATATATATATATATATACATACAGGTCAATCTAATATAAAGCGTGTAAAAAATGATTTTTTTATTTCGAGTCACAAAAATAGTTTTTACTTTTGACTTCATGTTGGTGAAAAAATTATTTAAATATCTTTGACAGTGTGAGAATTATGCGTGATTGAGCAAACTCCTGCACGATTGACAGCCATTTAAATCTTGAAAGTAATCTAAATCTTTTACCATAAGTATTTGAAAATAGCAATTCATCAATTGTTTTTAAAGACAATTTTTCTCCACATGCATAGATCTTTTTCTAATTTCCAGAGAATGTTCTACATACTAACTAATACAGTCCCTACCATTATTTATGCAGGTTTTCACAAATAGAAAATATACCTATATGTTTAAACAAAAAAAGCAAGAATTTTAATTTCTTTATTTTTTTTATTAACAAATTTAAAGTTAAATGTGTTATATTATTGGTTTAAACTAATTGCCTCGATATTAGATTACAAGATTAAAAAAATATTTCTGCAAAATTTCAAATATTATGCTTTCTATCATTAAAGAACTTAATGACGACATATTTTTACCTGTCAATTTTGTTGGTACATTAACATATTATTAAATACTATTTTTATTTTATAAATCAATTTTTATATATAACTATAATAGTTCTATGGAGCTACGAAATTTGAACTCTCAAAATTAAATAGATTTGGAGAAAATGAAATTTCTACAAATATTTGTATGTGCTAGCTGTATCTATCCTGTTAATCAAATTGACAACTTCTGTATGCCAACTTTGCAATGAATGTGCCTGTAATTCTTTTTTTTTAGTCCGTATTAGAACGTATATTCTCAAGATCCAAACGGGTCACACCAAACTTTGGTTTTAAATTTTCTGTGATTAGAGAAGCATCGTTGCTACGGCTAGTGTAACCATAGACACTGAAAATCAGTTGATCATTTCACTTGGCAACTAGGTTAAATAATACGCTGTTCAGTACGAAGTTATATCGGCCTTTCATGATACAAGAGTGAACGTTACGATGTTAAGAATATTACTACAAACAAATTTACTACTACAATTCTGAGTGTGAAAATTAAACATAGATGCCTAATCTGATGTTACAGCGTGTTTTTGTTCTTTTAGTATTTGAGAGGAGTAATTTCTGAAAAGCCCAACTCCCCATGCAGCTTTACCGATAAACGACACTATCTTGAACGTACATTCCAATATGTGTAACGATTAGTTCAACAGTGTAGTGTGTAAGTGAGCGGTCTGGTAGCTCCGTGTCTAAGGCGCTTACTTTCTGAAGTTCAAATCTTGATGGGGCAGGAAATTTTCAGAGTTGTGTTTGATCATATAAGCTAAGCCAGGACATTCCGTATTTTCGTTTTCACGTTACACTGAACATCCCAGAGGAAAGGAATGGACAGTCTGACTTCTGACTCAATGGCTTCTTCGGAAAGATCCCAACCAACCTTCGGATTATGGACTTAGAGTGTAGGTCTCGCTTATTCAGAGTTTTGTTCGGATTTTAATGTGGTCTGTGTATATGAAGTTAGAAGGAATCATTGAAAGTGTAGATCTCAAAATCAAGTTATACAAACAACCTCTAAACATCCAAATGAATTCCAGCCAGCAGTGTAGGTACGAACTGCCTATGCGGCACAGGAGTAGCAGGTTCGAACTCGGCCTAGGGCATTTGTGATGGTGATATCAAGAGCTGTGATCGTACATTTCTTCCTCACTGAATCATGCTTATCACTTTAAAAAACATTAAGACACCACTAAGAGCTGGCTGAATGGCTGGAAGACAGAATTATATTTTTATTTTTTTAGAAAATGTTTGTTTTTATGTTTTTTGCACAGGTGAAAGCTACTTTTAGGATAGAAGGAAAATTGTTGTAAGCGTTACCTGAACCTGTTGATGATCCTCTCTATGAAGAGAGAGTAGAGCGCGCAGGTCAGAGAGTATAGAGCCATACCCCAGCAGCCGAATCGGATTCCTTCCTGGTACAGATCGAACGCTACAGAGCCTTCCTCGGCCTGCAAACAATACAGAAATGCGATGAAATCTGGGCTGGTAAAAAACATCTGGGACATTCAAATTTAAATTTATCATCTATTAAAATAAGTAACTTGGTTCATAGTATTGACTGATCTCAGAGATGTACTAATTCGCTCGAAATGATAGTACAATTGTCAAAGATATAAAACAGTTCCAAGAGAAATCTTGGTCGTAAGGGTCTGTAAAGGAGAAAAACTGTTGGTCATATTACGAGTAGAGTAAACCTCGAAAAAAAAATTTTGTCACAAGTGACAGGTAAGCCACATTATAGAGGAGAAACACGGATATAAAAAGTAAGTAAATTTATTTTTATTGTAATTTTAAATCGACTGTTTCTCTCAGCTTTAGAAATAATTTTTTTTATTGATTTAAGACTTGTCGACGTCGAGGTCATTCGACACTGGAAAGAAATGTAGGCAAGGAACGAGGGCGGAATTTTGGCACGGCCTTTTGAAGGAACCATCCAAGCATAGACTGGAGTGATTTTGGGGAACCTTGGAGAAACGAAATCTGGAGGGCCTGACCAGGATGAGAACTTGCGTCCTCCCGAATGCATTACCAGAGCGTTACCACTCACCCAACAGTCGCTGACCAACTTTTGTTGCAGACATTCGATGCGGCTGTACGTAATTCGTAACAAAATGGACAGTAGTATTACTATAATCGTGTTACACGTTATTCGGTGGGTTGTGAATGCAATATTGAATCACTCCTCAGATTTAAAAAAAGCTAGGTATTTGGTTCAGGGGATATATTGGGCAAATATTCTCGACGTTTGCTACGGAGACATCATCCAGTAACTTACATGAGATTATAGACAATATGAAAACCGGAGTGCTTTCCCGTTTGGTTCTCAGTCATTGCAAACATGTCTAAGTACGCTCATTTCAGATTATCTATTTAGTATTATTAGAGGTTTCTCATTTAATTTCATCAATCAGTTTAAAACATTCCCATTTTTCTTCTTTCATAGAGTTTCTTCAAAAGCAGCCGTTACTTCACGTACGTTCAAGAATTTATTCAAGACACTTTGCTTTCCTTCTCAGTTACGTTGGCAGAATTGTCACCTGCTCTTTAAATCTTGTAACCAATCCTAATTAGTTACTTGGTCTAACCATTTTCTTGCGTTAAATCCTCCCTCCGTACCCACATAAAAAAATCTTCAATCTTGGCACTGCGTTATTCCCCATTATCCAACTTTCACACTATTTCATATCCATTTTTTCTTTCTATTAATGACTTTTCCTAAATATCCAAATATAGCTACGTCTCCATTTTAAAATTTTTAAGCAATCTGACATGTTATATCTTCCGTACCGCCTGTATATCATATACACAGTCCAGTCACATTAATGTGACCACCTCTCAAAAACCAGAATAACAACCTTTGGCAGAACGGATCGCTGCGAGGCGTGCAGGAACAGA
>CM061920.1:384891084-384970783 GCA_031002005.1 Vandiemenella viatica | reverse complement strand
CTTACTTTAAATGCTGCCGAAGAACCCGCTCCGCCGTCGAAAAATCGCTCCTCAGACGCGCGTAGCTCCTTCGTTGACAGCTGCACTGGCAGCAATGGCGACGACAGGATCTGCAGTTGACTGGCCGGCCGCTGAGTACGCCGCAAGCCGCTTGGTGCCGCTACCGTCGTGGCGATGACCAGCGATGAACCTGCACAGCCGCTCCGCGGTTGTCTGCCGCTGAATAAATTGTTTAATGCGATGTTTAATGCCTTTCCCCAGCCAGCCAGAACCCGCTTTAGTCAGAGCTTATTTTACCTTCCCGGCCTTTATTAATACCACCGATTATTCTTTGCTCTCGGCTTCCAATATGTCTTTTCTTCTTTCTTCTTCAAGCACCCGTGGTCGTATCTCACTTGCTGACACCAGTGTAGCGCCTGCTATGTGGCCGAGGGTAATGGACCAATTACCGATATATTAGCCACAGTCACAGACGCAGCCAGGATTAACGAGTGGTAGGCCGGAGGTAATATTACACTTACTTGTGGTTGTTGATGTACGGCAGCTCCGCGCTCCAGTCTTCCGGTACAGTTGCAATAGTTAGGGAGAGCTCTGACTATTCTAAATGTAGACCAGCGGGTTGTATGCTTAGAAGACAACCAGTAGTTTATTGCCACAGTGTTGCCAAGTACAGCGTCGGTTGCGTCAAGCAGAGTCCACGCGGCAGTTACTAAAATAACGGCAAGTTGACTTACAGCAATTGCGACGGTGGCTGGCTGGCTTCGGGGGGGCGGCGGAGTGCGGCGCAGACCGACGCAGAGACGGCGCGTGGTGGTGTTGAACTTGTCGCCCCGAGGCTCCAAAATCCGGGGTTTATATAGCGGATCGTCGCGTGTCGTCACTCGCGATTTTTCCAGAACATTCGGCTCGGGCAACGTCCCGCCGACGCCAAGTATGCCACAGAATTGCTGACGCCCGGTCAATGACCAGCTAGCTCGGCCGATCGACAGCGACCGCTCGCCTCGGCGCGCCTTAATTCTTTATTCCATTTACCATAAATATATTATTACAAAATGCCCTTTACACCTGTATGTTAGTTGATCATGATTACCAGAATTTCTTTTGTTTCCATAAAAGATAGCTGTTTATTATAGCTAGATCCAATAAAAAAGTAGAAGATCCTGTGCCACCACTTGACAGAACGCCTGCCTACTGCATATCGTTCCCGAAGCTGGTCAAATCTGTCCACACCTCCCATAATTTTGTTGTAACAATCCACCACTAATGGACAGCTAACAGTCTCACTTGAGCCATCCTTGTTTTTTCTTTTGACAGTAGTGCATTCTCTTGGGTCATGAAGAGATGACAGGAATGACACTGGCCGATTGTCCATCCATTTCACAGCAGCAATCTGTCCTTTAGTAAGATACTTAAATTCTCCTCTGTGCAATTTACTATTATCTTTTATCATTCCTGGCAATCCCTTTCTGTTCCCTAGGACAGTTCCACAAGAGTACATACCTCTTTTGTAGAGTGCTGTCATAAGTTTTGTAGTTGTAAAAAATCTGTCAAATGCAATTAGAACAGAATTATTTTTCTGAACCACTTCAGTTAGTTTGAGAACCACTCTTTCACCTAATGTAAAATCATTCTTCTCTTTACTTTTCCCAGTATAAACTTCAAAATTAAGTACATACCCATTCTCGGCATCGGATACGCACCACACCTTGTACCCTCTCTTTATGGGCTTCATTGGCATGTATTGCTTCAAACTTGATCTGCCCTTGAAGGGTATCATTGATTCATCAACAGAAAGATGAGAAGAATGTGTATAATTTGCTTTGCAATTTTTGAGCAGTTTTTGTATGAGAGGTAGCAATTTGTGGAGTTTGTTGTGTTCGGGATCCTCACGAGATTTTTGGGTCTCATTATCATTGCAATGCAAATTTTCTACAAGCTTTTTGAACCGCTTGCTACTGAAAACATTAGCAATAGTATCAACTCTTAGAATTGAATCTGAACTCCAGTAGTTAACAAGTGCTGGAAGCTCATGAATGCCCATGATAATAACACATCCCAAAAATGCTTTCAGTTCTTCTACACTAGTGTCAGTCCAGTTTTTTGTTTTTCCTACGCCTCCACCATAAACTGTTCTAATTTGTGTCGCATAACGATTTGTTTCATTCACAATAAGAGTAAGTATGTCCTCATCAAAAAATTTTAAAAAGTATGGCAGTTCTTTTTCATTAGCACTAAAGTTCACATTTGGTATGCCCTCTTTGAACTGAAATTTGTTTTTGATATTTTCAAAATACGAACAGTCACTTCCCCAGTCCTCATCACTTTCTTCTGAATCTGAATAGTCTCCAATAGCACTACGAATTGCAGGCATACTTGTATCTAAATCTGTCACTGTAACTTCATTCTCAGATTTACTGTCCATGTGTGAATCATCCAAAGCATTCAGTTCTTCTGCAGCTTCAGGACTTATTTCCACATCAGAATCATCACCATCATCAGGCAATGAAAACAATATATCATACACCACATCTAGGTCCCTTGGGTTATTCAGGTCCAGGTATTCAGACATCTGAAAGTGAAATAAGCAAATAAACAAAATTTATGAATGTATACAAGGTAGAAAATATGTTACAATTATTAAAAAGTGTGCCACTGTAATTAAAATATAAAATGTTAGAGCCACAGCATTAAATATTTGTACATGAATTATCAAATAATAGGTTAGGTTCACGAATAGAACATTGATATATAATTATATTTGATATATAAAACCTATTCGGTGGAAATATTCCCTACAAGTTATTGAGCTTCTTCAAGTAATGCTAGCAAGGAACAGTGCCGTGGGAAGTTTACTATCCACTCAAAAAAAATTAACTTTACTAATTACATGTACAATATTTTTTGTGGGAAACACTTGAGAATATTACCAAGATACCTAATTACATAAATAGTAGAATATTCAGAATATGTTAATGCTTACCTTTAATAACAATTTATATGAAGAAAACAGAAATTTCTTCCAATTCAGCTTGAAAATGGACGCAAATTTCAGGACGATTGTCAAGAAGTTGTGTTGCACACATCACATTGTAAGCATGCACGACAAAGCGATTTTAACATGTTTCTTCAACCTTCTGGAAGATGGCAGCACTTGTTAGAGGTGGTAAATGCTTTTCCTCAAACGCTTTACTTGAATTTATCGGTGGGAAGGTTTCCCACCGCCCGCGAAAGGGTTAAATTATTTCTGTAACTCATTGGATAGTGAGAACTCTTTTGAAAAGCATTTTTGTAAAGCCTAGTAAAGTTTATTGTAAACGCCACATCATACCACACTTTCAACTTGAAGTAACCCTTCAACGAGCACTATAATTTAAGATGTGCTGAAATTCACTTGACAAAACATAGTTCGAATTATTTTATCAACGAGGGGTCACATCTGTAAGCGAATTTGAGCCTAAGTACCATGTGCCGGTTAGTTCAAATGCGTCGGTCGCGTGCAACCCAACGCTATGACACAAGTCACAGGCATTTGCGGCACTGTTAGTATATAGGATATCTAAATTACCTTCTTTTTTGTCATCAGTCTCTCGGCTGGTTTTATGCAATCGTCCATCCCTTCCTATCTTGTATTAACGTTTTCAATTCAACATACCCCTTACAACCCACGTCTTTAGTAATCTGCTTCGTATATTCTATCGCCGTTTTCCTCTGCAGTTCTTACCTTCGACTGGTTCCTCCAATAACAAGTTAACCAACTCTGGCTGTCTCAAAATATGACCTACGATCCTGTCTCTTCTTTCTGTAACACTCATCTACAAACTTCTTTCCTCACCCATCATTTCCAAAACTCGGTAATTTCGTACTTTATCTGTCCACATAATTTTCAGCTTCATCCTATAGCACCACATTTCAAATACTTCAATTTTCCTTTTTTCTGGTATTCCTCAAGTCCATGCTTCGCTACCATAAAGTGCTGTGCTCCACGCATAGAGATTTAAAAAGTTCTTTCTAAGTCCTAGGTCAATACTTGAAACTAAAAGATTTCTCTTTTTCATTACATCTCTTTTTACTAACGTACGTTATTCTGCTTTTAACATCATTCCTACTTCGGCCATCGGTTGCAATTTTACTTCCTAAGGAGCAAAATTCACTAACTTCTTCTTTCGCATCCGACAATATTTTTATATTTTATCTATTATTTCATTTCTGCTACATTTCATCACTTTTGTCTTTGCTTTGGTTTATATTTAGTTCAAAATTTTCCTTCAGTATTGCTTTCACGACAGTCCTTACGTAACTTTTCAATCTGTTCTGCTAACAAGACGTCATCAGCAAATCGTAGCATACTGATTTTTTTCTCCTTGAACACTAATGCCACATTCAGATTTTTCTTTCACTTCCATTATTGTTTCTTCTACATATAACTTGAATATTAATGTGGGTAGACTACTACCTTGTCTCATTTCATATCGGGTTAATTAAATGACGGGAATAAATATCCACGCTGGTTGTGTGTTCTGAACCTTATGTTATCTATGACAAATAATATGAATGAAAAACTACGTGGCTTGGTTCGGCACTCCACCCCTCCCCCCCTCCCATTTCCTTCTTAGCCCAACCCATCTCCTCCCTCCCACTAGGCCTAACCACGCGGTTTATGGACGCTCCCTTCCCTCATGATGAGTACGTTAAAGCCCAGTTCTCCTGCGTGATTTCGGGTGAATGTGATGCACTCAGATCTATGTGACTTGAGTTCAGATACTCACCTTGGTTAACACTTCAGCCGTATCGTTCGAGGGAGAAATGACTTCGGTCCAGGTAGTTCGATATTTAATTGTTTGAATTATTAAAGACTTGGCTCATTTTGCGGACTTAGACGTATCAGATGATTTATCGACCTCTGGAAGAGATACATCTATCTGTGTGATTCAACCGTCGACATTTGATGCATGAATGACATCGAGAGCCCCCCTCCCCCCCCCACACACACACTACCGCAGAAAATGGCATGTGATGAGTCTATATGACGAAATACATATCTGGCTGACAGCAGTTGGTGGCAGCAGCCATGGCATCTAAAACATCCGATGTAAGAAGACAATGACATGGAAAAACTGTGGCCATTTCCACAACGAACGTCTTAAACATGAAAATAGTCCATTAAATGATACCGAAATAAAACGGTAAAAACTAGTGAAACGACTCAAGGAAAACCCGCTCAATCACATTTTGTATTACCGTAAATAATACGTGTATTGTCAGTATCAAAGTCAGCAACTATTGTCTTTCTGGTGAGATATTTCGATTGATGATTACAATAATCAATACTCTTGGCGTTAAGGGGGAGGGGGTTTAACAGAGAAATAAATTCCAAGTTCAGAAATAATATTGTTGGTCTTATATATTATGCTTTATCTTTTGTTACTGATATTGTAAAATATTTCCGTTTCCAATAGAAATTAAATTCTATCGTCTTTTAACTCAAAAATCTTTCCGTACTAATTCCAAAAAGAAGGATGATTAAAGCAATTTGAAATATGGTGCTATGAAAGGTAGCTGAAAATTAGATAGCTTTTTTAAATACGAAATGAATGGGTTTTGGAAATGGGTGGTAAATTAATTTTGTCTAAGTGTGTCATAGGATATTTTAAGACAATTGGTTAGTTTGCTAGTGGTGGGGAGAGCTGAAGGTAAGAATTGTTGAAGATATAAAGATTTAAGTATACGATACTGTTAAATGAGTACTTAGGTCGTAAAGGGTATGTTGAGATGAAGACACTAACACTGCATACGACGAATCGGAGCATTGTGTCAAACTTTTAGAGAGACTAACAGCAGAAAAAATAAACTGTATGTCACATAAATTACAATTTACAAGAATTACTTGGCATTCAAAAGAGTGAAAAGTACGGCAGATATATTTGCTTGTTGAAATTATTGCAGATCGCAATCAATAATTGACCTGAAAGGAGTTTGTTTTGAATCAGTACCTAACTGAAGATGGGAGGATTGTTAAGAAGTTGAACTGTGCATACCATATATTTGTGATGAGGCTTGGATCAGGAACACCTCGTCGACATCGAGGTCATTAGCGACAGGGTTAAACGCCTGTGGGCTAGGAACGGGAAGGAATTCGGCCATGGTCTTTTGGAGGAACCATTTTGGAATTCATTTGGAGTGATTTTTGGAATCCATGGAAAATAAAATCTAGATGGTTGAACTGGGATTTGAACTAGCATCCTCCTGAGGACAGAGCGTTACCGCTCACCCACTATGCTCGACGGATGGATATTCGTTAAGGAATTAGGAGTAAAACATGGGAAGGAATAGTTGACCACTGCCACAAGCCGGCGCTTGATTTCAGGACATGTGAAACGTTTCTTTCTTAGGTAAGAGTGTCATAGATTGGAATAAATTACCAAGGGCAGTGTTGAAAAATTAATTAAAAACACTGAAGTGATTTTAAATTAACATTCGTTAAGTTCAAAAGGTTGATTGTGGGAAAAATACATTCATGGAATTTATATATGCGATGGAGTGTCAAATGAAAACCTTAAAAGTGTAATATAAAATCGAAAGTGCGCGCCAGTGGTCTGTAAGTTGGTACCTGTTAGAAATAATGTGCCAGATGTCCCCAAAGGTGGCAGAACAGTAATGATGCGGAAGTACCAGCGCAGGAGCGGTAGAAACATGACCACTTAACTAGCAACGTGCACCAGAGAAGAACAGCGTTCGGTGATGAGAATTTTGCAAAGTGATGATGTACAGTCTATAAAAATTTGTCGCAGAATAAAGTTACAGTGGGGGGATGCCTGTATGTCGCAGTAGTGTATGAATGGAGTAGGAAGTTCGCAAATGGTGTGTCGTCTGTAGCTCATGCCCCGGGCCAGGAACACGGTGCCTTGACTCCCGAGACCACAGCAGCAGTTGAAGCCATCGCCCGACCTTGCCCCAAGTGTTTTCCATATTTTTTTTATCCCTAAAAGAAACAATTTCTGGAACGAAATTTCTAAGCGTTGTTGACATGCATTGAGCATGGAGGAGACTATATCGAAAAATGATACAGGTGACTTGTATGTGTGCACAATATATAAAATTGAAAAAAAAATATGGTTTTCATTTGACTCTCCCTCATTTACATATAAAACCAAGGAATGGCAAAATAGGTATTTTGAGAACTCGCCACTTCAACATATGATTAATTGCAGTTAAATTAAACTAAACTGAATAAGCCACTTTCATCAACACCGAACGTAGAAGATAAAATGTTTCAAGGATTCTGTTTCAATTAAATTGTTAGTTTAATACAAGCTTTAGAGTACTTTCAAGATTATCACCTGAGCTAGTTCAATCATTAAATATTGTGGCTTCTTGAGCCATGAGAACAGATAGAACATTTAGACTTATACAGGTAGAAAGTTTCAGGATCATTCTCTGCCAGTTAACTTTACGCACCCCACTTAGGCTCTCAACTTTACGACGTCGATTATCTATCGCAAAATTTTCCGATAAATTACCTAACTAAATCTGGTTATGTTATATAATATCACAATGTGTCTGAACATATTCGTGTTATCATAAATAATAATTTGTTTGGTGATTGCTGTTAAATTATGTGATGTTAGTTTGATATTTTCTTACAAAAAAATTAATCTGTTTTTATTTCAGTAGAGTAAGAATTTTCAACTACCAATTCTTCAGCTACAGTCCTTTATTTTTACAAAGATTCATACACATATAATTAACGGTTCGTTGATTTTATGCACTTTTTTATAGTGTCATATGACAAGGTCAGTTTCAAAAGATTTAATTTATTGGAAAGGATGAAGAGGCGATGTACAGAGAAGTGAGGAAATTTTGTTATAAAATCTTAGTCAGACCGTTTCATGAATATAGTGACATAAAATGGAACGTAACTTACGGATATCAAACACATGAAATAGTTGGAGAGGCAGCAAAGAAGGACGGTTAGATTTGTTTCTTGAAATTACCGCAGAACACAATCAGTAACTGATAAGATAAATAAGTTAGGTTGGGACTCACTGGAAGTCAGGACGAGGGGAGAAAAGATTATTGCGAGTGTTTATGGTGTATATACGCGATGAGGCTTGGGTGGATATTGATAGAAGAATTAGCAGTCGTATATGGAACGGAAACGTAAATGATTTCAGGCAAAAAGGAGTGGGAAATTTTCTTTTTCAGGTACGGGAGCCAATAATTTCAATAAACTACAAAGGGAAATTATGAACAATTTACCGGATACACTGAAAGAGTTTAAAAGTAAAATTCATAATAGGCAGAATTAGGTGTGTTGTAATATTATACTAAAAGAATTTTAGAATTAAAAAAATCGTGGAATGGAAAATCAAATGCTCAAGAAAATTGCCAATGGAGCATACATGCTGCATTGCAATTAAATAAATTAGTTCGTTAATTTCAATCTTTTTTATTGCGATTATAGTAATACAATTTTTAAGACCTAAATTGCCACAGCATCTGTTTTCAAGTATATGTACAGTAGAAATGAGTTGTCGTCGGAATTGTAGTTAAATTCCCGAACTGATCTGTACATACGCTGGAGGAACTGTTCAGAAGTTTAGACTTACACTGTTCAGTGCGAGAAGTGAAGTACAGATGATATGGGTTGGTTATATCATTTATGAGCTCCACGATTTGGGAATGTGAGAAGAGGGTAACGTTATTATTATTTCGTACCAGAAACATACATTTACACAATCACAATCATCAAATTATACTGTATCAGAACTTGGCCACTTCCAGTGCATTTTCTGAGGCCTCATACAATTCAGCTGTCGAGCAGGATGCTGGAGACAGTCGACACTGGAGTATGTGCTGGACAGTCTGGTCTTCACCGCAGTCGCACTTGATATCATTGATCTCAGCATAGCCCCATCTTGCTAAGTTAACTTTGCATCTGCCCACTCCTGATTCCACGTCAACCGTACCTTGTCATAACCAGGTGGCAAAGACTCAGACACTCTTCCCCGGCCGAGCGGAAGGGGATCCTTAGCTTCCCATAGTTGTAACCTGGCTTCTTCAGTTGTCGTTGTAAGTTCATGAGATATTCTTAGGAAACTTTTCCTGGACTTCAGTCTTTGCCTGTGAGGGATATGACCATTTAGTGGATGAGATTTTTCATGGTTCACTTTCCTCCTTCCCTTGTTCACTGCTATTTCCCTTCGAACAGAAGGTGGTGCTATTCCTGCGAGACGGTGGAACCATTCGATTGGAGTTGATTTTAAACAGCCTGTTATGATTCTGCACGTGTCATTAAGTGCAATGTCTACTTGTTTGGCATGAGTTGAACTGTGCCATAGAGGACAGGCATACTCTGCAGCCTAATAACATAGCGCTAAGGCAGAAGTTCGAATTGTTTCAGGTTGGCTGCCCCACTGCAATCCAGCCAGTTTTCTTATGAGATTGTTCCTACTGGAAACTTTCAGCTTGGAGTTCATGCAATGTTTCCTGAATTTAAGTGCTCTGTCAAGGGTCACTCATAGATATTTTGGAGTGTCACACTGTTCTAGTTCGACCCCCGACCATGTTACCTTTAACCTACGAGTTGCTTCTTTATTCCTTAAATGAAAAGCACATACTTGTGTCTTCGTAGGATTTGGTTTAAGCTGGTTCGTGCTATGATACCTTGACAAATCTTCCAGAGCGTTGGTAAGGGTGCTCTCCACTGATTCAAAGTCTTTGCTCTGTGAGAACAGAGCAAGATCATCAGCATACACGAAACTCCTGCATTTGCGTGGTATAGGCTGATCATTGGTATATATGTTAAACAATAATGGGGCTAGCATACTTCCTTGAGGTAGAACATTCTTCCGTGACCTCCAACGGCTACGCTGTCCTTGGAAGTCAACAAAGAATCTGCGGTTCTGCAGAAGAGTAGCAAAGAATTTACTAAGACTGAAATTCCTGGTCAGATTGTAGAACTTAACTAGTAGTAGCTGATTGTTGACCATGTCATACGCTGCTGACAAATCAACAAAAACCACCACTGTTACCTTACGAGCTTCAAATCCATCTTCTATTAACTGCGTGATGTTTAGTAGTTGTCCTATGCAACTTTTACCTGGGCGGAATCCAGCTTGTTCAGGAATAAGCAAAGGATCAAATACAGGCAACAGCCGGTTTAAGATCATTCTTTCAAGCAGTTTGTAGAGGTGACATAAAAGTGCAACAGGTCTAAAATTCTTTGGAATGTTTCCTTCTTTGCCAGGTTTAGAGAATTCTGTAATGTCTCAGCTTAAGGGAATGGCTTGGAAAGGTCGTTTCTTTATACAAGATGAAGTTTAAATACGACGACGGGTTTTATAGCTGCGTAATATTTTGGAGTGCGTCGTGCTGAGGTAGGGCGGGAAGAGAACCATAGCAGCAATTTCAGTTTAATTACGGTATCATTCCGGCTTTGTGTATGTGAAATTTGTTTCTGGCGAGTTTGATTTTGATAGTTTTGCTGTATGTAATACTAAACCAAAATCTAAGGGTGTCAGTTTCTTAATCATAGGGGAGCTGAAACAACCCCACAAAGTTTGAGGAATTATGCGAAAATTTTGTTTTTTTGATAAGGAAAAATGATTGATCAAGACCAAACAAATTTACAAATTTTTCTCATAAGGAAGAACAAAAAAAAAACATACAATTTTCTCAACACATCTATTCGTTTTTAACATTTCAGGCTAGCCGGAGGTCCCCTTGCTTCGCTCAGGAATTTTATCGAGTCACATAGTGAAATAAATCTGGTAAATCCATTATTATTATTATTATTATTATTATTACTCCGCGATTCACAAAAAGTGTGTGGCTGAAGGTGCTTTGCGCCTATCCAAAAGGGTAATAGTTTGGAAGGAATTTACGGGATATGTCAGGAAGGGCCCATGGGCATTCGCCTGGAGTGATCCGGGAAAACCATGGAAAACCCAGATCAGGATGGCCGGAGTGCTTTATCGAAAACTACTCCTATCGGATTTTAAGATTACACGCTAGGTAAATCCTCTCTATTCCATTCCCTAATCGCTTGCTGCAAAAATGAGTACAGAAATGAATCGGTTCTGGCCCTGATTTCTCTTATCTTATTTTCGCGGTCATTCCGAGATATGAATGTTGCTGGTAGCAATATCTGTTTGCTGTCATTCAGAAATACGTTAGTCGTGAATTTTTCAATTAGCTTCCGTCGAGAGCAACGCCTTCGGTGTTCCAGGTCTTCCCAACCTAACTCCTTCAACATCGCACTTACGCTTTCCCTCCAACTATATATACCTGTCACGAATCGGGCGGCTCTTCTCTGGACCATCTCTAATGCCTCCATTAATCCCTTTTGATGGGGACCCCATACAGAGCAACAATATTCCAAGTGAGGCCTCACTAGTGACTTATACGAAATCGATTTAACTTCCGGAGTGCATTGTTTTAAATTACGACCTAGAAATCGAAGCATACGATTTGCTTTCCCAATTACATTCTCGATATGCTCATTCCACGACAAATTATTACGAATTGTTACCCCTAGGTATTTAGCGGAATCTACCGTTCTAAGGACAGTGCCATTAATTGTATATTCAAAGCTAACTGGTGTCACCTTTTTACTTACACGCATGACTTGGCACTTTTTAGCGTTTAACTCCAACTGCCAATATTTACACCACGCAATTATTTTCATAATATCGTCTTGAAACAAAGCGCAGTCTTCCTGGGTTTTAATTTCACGATAAATAATAGCATTATCGGCAAATAATCTTTTCACCCCTTATTATTTCACACAAATCATTAATGTGTATGAGAAACAACACAGGCCCTATCACGCTTCCCTGTGGTACCCAGGACCTCGCTTCGGTAAGTGATGAACGCTCACCGTCGAAAACTACACACTGTGTTCTGCCCTTCAGAATGTCTACAACCCAGTCGCATATTTGTCTAGATATGCCGTAACCATGAAGTTTCATAAGTAACCTAGTGTGAGGCACAGTGTCGAAAGCTTTTTTAAAATCTAATAGAACTAAATCAACCTGGGATTGCTCATCTATAATACGACACAAGTGTGAATTAGAAGTGCAAGTTGTGTTTCGCAGCATCGGCCTTTTCTGAAGGCAGGCTGACTTTGATTTAAAAGCTCACCTTCATCCAAAAACCGTATGACATGATATGTTCTAAAATCCTACAAAATATTGAGGTTGACGAGATCGGCCTATAATTTTAAGGATCATTAACATTCCCACTTTTAAACACTGGACTTACGATAGCGGTCATCCATTCGGCTGGTATTTTTCCTTGATTCAAGGAGGCGGTATATAATTTCATCAAATACGGCGCAATTTCCTTTGCGTACCTAGAGTAGAATCTTGTTGGTATACCGTCTTGTCCGGGAGCCTTATTGGTTTTTACATTCATAAGCAGTTTAGTTATTCCCTCGACATCGAGAGCGAGATAACTCATGATTTTGTAGGTACGATTGTTAAATATCGAAATCTCCTATGAGTTTTCTATCGTGAAAGCTTTTTAAAATATATTATTCAAAATTTCTGCTTTCTCTACGCTTGTTTTGATAATTCCCCATTTTCCTTAATAAGTGACGGCATAACTTTACGAGAGCCTCTTATTACTTTGACATGCGACTAGAACTTTTTTGGATTAGTAATCAGATTTTCGTATAAATTCCTGGCTGGAATTCTTTAAACGCATCGCGCATTGCCTTACGCACTTCCGCTCGCAACTGGACTAGTTTAGCACAATTAGATGAGTCCCCCGACTTCTTCACCGTGGCATGTAAGTGCCTTTTCCTCCTCAGCAAACGTTTCACTTCCCAGTTGAAGAAGTTCTTACTAACCTTAATAAACTTCTTAGGAACAAATTGGGGCTGATCGGATTTTCTCGCTCATTCAACATGTTTCTGGTGTATCTCCACTGAATTTCATGGCAGCGCATAACTGACACATTTGATCAATTTTGCCAATGACAAATTGTTTATGTTTTTTGGGCTCTTTAGTTGAATCTTAATAGAATGCCTCTCCTGCCAAACTATAATCTGTAGTTTTTCTGCTTCGCACCTCTCGTACACTAATGTTGTGCTCTTAATTTATTTCGCATTCTTGTTTTTCAGTCCTTTTCCTATGTCTGGATACTGACTCTCTCCCTCGATTCCCTTCTCTAATTTTGTTATCATTGTTCATCTTTTAAATTTTCTCTCGATCTATTCATTCTTTTCGATTATGAATTTAATCTATATACTAAATCGAAGAATTTCAAGATTTTCATAGAGCGAATACTGTTATATTACACATCAGTGAACAATCGGTTTTAAATTTATTACTGGATGACTTAGGTCTTGTACGTGATATTCTTAGATTAGCAATTCCAGCACCATACGGTAGACTGATGGCCATTAATACTCTTATAACGCATCAAACTGTAGCAAGTAGTCATTCAATTTATATGATTCACCCGACAAATGGGTTTGTGATTCGGGAATTGAGGTAGCAAGTGAGGTCTCTAAACCGAACAGAGAAGCGCGTGGGAAGTGAGCAAATTACAATAGCCTCTCTGTATTTGTCGATAGTTAATATGATTTACTCAAATCAGAAGCACAAAGAAAGTTCAAAAGTTAACACTGGCTATCCTGTTTAACATTTTCGGAGGTTTCTGCCCACTCAGTGATCGAGGTCGTTAAAGGATAACTCTACTGAGCTCCAATCACGTAATTAGTTGCTTTGAGCCCCAATTATGAAATGACAAGCGAAATAACAGAGATGGTGGTATACAATTTGTAATCATCAGGTCCGATAACAAAAGAGTCAGCTAAATTACAATCCTCTGCCCAATTCAATAGGAGTTAAGCCGCGATTCTTCCATTGGATGAAAACGTTCAACATACTGGAAACGGCAACTGGTAACTGCATCACTCAAAATTTTGCAGTTGTCTGGTACGGAGGTGTTGACCCTTGAAACACAATACATGGTATAGATAATTAATAATTCCCGGTAAAAAAAGTATATTACCGGCTGCACAATCCGCCGCTATCGTATCCACCAAAAGCGAACGCAGTAATCCTACCGGGGAAACGGAACATAGAGCTTAAAGTTGAATCCGAAGCACGAAGACTCCTACCATACTTTGCATTAACAAACAGAACTTTTTCCAGAGGGAAAAGTCAGTTTTAAAACCTGTAAAAATTCTAGTCGATACTAGGATTCTAACCAGGAATACGCCTTAATCATCAAGCCTATCAACTTGTGTGTGATTTTTGACGTAGAATACATCCAACATGTCGATACTGGGGTACCACGCCTTTTTAGAGTGAAAAAACAAGGTAGTCGCAAAAAAAAGTATATTAATGGATTCATTAAGAATATTGTATTCAAAAAAAGCTTATTTTTAGATACTGATTATTATTATTATTTTACTTTCTCAGTTTCCCGCAAAATCAGATACTATGTTTTGGAATGATACGTTGTATATCGCCTGATATCTCATGAAAATCAGTATCGGCTTCATCTAAACAGACAGGCACACATTTTCCTTTCTTTCTGAGCTTCTAAATGTAGCGTGAAGGTACCTAATTTTATTCCTGGGTTCCTGTGGTATACATTTCTTAAAGCCAATGGAGTAACTTTTGCGAGAATTACGATCCATCCATTAAACCCGTAAAATGTTGAATGCGAAGACGAATGGTACCACGAGGAAGCACTTCGATCCTTTGGAAGAGAACACGGAAACAGGAAATACTGCACAAGCTAAGGACAAAGGACGGAGAGAGACGGTGAAGGAATGATATTGCAGAGCAACAACAGGTAAAGTACACGCAGGGAGCCTCTGGAGTAAACATGCCAGAGCAAACTGCGTGGCCCACAGCGACTTTCAACCGCACGATAGCCGGGTTAAGGTTTCCCCAAGCGCAGTGTATCTCCGTAACAAAACATGGCTCGGGCAGCCACTGCGGAACAGCCCTAAGTGCAAAGTTGGGCGAACAGGACAGCGTTTAAACCTCTCGCGCATACACTGGTCTAATTGAAATCTTGTGTTGGCTGCTTCGAATCACTACGACCAAGCCGACAAATACCAGAGTGGTGCATGTTACGTCATACCACTAGTAAATATTTCCTCTCCATTTCTAGTATATACACTTCAAAACAAAATTTCAAACATAAAAATGGATGCGATGTGTATCTTCCTGTCCTATTAAACCTTACCATCAATATTACCATTATTATTTTCAATGGTTATCAAGAAACAAAATCTTCATCGCCTTCATTCATTCGCTTGTAATGACGAACCGTAGAATACCGCGACATGGATAGCCGTAATTGTTTGTCAGACAATTATTAAAATGATTGCTGTAATATTCCTTCACGTCATCTACCAATTTTAATACGAAACATAATCAGAATGATTAACCAAGTATCAGTACTAAATTCTGGCAACACGAACTAAATGTTTAAATCGATACAACCTGAAGTTATGTTAACCACGTTATCTATTATCTCTGAAAATCATCAATGGAGTCTCTCAGCTAGTTTACGGGGAAAGTTCTAATAGTAGCTAGCAAAGTGTTAAAATAGACAACTACGAAATACGACGCCACAACGAAAACAAAAAAGGTAGCAGAAAGACTTAAATGTATCGAAAAACTGAAATTCCGCGAAAATTAAACCATGATTACTGGACACAAACTTCTCAAGAAAGTTATAGTGAGCTGCAGTAGTGTAACAAGTAATTTAGAGTTGTCTTTACGAGCTGACGACAGAGTTGCGCAATGCTTCTCTGTCACAGTGCCTATCCTATCCCAGTAATCGTCCTGAGAATAAGGTACTTACAGCGTAAAATTCAAACCACCTAAGAGTTGTGTTTTTTCACATATAAAAAGCAAGTTTTGCCAGAAGATAAAGATGTGTTAAGGGCATTTTAAAATTCCAACCTTGACTGAGATTTGAGCCAGTGATATTTTTGGCCCAGCGCGATGCCTTAACAACTAAGCAGTCAGACAACTAAGTCTGCCCATGTTTATCTCGTTATCGTCTACATATAATTGCTAAATAATGTGTACCGGTGTCACTTGTGCCGGGAGTAGAAACATGCAACTTAACCCGCTCGACTGGATCTGTTTAACCGTCAGCTTCTATGATGTTTTAGGCTATGTCTGTAAGTAATTTAGCTAGGAAAAAGTTTTACTGCTTTCTTAATTAAGTTACTTTGATATTGTTTCTTGAGAATTATTGAAGGAATTGAAATAATAAGATATTTATTATTTTACTGGCAAGGGAAAAACATACATGCCCAAAATCAGAAAATCATACGAAAAAAGGTAGCTTTGCGCTGAAGTAGTAGAAATTTTACAAGGAAAATGCGATCTAAAATAGTAAAAGACTGCCTTCTGAGCACACCAAGGGGGAAGACATTGGTAATATAACTTTCTGAAATGATTTCTATCTCATGGCGAATTAGAGACTTTTAACTTCGTTCACAAATCGCGCTCTTCCTAGAGCTCGGGGAAGGGGTACTGTTAACGCGATTGGTGGAAAGATCATGCGAAATGCGCGTGGCCCTTAATCATTGGCTTGATAAGCAAGCGTTTGGAATTTGGTGAGATCTAATATGCTCTCACAGAAAGTGCAGGTAGTTCCGAGGGAAAGTATCTGGTGACGCACAAACATGGGAGTTTAAACTCGTGTTAGGCCCATTTGCGGCTCAGAAAGTACTCATTTATTTTCAACGCTATCAAATATATGCAAAAAAAAATGGAATTTACTACACAGGATAAAAAATATCTGGTTCCTAGTCTACACAATAAATTCCTTGTAAACGTGATCGTAAAACTGAGTTAAGATGTGCTAACTTAACACTCTGTTATTGCCTGTAAGAACTTGGCTGGCAGGGTAGGTGAGGTGGTGATGTGCGATTCCTAATCACTAGATTGTGTACTAAAGGACCGTGTTGAATCCTTGGCCTGTCCGCAGTGAGTCTCAAGTAATGGCATACGTCACTGTTGTTTGTGATTGATCCCTGCCCATGTTTGTAATCTTCCAAAAAGTGCAGCTGAATGGCCTGCCACTGGGTTTCACTTGATCTCCATTCTCATCTCCGTTTAACTCCTAAGAACAATACCGCTGACTGTATTTAACAACTTTCGTCACACTAATCTAGAAACGTTCAAGAACATTGAGACAAACGGAGGATCAAAATTGGCCCAGTTGTTACTGTATTTTGGGTACCAAATGACTCCACACAAAAATATCAACATTCCAAAATCAGCTGTTCAGTCAAGGTGGAATTTAAAAATTTTGCTGATCCCGCCTATAAATGGCCACGACGTTGAAAAAGCGTAAAGTCCGTAAAAAATTCTACTCGTGACACATTATCGGGATTTGAAGGAGATAGATGTTTGTTAGGTAGGTACAACAAAAAATAAGATCAGTTCTTGTTTTTAGTTCTCTTGCATTACTTCTTTCTGTATTTCAGTTATATGTAAATATTTTAACTACGATTAACTCGTATATTTGTGGATGTGATTTAGTTACTAACTCTTGGAACAGCCACTGCTACAGTAGATGTTATTGCCGTATATAATCTGCAGACTATCTTCAGTATTTTTAAGATACTTATTTTTAAACAATATTTGAAGTGGTATTGCCAATGTTGTGATCCGTTACTAACACCCTTTTACTAACTTGACCTGTATGAATTTAGGAATGTAACGGAATCTTTCAATTCCATCTTCACCCACTTCCAGAATTATTTGAAATTTTAAATACGTATTAATAACCGATGACACTACAATAATTTCATAGCTTTGTCTTGGGATTCTTATTAGTTTCATAGATTTTAAAAAAAAAAAAAAAAAAAAAGGCTCAACGCAGTAAGTAGTCCCCGGAGGGTTTTGCACTTTAGTCGCCTGTGTGTTAGGCAATTATGTGGACACCAGTGTTACCGTGGTTGCAAACACACATGAGTCTGCCTCAGCTCGCTCTTCCAAAGGAGCTCTACACAGAACGGAAAAATGAAATTCAAAATAGTGTTGGGTGCATTCTACTTTCTTTTCATAATGACTCTACACTTACGAACAGCTAAAGATAAAAAAAATTAAGACAGCTGATATCTAGCTCGCCGCCCCCCCCCCCCACTATTTTTTTTCATTAAAGACAATTTTTCGGTCAGTGATTTTCTTCTTATTTTAAACTTATTCAAACATTAAGTTATAGTGAATTATTGAAAAAAACATGCTTTTTAGCTCACTTTGCTATAAAAGAATTTTCTTTAAGTTTTTAAGCTATAATTTTGTATGAGCGTGAAACATCTATACGTACCTGTACAAAGGAAAATGTAACGATTGTGTTTTTCCTAGTTGAATTACAAAATTAATCTATTATTTTTTGTACGATCTAAACTCGCCGTAAATTTTTCAGCTGTTGGCAGATGAGTGAACTGTTTCGGTATACATGAGAACTTTAAATACTTAAACAAAGGTACAAACAGTCAATAAGTTTTCTTTGCTTTTATCGATCATATAATGATTTTTGTTGGAACCTGTTAACATGTATACAAAATATCACTGTGCTACATTTGATTTAAACCAATATAACATTTGAAATACGTGGATTTTTAATATTTTTTCCAGAAATATGTAACTTATGAGGATAGAAAGTATCGTATTATCAAACACACCACATGGGGTATTACTGTGCATTTTAAAATATATTTATGGCTTTTAAAGGTGCTCAGGCACTTAGCACAAAACTGAACATGGACAATCCTACTATCTAGGTTACGATCAAGATTGTGAGTTACATAACAAATGATACATATTTCAGTATGTGGGTGGCTCCATTCAAAAGACTGTTTAAAAACAAGCAGAAATACTTTACTAAAATTATACAATCAAGTGCCAAAACTCATGGGATAGGAAGATGCAAATATCAAGATGGCGGTAGCATCACATAATACACGTACCGTGGCTTTCGTTTGTGCTCTCGTGATTCATGTTATTATGGGATGGGTTTTGTGGGGTTATTTTTGTACAATTATAACTTTTAATTTTGATTTAATTAATTTAATTTTTGCTAAAGAGATGTGAAGTTAACATGGGCCCTAAACCGATCAATTTATTTCATAAAAGAACATATGGCCTGCAGACAAAGGTTTATTAAGTATCTATAAACAATCAAAAATCAACACCTTGCTCTACAACAGAAGCCGTAAATCCTCAAATTGAATATCACTTAATATTACTTTATAAAAATTGATCATCTCCAAATAATAATAAAACGACATTAAATAATACAAGAATGATTTTACAATGTGAATAGACACGTGATCATTAATGTTCATTCTTGGCATTTTAAAGTTTTCTTTGCTCTCGGCAATACCACTAGCTCAGTTTTATACAATCGATAGAGGATGGGACGCTACACTCAAAGCGTCACAGGGTGAGTTATACGGGCATTGACTTATACACAACACTGTGTCCCGCAAAGGGTAAACACTTTACTGTATATGTATAATTGCATCAAATGTCGTTAGCAGCGTAACGAATCAACTGATGTTCATAAGCCCGCACAAGCTAATGTGGGATACAAAACGTTGAACATTTGAAGTCTGACAGTGTAATACCGTAAGCTCACGATTTGCGACCAGCCGTCTTGATGTTGTAAATGATAAGACCCTCCTTCTGGCGTTGTAAGCTGGCTTCTTTCTTCTCTCCCCCCATCTTCCTTCTTTAATCACCAATGGGATCGTTTCCCGACTCTTATGTGAACAGAATTTTTAGAAAAACAATAACACGTTTCAAATATTAGATTTTTATTGCGTATTACAGTCTACAACTCGCCCATGTCTCCAAACTTTCTGTACTGAGATTGGCTAACATTGTCATCTTCGACTCTGATTTGCAGGCCTGTTAGTAGGAAATCCCCTAATTCCCTTGAGTCAACTGGTGTCATTGTGAATTGGCGTGTTCACTCGGGCCGAGGATCACCTCACCTAAGGGGTTTTATCACAACTTTTTTGTGCTGTGTCATTTATTATTTGAGGGTAGGCGTCCGTTGGTCGCGACTAAGTGTCTAGACCAGTGTTTCCCAATCTTTTTTGGGTCATGTCCCACTTTTAATTTTTTTTTTTCTTTTGCCCCTCATACATAATTTTTAGTAAAAAAATTATTTGTTATTAAAGAAACTCATATAGGATGGTTTTTGAAATAAAACACTTTAATATCTATTGTCATAAAACACAGTAGGGCCTAAGTAAAATTAAAAAAAACATATAATGAAATACTAAAATTCAAAAGATTGTTAATAAAGATTTATTATGGCAATTTAGTGTGATCCTTTTAATAATTTGCTTTTTTGCTATATTCTGTACCTATATCTAGCATTGCATTTAAATAACCCGAAGAGAAAGCGGTAAAATCGTATCAAGTCAATTTCTAAATTGCCCCCCTAAAAAACCAAATTGCCCCCATGTGGGGCGTGGGCCCCACGTTGGGAAACACTGGTCTAGACGGTCAGCCCACACACACTACATAAAGTTATTGGAATACAGTTACCACTCCGTTTTATTCATGTATAATGAGTACTCATATTACAATGTGAAATATTTTCTGAAGTGATTGTGAACGTACTTTATGAATTAACAGACTTTGAACTCGGAATGGTAGTTGGCGCTAGACGGATGGAGCATTCTGTTTCGAAAATTGTTTGTGAATTCAACATTCCTCGATCCACAGTATCACGAGTGAGCCGGGAATATGTAGTTTGCTGTAGTATCTCCCGCCATTGATAACGCAGTAGATTACCGCATCTACTTAATGACCGAGAACAGCGACTTCTGCGTCGAGATATTAGCGTTGACATTGTTTCAAACAGCGGAAACACTCAATTGGGGACGTTCAACAGACGTATCAGTGTTGATTTGTCGATGATCGGATATGGCACTACATGTCCGACCCGAATGCCAGTGACTGCAGCGCCTCTGCTGGACTCGTGAACATACCAGTTGGATGTCAGATGACTATAAAACGGTTGCGTGGTGACCTGAGTCACGCTTCCATTTGGTAACAGCTGATAGGGTTCAAGTGTGGCGCATAATCCACGATGCTATGGATCCAGGTTGCCAGGAAAGCACTGTGCAAGCTGGTGTTGGCTCAATCCTTGCATGGGCTATGTTTACGTAGCGTGGACTGGGGACTCTGGTCAAAGTGAGACACCTATTTCATTAAATGTTCAACTTTTGAGGCCTATTTGTAACCATTCATGATCTTCATGTTCCCAAAAAAAACGGATGACTTTTCATTTACAGAACCATAATGCGCCATGTCTCTGGGCCAAACTGGTTCACCATTGGTTTGAGGAACATTCTGGACATTCCTGTCAATGATTTTGCTATTTAAGTGGTCAGACATGAATCGAATGAGACATATCTGGTATATAATGGAAAAGGCATTGCGAGCAAAGCGTCAACCACTGGCAATACTTTAGCAATTACAGATGGCTGTAGAGGAAGCATGGATGAACATTTCTTGAAGGGACTTCCGTCGACTTGTTGAGTCAGTACCAAGTCGAGTTATTGCTCTTCGCCAAGCACAAGGGGCTCCCACAAGATATCCCATAACTTCCTGCACCTCAGTTCAAGTTTATGTGGAAGCTAAATGTTGCAGCAGGAGGATGAAATAAAAGAAGACATAAAAGTATTGAGCTGTCATCTGGAAAGAAGGGACAATAAAAGAAGTGGCATCTTACATACCAAAAAGCTGAAGATGTTGGAATCTACATCTACATATATACTCTGCAATTCACAAAATTGTGGGTGGCAGAGGGTGCTCAGCACCAAAGCTAATCTCTTTGTTGTGCATTCCAATCCCTAATGGTACGAGGGAAAAAAGAATTCATATAAGAATCATTGCGGCACCTTATTTCTCTAATCTTATCTTTCCTGTCATTCCGGCTCAAATAGGTTGGTGGACGAAGTATTTCATTACACTCGTGAGTGAAAGTGGGAGTACACATGTTTACCAATAAGTTTAAACGAAACGTGCGTCGTCTATCTACCAGAGACTCCCAGCCTAGTCTACTAATCAGTTCTGTGACGCTTTCATTCCCAACTTACTTCCCTATAAATAACCGCATCATCAGCAAACAATCTAAAAAGGCGTTTCACTTTGTCTCCGAGATCGTTTATAAAAATTAAAAAAAGAAGTGGTCCTATTACACTTCCTTGAGGTACCCCCGATGTAACATCTAGACTAGAAGAACTTTCTCCTTCAACGACGACATACTGCGACCGACCAGTTAGAAAATCCTTTATCCATTCACAAAGCTGATCCGATATACCGTACGCTCGTAGCTTCGCTAAAAGGCGGTTGTGTGGCACAGAGTCAAAGGCTTTCTGAAAATCTAAAAAAATGACATCTACTTGTGAACCTGCATCAATAACTTTCATTACGTCATGTGTAAATAGGACCAGCTGTGTTTCACATGATCTTTTCTTCCGAAATCCGTGTTGATTTGTTGTAAGCAAATTATTATCGTCTAGAAATTTCATAATGTTCGAGCATATAATATGCTCCATAACTCTACTACAAACAGATGTTATAGATATTGGACGATAGTTTCCAGGATCACTTCGATCACCTTTCTTGAAAATCGTTGTTAATTGCGCGATTTTCCAGTCTGAAGGTACTTTTCGCTCTTCTAATGATTTACTGAATATATCAAACAGAAATGGCCCGATTTCCGCCGCATATTCTGAAAATATTCTTACTGGAATTCCATCTGGGCCCGGTGCTTTCCCCCACTTCAGGAGCTCTAATTGCTTTATGATACCTGCAGTATCTATTCGTAATGATTCCATCACCAACTCGACACGGCATGGGAAAACGGGAACACTATCCTTATTTTCATCAGTAAATGAATTTTTGAATACAATATTTAGTACGTTAGCTTTATCGCCTCTTTCATTAACCTCTGAACTTTCACGAATTAGTGCTGGAATATTACTATTGGTACAATTGATTTTTCGTACATACGACCAGAATTTCTTTGGGTTTTCTGTGAGACTCTTAGAGTGAGAGTTGGAATGAAAATCGTTGAAGGCCTCACGCATTACATTCTTAATACGTCCTCTTAACTCAGCTAAGGTTTCTAAATCGCTGCGACACCCCTTCCTTCTTGAGCGTGCGTGTATCCTCCTTTGTTTTTTGAGTAATCTTTTGACTTCGCATGTATACCACGGTGGATCATCCTCCCCATTTATTATCCGCTTCGATATATGTATATCCACCCCTTCCCTGAATATTCGTATAAATCGATGCCACATCTCTTCAACGGTGTCCTTTTTTGACTTTTAGTTATGGTAATTATTCCTCAGGTAGGTTCTAAAACACTCCTTAGAGGCAAAATGACCAAAAAGTAGTTGGAACGAAGTATGAAGCCATAACAGGGAGCCGTCCAAAACATACAGAGGTTGATCTGAACTCATTCGATATTTTCTATGCTCTTTCAGATGTGCTCTGGATTAACTACATTTGTCCTTCGCCCACGCGTGAAGTGTAGCCCTGTGTTCCCGGAACCTGTTCCTCCCCCACGTTACGTACGCACGCCATGTTGGCTCGTTAGCCGGCTGTTTGTGTAGCAAATTGTTTGCCCTCGAACGAGGCGCTTCAAGCTCTGCAAGCCAATGTACTAACGAGCTCAAAATGCCTGCACCTCCCTTTCTCAGCGATGATAAACAAAAATCAACCGACCAAACATTTTTGCTTCAGCTTGCCTTTACACTCCGTTGGGTCTGAGAAGGAACCTTCATTAGTTATATTATTCCTTTGTAATAACGAGGACACGAAATAACGAGTATGCTGGTATGACGTTGTACGGTTCTGGAGTCATTATAATCCTCGGATATAATTGGCAAAGGACTGCGTAGGGAATCTGAAATTTGAATTCCAATCCAAATATAGAAAGAAGCTGGCGACCATGACTGATAAACAGTAACCTGGGTTGGCATATTTTCTCGTGCTGTAGACGAACACCTTCGCGGTGAAAAACGTATTTTTAACCAATTTCTATTTTAAAAAATCTTGAAACTGTCTGGATTTTGTGGAAAAGCTAAGATGGGGGAACAAAAAATGTAGGACTAAATGAATCAATGCAATAAGAATAACTTATGTCTACATTGAGTACCTACTGAAGTATGTCACACGTGTAAGAAAACTGATCACAAAAGAATCTTCTCGAAATTAAATAGCATGTTTATAACACAACTGCTTACTGAGTATATAATGTTAATCAACAATATTTTCTTTGTCTTAACACAAATTTTACGCACAGTTCTGCAAGCTTCCAAATTCGTTTGCTGTAAAACTCAATTGCATCTCTCCCAAGCATCAATGCGTTTTATATGTTCATCGTCTCGCATCTGTTCTTTCACAAAACAGGTAGGATGAAGGTTAAATGCTGCGTCTCTTGGAAGGGTGCTAAAGAACTCCCCAGTTATATTTAATGTATGGCTTATAGTATTATTGATAAATTTAAGGTCGTAACTTTTTGGTATTTTTTCCTTTAAATTCACTGCTTCTCGGCAATATCTGTGTTGATGAAAGTACCTTGTATACTCGAGGTCTGGCAGAAGGTCTGTTTACTATACTTTGTGGAGTTAGTGAACAGTCTGAATGGAAGCGACTAGAGGGAGAGAGAGAGAGAGGGAGAGAGAGAGAAAGACAGAGATGCGATTATTTATCTTATTTTCAACGAAGCTCTACAAACATTGGCAGGAGATACTTATAGTCGTCGAAAAACAGGGGCATTGAATTGACAAAAAGCAACAAATACAGTAACTAGCAAGATTTGTCTTATTACAAGTCTTTTATATTTAAAAACAAAGAGAAATGAATGTATAGGAGCATTTACTATCGAATTTTAGAGTAAAGTTTTGTTGAAGTGTTTCCTACATATTCCGCTGATCATTTTTAGAGAATTTTCCTTTTTGCTAATGAGAGTAAAGATATAAGTTTCATTCTGTGTGGAATTATCCAGCACTTTTATTTATTTATTTTATAACAAATTTTGCCTACGTCAAGCCTGATGAATTTTATCAAGCCGACCTAAACCATATTGACAGACAATAGGTTTTCAACAAGCAAGAAACCTCCTAACAGCTACCCTACTTATGTGACGGCGGTCGATGTGCGTGTTTCAGACAGAAATAAAGAAAAAGCAACCCCAAAAATTATAATAAGTTCTTTCATGCCATTATTACAATTCAGATAAGTCCTCCAATTACTTTAAACTTTGATGGCCGTGCAAGTGACTTCAGAGCGATTAATTCCAGACAGGAACTTGCAAGAGTTAATTAAGAAAAGCAAACTTTCTTTTCCTCTTTCATTTTATGTAACTTTGTAGTGGGAAAAAAAGTTGCTTGCTTTTCCTTATTTACTGGCGACACCACCTCATAAAATTTCTCTCTCATTGCGCAACACAAAATGCCTTTCGCGATACCACGGCGTTGGTGGTCGCTATCCTAGTCCGGCGTACAGCTGTCTAGTCCTCAGGTAAGATGGGTATGCGTCATTTTGATGTGAAATCGGAAAATAGCGAAATTTAAGGTAGAAATGTTCACAAAATAGTATTTATTTTTCTTGAATGCGATTTATGCTTAAATTTATGGTTTCATTTTGAGTATTAAGAGTATTAAATAGTGTTAATACAACTGTATTTGATTTCTTGACGCTAGTTTAAGAAATCCTGAGCATTGTGAGAAAATTTGTTATCACGATATTAATTGAAATACTGTAAGAAAGATTACACGACTCTTATACTACATAATGCCGAACGATTTAATAGTTAATTTTACATTTCGGACCGAGTAATGCGTACACAAAACTGAAGCGTAATTCAATTTAATGGAACACTATTAACCATTCATGATTAATACAACATTAATGTGGATCTGGTTCTTTTGAGAATATTAGCTTCAGTGTAAATCCTTTTTCATTAATCATGAAATAAGCTACAGCTAATGTTTCGATAACAACAGAAAGCGTCTTCGTGGAAAAGTTCGACAGAGAAAAAACAGGTAAATTAATATACTGTAACCTCAACCAAAGACAGGAAAGTTTTGTTTAAAATATGCTTCCTAGAGCATTTAACAATTGGTAATAACTTTTGTTATACGTGCAAGTAGAGTACTCTCATTGCAGCTTAGTAATGGTATTAGAAGACGCTCTCCTTTCAGCAGCGTGTTTTAGAGCCAAGCTTGCTGCTATTCGTTGGTCAGACAGCAAACTATGTAATCATCTGTATTATAACTAACGAAATTGAGATATCCTATCCCATGAAAGTAAAACTTGAATCATTCTACTTTAAATGCATCTACACTGCATTGTTTGTCCCCTAATAAGTACAGAAAAGAATTTTGAACAAGCCTTCAACGGCAAAAAATAATTCATCGCTAATAAAGAAATGGAAGTCAAAATGGGAGTGCCACACGGTAGCGTATTGGGACCATTGCTATTCATTATTCTAATTACCGATTGTGTTTATGGTTTGCTATCAGAAATTAGATTGTTTGCAGATGACAATGCTATATAAAATTATCAAAACAGTAGAAGACTGTAAACAGCTGCAGGGTGATCTGGACAGGATATCTAGCTGCGTTGGTAAACAAGGGATGGAAATAAATGCAAAGTAGAGTCAGCTTATTAGATAAACAGATAAAAAAAACTAATGTTTGATTATGATTATAAGGTGGGGAAAGAATTGCTTATTGAAGACTTTAAATGCAAATATCTTGGCATAACACACGAAAACAAGCTCAATAGGGCATGACACATTTGTCTCTGGAAATTACTTCAGTAGAGAATCAGTAACCGATACGATAAAAGTGTTGAAATGGGATTAATTGGAAGACAGATGGAGATTGGCGGGAGTCATGGGAGTGTACAAGGCGTATATTGGTGATGAGGCATGGGAAGATATTTGTGTAAGAATTAAAAGTAATGGATGGAAGGGAAAAGATGACCATGACGACAAGCTGGCACTCTATTTCAGGCACAAGGGTGTGGGAAAATTCTCTTTCGTATTTAAGAGGGCCAGAGATTGGAACAATTTATCAAAATCACTGAAACCATTTTTAAGTTGAAATCTTAGAGGGCGTAAGTAAGTGGGTACAGAAAAGGGGGGGGGGGAAATGGGTGAGTAGGGAAATTACCACCGGAGCGTGCGCTCCATTGCAAATAAATTAAATTTTACTTAAATGACATTTGGATACTTCACCACACAGCCAACGCCACTTTTATTGAGATTCTCTAAAGCACATGTGATTCAAATTCCAACAGTGTATTTCCCAACACACAATGAACACGGCACTTAGTTAAAACAACCTGTTCCCAAAGTCTACGTTAAACTGGCAAGATAAGCAATCCAAGACCAAAGGGAGAGCCCATAACTCCATGGCCAACCTCATAGCTTTTCAGCAAATGAAACTGTAGAGCATGTGCGCCGGCAGGATTACTTTAAGAGAGGTGCATTGAATCTTTTTATACATTATATATAACACTTATTACATATTAACTAAGAATACTGAATTTATTCACAAGGTTTTGAACAAAATTGGATAACAACCTAGGCGCCCTTACTTATTATTCAAACAGTGAATTTAAAAATAAAATTTTTATTTCTTAATTTTTTTCTGTATATTTTCTTTCATAGCAGGGGATGGGGGGGATGCAAGTGCACTCCCTTACACCCCGCTTCCGGCGCCCATGCTGTAGAGCCCAGGAAAGTGTGTCGATAAACAACTGGAATATAAGCGGCTCCATTTGAAGTAACCATTTCCACCATTCACTTGGAAACCGACATTTGATCAGCGTACCCTGAACTGAAGCCGGGTCCCGCACAGTTCGATACGAGATGTTAATCGCTCACCCGTCAGACTCAAGTTGATATTTCTTCGTAAGGTCATTCTGGGAGATACCTATTACACAATGCTTAAGAGTATTGCTGGCTTCTTCGCGTTAGTTATGCTGACGCTCGACTTGTTGAGGACGTAACAGAATTCCATCTTGGCCCACAGCAGCTCATTCTTTGTTAGTTAACATTTAATTCAAAGATTGTGATATACGGCTTTGATACTGGGCACGAAAATAAATTATTGCTGGTAAAGCCTAGAAGAGTAAGGTGCAATGCCAGTACAATTCATAGAGTGCTCTAATGGAGAATTGTTTTATGAGTTTCCTCCAGATTTATCTAATCCTTACACCCTATCTTTGGACAATTTATACTGTATAACGTGGTGTGGAAGATGGTTTATTATGGACTATGGAGGCGTTTGTATTAGTACCTTTTTTGGGGTTAAGAAAGTACTTTTATGGGTTTACATGTAACTGACGCTTAGGTAATCAGAGCTGTAAAAGGGTTTTTGGACTCTGGGAGAGTGGAAGGAGCAAGAAGAAGTTAGGTCATATGGCAAGACAAATTTAAACCCGGGCCCTCGCAAATCCCATACTTCCAAGATTAATCACTCTCCAACAACGATCACTTTGAGAGAGAAGAAACACACAAAAACTTCTTGGCCTTTTGGCTTTGGGCTTTTGTTTTGTTATGATCAGTTAACATAGCATCGTTAGAAATTCAAATATTTCTAGATTTGATTGCTAATACAACATTTCAGTGAAATTTAATGTTTCATAGTTTATCAGAGGGCGAAAAGTTTTCAGATTATCCTAAGTTTTGAAGTAGTTTACTTACAATAAAGGTTACTTCTTTCCGTTGCGTCTTAACGTTTCGTTGATGTCTATGTCATTAGAGCGAAGAGTATATTTTGTTAGGAAGTGGAACTTCAATTAACAGGAAGGAATTCGGCCATGGCCGTTTATGATTCCACTATTCGCCTAAAGTGATTTCGGGAAAACATGGAAAACCGAAATATGGATGACCGGACTGGGATTAGAACCTTGATCCTTCCGAAGGTGAGGCCAGATAGTTAGCGCTCATACCACGGTCGGTTTAAATAATTGTCAATTTGTATATTATAGATACAATGAACATAGTTGTTGCATTTACTGATAGAAGGTTTGTACATTTTATTTTATTACAAGCATAAGAGATTAGACGTAGAAGCAGCCACTTAACATTATTTATTCACCACTTTGAAGTCTCTGTGTTTCCTTGTATCCATCCCAGTGAAAGTCTACTCGAGCCTTAACACCAGTTTAGGATCAGCGAGCGAACGACTGTCAAGGTTAGTTGTCCTCACATCCTCCCTACTAGGGATTGCAATCCAACAAAGCGGGATCCCGCATCATTAGACAGTCTGGCGGATCCGCAATCCGCAAAATCCGGCGGAAACTATGTCAGTCTGCGTGACTCGCTGCCCCAGCCTACACCCTTGCAGTTGGAATTTGACTCGTGTTAATAAATGTTTCTTTTTGTCAACCTTTGCCTTTCGTAAGTAAATAAACCAAATTTTACGTATTCATTAAGACTTACGTTTGTTTTGAGTACACATTTCTACAATTTGAGTTATGTTGCGTATTTAGTACGATTTTATAAATATATAATAATTATTTTTTATGTGTCGCACACGTTATCTGAACTATACAGTTAAAGCTTTTTATTCACGGTTTAATTATTTCCATTTTCTGTATTTGCAGATAAAGTAATTTTGACAACTTTCTGTATCTGCTGCTAAAAATTTTATTATTCGTTGATACGAAACTAATGTTACCGTAATTTTAACGATCGCATACCTATTTATTTAGCAACTATCAAAAGGCAATTGTACATCCTTTGACTTATTGTTATTTTGGCCGCCGTCTCAATGCCTTCGAGACATGTTCTTTGATGAAAGCCGCCTGCTTACATGTGCTGCTGTGGCATTCGATTACCCCTTTAGGGATAATTTGGTCAACCGCCAAAATACATTATTTTTGAGTGAATAGCATGTGTCCTTTCAACTCCTTGTTATTACTTAGACTAAAGGCAAAAGTTATAATGAAGTCTTCACTGCTGTATCGCCGAATTGTGTTGTAAAAACACCATACGTCGACGGCTGCCTCCATCGTCTTTCTCACGTGTCAAATTTCGTGTTTTTACAACGAAATCCGGCGATACATCCGTGAGGACTTCACTGCAATCATACGCCGAGAAAGTCTTTCTTATTAATAGTCTTTACACCACTTAAAGTAAAACTGAAATAATTGACAGTTTAAGTCTTGGTGAGTAGTTTATTTTAATAACAATCCATCACATATAAGATAAATCAGGGAATAAGGAGAAATAATAATTAATCCCACAAGAACAATTCATGGAAAATTAGGCTATGTCTCATACTTGTGCAGTGACAAAAAGTTATGAGATCTTGTTCTGAGCTAAGTCTACACTTTGCAGAGTAAATTCACTTCACTTTTTGAAATAGAATGCATTCTCTCGGTGTGAAGGAACTTTCGTTTATTTAGAATTGAATTTAAAAAATCTCTGGAAACTTGACCATTATGCATACCATGTTTTTAAACTGATGTGATTTATTGTAAGGCATATCCTAAGACTGAATATTTTCCATTTTTGATTATTTATTTAAAAACTGGTTTAGATTTAAAAATAAAAATGTAAAACCTACTTAGGACATGCAAAAAAAAAAAAAAATATTTTGTGAATTAAAATATTATTAACTGTTAATTTTTATCATTTAACATTAAAATTGATTTATTATTTTGATTAACAGACGTTTATTATTTAATTTATTAATTCTTTAAATAACTATCTTTTAAATTTATGGGTAAAAGACTGTGGGCGCGGATCCCGCGCGATTGGTGCAAATCCCACGGGATTGAAAACACTGCAGGATTGCAATCCTTACTCCGTACTACGCTCGTTGAACCGATCCCCTAATAATTTGCTTGCTGATAGTATTGAGGTATATGTTTTTCCGAAATACGAAGTTTGGTTGTAGAGTTAGTTTTAATACAATTCCTTAGCAAAAATACGTAAATATTTGGCCAACAGGTTAGTCGGAAGCAGAGCTCTTGTTAAATCCGGTGAATTTCTGCGTGTTCATGATTGTACACATTGGCCAAAAACGAGATTATTAAATATGAGTTTCTAACGGCCCACTGACATATCGCTTGGGTACTCTTCAGATGAATCTACCACTACCCAGTGGACACTAAACCTTTAGCGCCTACTACTGCTTATTAGCACTAAATCCCGAAACTAATTCTCTACTACCAACAGTCTGAACAAGCTTCTGTGTCTCGCAGACACCGCGGTTTCCCTGGGTAGTGCCTAGAAGACAACTTCCAGAACATTCTGTAAATCCTGGTGCCAATGATTCTTGAAGTAGTTTCGACTATCGCCTTTTAATCGACCTTCCCGTTTATGTACCGCCACCGAGTGAACAGGTGATCAATCTTCCCCACAGGGACACTGGTACAAAACACATCAGATTCTAATAAGGCAACAGTAAGTTAAGCTTTAAAAGTGGCCTAACACACAATTCAAGGATACGTAAAGTCGTAGTTTCCTCAAAAATCCTCGTACCGAAAGCTTGCTTTTATCCGTTCTTGGTACTGAAGAGCCGACGCTTCTTGAATCGTGCCGTGCCAGTGTGCAATCACAAGTGTGGTAAATGAAATCACCAACCTTACTCGTTATTCTGAGGCTTCACTGATTTATTTAGTATCTTTCAAGATTTGCGCCGACTGTTGAAACATTTCAGCCAGTGGATTTCGATATGAGAGCGATCCAGTTTAATGCGTTATTTGTCGACTAAGCTCCTATTTGCTATTAGGCGAATTTATTAACTAACCTTAGACAGGACGAAACCACTCTTTTATTGCCACTGTTCATCACAGTTGGTCACGAATCCAACCAATAAAATGCAGACAGTCACAACACCGGCGTGTTATCATAATGACAACTTTTTAAATTAAAAAATTCTTCCTAGGCAGACAAGCATTTTTAATTATAACCTAATAAATTTGTTTGAATACTTTCTTCAGAAAACTTGTTAACTTGTAATTCACAGGTACAAAATTTCAATACAAGAAACAGAAATAACTTGCACAAAAAACAAACATCTGCCATTAGTACAAAGATGAGTTGATTATTCTGTTATACATGTGTTTAATAAACTTCCCAAAAGTATAAAACAGTTTGTAGATAATAATGATATATTTAAAGAAAAATTGAGAGATTATCTTATTGGCATCTACTCCTAATCCATTCAAGAATTTGAACAAAATAATTAATGGTATTCAATATGAGTTTTGAAAAATTCAGTTGCAAAAATTAATGTTTTTTGTTATTCTCTTTGTCTTTGGAACGTATAATTGTTTTTACTGTGATTATAATTCATATTGTATGTATCTGTATTAACCATGACATGTTTCACATCCCAGAGGTTCTTCCTCAGCAGGGAACCATTAAACAAGATTTATAAATAAACCACATAGTCTTTAATAGGCTGATGTACTGTATATTCTGGATTTTGAAAGAGAATTTTCTAGTTTCACATTTAAAGTTACATCTAATAAATAAAGCAAGTATTAATAAATAGTTTATTATCAGATAAATCTTCATTTAACAAATATATATAAAAATTGTATTAATCATACAGTTTTTAAATACCAATCAAGCATATACATAAATACAAAGATAAACAACTTTCTGATAAAAAATACTGAGTATTTGACAGCACACAGTATTTACAACTAATTATAAAATCGTTCGATCCTTTGAAATTCTACGATAGGAACTTACAAATTGACCATCGCAAAAATATTTCTTTATTGGTAACCAGATCAAGGACATAGCTTGTATAACAGATCGCTGACTAGACTTTCACATTTTAAATGTACGTAAAGCAAGAAAGGGTAAAGTAGTCTTTAACAACGACACATCTACCATTAAAAACATTTATACTGATTTCTGATTTTTGTAATTTCTTAAAACAATTTGCAATTGTTAATTTTTTACCTGTATGGAAACTTGCAGACTTTTTCTGTTATCAGAACACAATTACAGCCACTGCTGTACGGTAAAACAAGCACTTCACACCGCAGACAAACTATTTCACATAAGATAATCGCAAACAGTTCAGTTAGGAACATTAATTAGGCGCATACGTCTGACGTTGATAGAAGCAGTGATGGAAATTTAATATTTCCATCTTTCATCAAAACTTGTGAAACCGGACTTTCTCGTCGATAATACTGTGGCATTTGATGCATGATATATTTAAATTTAATAAGACACATATTAACTTTTAAAATATGCTGCATATCAACTTGTAAAAGACACCGACATTTGCGGTGAGCGAGTAGAAATGTCTGTAGCAGTATTTTAGTAGTGACTCAGAGGTCGAGGTAGGTGACCTGGGAGGCGGCGACGGCTCCGCAGAGAGCGAGGAAGGCGGCCGCTGCGACCACTGCCGCAGCGGAGCCGGCTGCAGTCACTATGGAGCCCGTGCACAGGCACAGGAAGAACTGCGCCAGGAAGGGCGTCGAGCTCACCACCGCCACGTCGGTGCCCAGCCCGCGGGGCGCCGCGTCCCCAGGGCCACTCGTGGCGAACTGCACACAACACAAACAGCGCCGGTAGATAAAAGATTTTTTTATCGGGCGTCAACAACTTCGCGAGATTTACGTTGCGTCAAAACACTTCTCTTCCCGACATTTGTATCGTTCTCTTTAGGAGTCATGCCAATGTTTGTTGCAGTCTACGCAGGTACTTTGACGTCTGAAGACCATAAGCATGGGTCGAAACGTCTGTAAACAGAGAGGTGTTTCGAAGCAGCGTAAATCTCTAAATTGTTTACACGAAGCGATGAAGTCACATATTATTTCTTAAAGATTTTTTAATTTTTTATTTTTTTTATTTTTGGACCACTTATCTTCGTTTATACCTAACCTAAATCGAAAAATATTGTATCATTTTAAAAAACAAGGTATCCGCTTTAATCAAGTCACAAATTAAGGAATTTTACGAAATTCGGCCATTCACTATTAAGGTCACGCGTATGAGATAGTTCAAAGTTAAGTCACTAGGCTTCGCTGGCGTCCATAAGGGACCGTCCATAAACTACGTGGCCTTTTTTGGCTACCTCTGAACCCCCTTCCCCCACGATGCCTGACGCGGCTTTTGTCTCTATCCCGCCCCCCTCTCCCTACTTGGCACGCAGCTTTTTTCCTTATTGGTTCCAGAAAACATTTTGTACCGTTTTTCTAGTCAGACTATCCTAATTTATATACGGCAATAAATATTCACACGCTGTTGTACGTTCTGTACCTTATTTTAATTTTTACAGATCAAATGAATGAAAAACTACGTGGCTTGGCTCCGAACGCCTCCCCCCACGCACCCCAGCATCCCCTCCCCCCACGCACCCCAGCATAGCTTTTTACCCAACCCCCTCCCCCCCAGACTGAGCCAAAGATTTTTGGACGATCCCACAGAATTGATTCCGTAACCGAAAGAGAACAGTATCACATATCTCAAGGATATAGATATACTGGGTGTGTTTTGTTGAGCATAGTTGTATTCTGGTGAGGTCGAGTGACAGCTCGGCTTCCAGGAAGCTCCGACTTGTTACGACAATGTAGCGGGCTGCAGGATCGCACACATCACATGCAACGAGAAAGTTATTGCTACAAATGAGTCAGCTCTTTCGACCTATTGCCAATCGCCAACCTGGATATTCACTGTATTTGAGAAATTCTCACGCTACTTACTGTATTTGAAAAAGAGTTGCGATTCCATAAACAACTAACCTATACGAAACTAGGAGTAAACTCAGTACCGGGTTTCTGGTATGATCACAGCTCTAGAATAGTGCCCAGTTGGCAGAATGGTTTATGTAAGTAATGACTACTTCGTCCAGGATCTGTCGTTGGGACTTAAATGCCAGCATGAGAGAGAAGTACCTACTTTCATTTGGAAAGGAAGGTTGCCACCTCTTTCGGGTTTTCGGAGGATTACTCATGGCATAATCAGAACCTCACGAATTACACATTCAATATTCAGGTAATAATCAAGTTAGTGATCTTTTAGGGACAAAAATGAATTTTTAGAATCGTAGATAACAAATGCGTGACCTGATGTGATCTGTTTCTGGAGACTGAACATTGATGAACCTTGTAAGGTTGCAATTGTTATATGTCACGTCAGTTTTTAAACACAGAGTTACACATAGGAAAGTGTTTATGTATGTATATTGTAATTTGGGAATATTACATGCTAATGGTATGTTTTGGAGAATCTTTGGCAGCACATAATAGGAATGCTAAAACCAAAGAAGATAATGGAAGATTGAAGACTCTACTTGATTATGGATGTTGGAAGATGAAATATGAAGGAATATTTTTAATGAGAATGGTTTTATGAAGATGCATCGTGAAGGGTAGGTGAGGTGAGCTTGTTTGGAAGTTGATTCATGTAAAATAGGTGGGTTCCTGCCAAAGAAAATATGTTCATACAAAAGTTATGTCGAGTTGTTTATCTCGTGTATTAGAAGTTGTGTGCCATACAGGGCCGCATTTAAGCATAGGTTACATAGGCTGTAGCCTAGGGGCCCGCACCACAACCCTGGGTCCCACGCCTGGGCCAAGTAGTAGAACTATAAAAAAAATGGTCGCCCATAAATTTTTTGGTACGAATTTCGAATATTTCGAAATTTAAATATCAATAGTCGGAAGCAGCCAGGGCCACTGCCGACAGGGGGGCCCGCACCACATGTATGTATACAGGCTCTGGTGCCATAATGAATGTGTAATTCAATTGACATAGTATTCAATATAGGGATTATGGTGATTTTTTCTGGAAGAAAGTAAAAAATTTCAGGTAGATTCTCTTACAGATTAAGAGTAAAAGGAAGATAAATTTATAAATGAAGGACTAAAGACAAAATCTATCTTAATTAAAAAGATTAAAAAAATGTAATCATTCCTGTTGGAAACAACGCGGATTAAGGTAAACTAGAAGAGAGAATCTGAGAATTAGAATTGTTAATAGTTATTGGTTAAATAATGAGAGCTAACATTTGAATAGCAAACATAGAATAACAATTATTCAATAGAGACCAATGGGAATTGTAACGTCGTAAGGTCAAGGGCATAGATGTATCGAAAAGAGTCTAAAAGTGACAATCGAAATTTCAAGGACAAACAATGAGATATGCACGTGATCTGATCTGGCTCTTATATGAAAATGCATAAACGTTATCACGACAAAAATTTTGTTTCCGTTGTCTATTTCGGTCGTACAATAATCAGAGAAGATAAGCCTCTTCGTTGTTAGTCTGAACGTAATGTCATATTCCGTGTATAATGAAATGATATCGAAGCACAATTATAGGTTCACGATTATGTCAGACGAACATTCATTTTACTTCACCTAGGGCAATTGGACCATAAGAGATTACATGTTTCACATACTACTTGCGTCCCAGTCCGAAAGACGGTTCTATGTTCAAGAGACGATGACAGAAATAACTTCTTTTAGCTGCTCACTAGCATTCAAAGCAAATATCTCGAACTAAATGCACACAACACTCGCTACTTCATATAGTTCAAAGCAGATAGAAATCTCGAAAGGAGGATATTAGATGAGATTTATCCCCCTGCGTCCATTCATAATCTGAATTAGATTAAAAATATAAACGGAAAAGTGAGATTCAAGTCTTAAGCAATTAGGGTTCTGCACTGTAACATATCTGGCATGTGGTATGTAAGATAGAAAGCAAAATATCCGTTTCAGTTTATTTGGCTCTCTCCGCTCCAAAACAGTCCAACTGTGTGCCTCTGTTCATGCTATAGTTCAGTTCTAATCATCTGTATTTAAGGTAGATTACAGGGCGATGAACTTTGAATTAAATCTGCTAGAATATACTTTTACAAAATTTTAAATACAATATTCAGTTTTGGGTCAATGATGCACAAGTACAAATGGTTGATTTACGAGCTATCGGTCTGTGACAAAAAGTGGAACTATAACAATAAGTATCAGTTTCTATCTGGATACACAACGCTTAACTATGAACTACCATAAAACATATAACTCAATTTCAGTTTCAGAATTTAATTGCCCGCATTGATAGCTGTAAAAATAACTTGCTGTAACAAACAAAACCATCCAACGGCCGGTATGACTTTTTTCTTTCTATCTACTATATAATTTCGTAAGGTCACTCATTCACTCACCTTGGTAGCTATTGGCTGGAGAACGGAGTCACGTGTCAGCCATCGCTCGCAAAACAGCGACCAGAGATACCATTAGAAGAAATTCGTGGTAATGTCCACAATTTAATAGCTAAGCAACTGATGCAAAATTAATTGCAACAATACATTCATTAAGTTTGCGTTACATAGCGTTTTATAGTTTAAAACATATCGATAAAGTGAAAAAACGTGGATCTGGCTTTGAGTAACACGTTGCTAATGAAAGACTTATTTTAAAAAACTTAAAAAAAAAAATTACTCACGGTCTCCGCTGTAACCACGAATACCAATTGTCATTACGGCTTGGGATAAATTTCAATCTAATTAAAACTTTCTCTAATGAAGTTGCTTGACCAAAGTTTATGCATTACAATTTATTCGCTTCCTATGTATCTTCCTGATAACTTTCGTTAATGGCCTTTGCTAATGTTCGCTGTACGTAAGTTATTAGGTTTTTATTAAGTGGACATCAGACCAAATATGTTACCGAATCAACTATCCTGGCAATTAATTTTTTTTAGTTGCTAAATTGTTTAATAATATGGAATGTGTATTAAGTTATCTGGCCATTACAGATACTGTGACCAATGATTACAATACGAATGTTTGCCACGTCTCAGTAAAAAAAATATGTGTTGCTTTCGAAGCAAACAGGAAATTTTTAAATTTAGGGTCAAATACAAGTAAAGTTTGTATTTAAGCAAGTTCAAGTCTACGACCTTTTAAACAATTATACGATTGCACGATCTTACCTGTCCGTGTTTAATACCAACGTTTAATACCAACGTTTAATAACACTTCTGAGTCCTTCAAGGTCAAGAGATTTTATTCACCCTAAGGGTGAAACACAAGTCAAGTTTATATTTTCTCAGAGCAGGTCAACCTGTTATAATCTTTGACCCTAAAAACTGGAAGTATTCCAAACCCATGACGATACGCGAAAACAGTCACGGGCTTACACTAGTCGATTATAACATACTAGCTGATACCCACGACTTCGTACGCATGGATTAAAAATTTCTTTGCCAGAATTGAATATAGAAAGTTGTTGGTAACGAAGAATTGGTCCCAAACAACACCGAGTCGGTATAATATGACAGGAAAGCTATCACTATATCATTCTACCGTCGAACCTGTCTCTCGAAAAGAATCAGTTTCCAACATATTTCTGTCACCATTCGATAAGTTCTCAAAATTTCGTGACTACAACTGTTAATCATACCGGAAAAAATGTCCTCTGCCCTTCCTACAGATTTTCTTGTCAAATTCCATCAATACCGGTATAGCCATTTAGTAGTCAAAACGTTACAAAAAGACAGACTTACTTAAAAAGTGTACAGCTACAGCATTTCAAGACTACCTACGATTTGCCTCGCAAATAACCTCTAAATTTGTGATATCTTCAGTTAAACATTCAATCCGAATAACAGAGGGTCCAGGCGTGACTTACGATCAAAAGAAATTTTTAAAAATCTTTGCCTACACGGCGATTTGAACAGGAGACCACGATCCAAACAGCAGTAAGCAAGCGTTTTAACCACTGAGCTACCAGACCGCTATATGAAAAGCCAGTGCAAAGACCTACACATCCTACGCGTCTGTTTATCGTCTTAAATAATTTTTCGTAATAAGACAACAGGTATTATTTATACAGAAAATTTTTCAACCAAATGTAGACAGTATTTTTCTCCTTGTTTCAAAGGATACGTGTGCAAACTTTCATCCAAATTGGATGAAAACTGTGGATTTGTATGAATAACAAACATACATCCATACATCTTTATATATGTTTAGATTAGGTACATTAGGTACATTAGGTACATTAGGTACATTAGGTACATTAGGTACATTAGGTACATTAGGTACATTAGGTACATTAGGTACATTAGGTACATTAGGTACATTAGGTACATTAGGTACATTAGGTACATTAGGTACATTAGGTACATTAGGTACATTAGGTACATTAGGTACATTAGGTACATTAGGTACATTAGGTACATTAGGTACATTAGGTACATTAGGTACATTAGGTACATTAGGTACATTAGGTACATTAGGTAGATTAGGTAGATTAGGTACATTAGGTAGATTAGGTAGATTAGATCAGTCAGAACAATATTGATCCTGGTGATTATTACCTCTCCTGTGGTGTGGTATCTGGCGACGAGCATGTAGGGCAAGGTGTATAGCGTGGCGTAGAGAGTGCCAGCTACTGCAGAGCACAGGATGACTCCGACGCGAGTCCTCCAGAAGGACAGCACGGCCATAGAGCAGCAAAATCCCAGCAGCCCGCCCACGTACACAGGCAGAGCCCTGCAACAGACAGTCGTTAAGTTAGCAGGCTACACACTTCAAATCTGTATGCAATTGAAGATGCCGCCAACAGACCGATTACCTATGCGTTTATTGCACAGTTACTCATTACTTCAGTCTGAATGGATGAAGTTCTGCTATGTGGGGAGTACGACACAGCGACAGTAAGATGGAAGCAGTACAAAGGATAAATACAGTCAAAAATTTCTGAAGCATATTGAAATATATAATCTCGCGGTGAAACAAAAGTAACAGTTTGCGCCGTGTACAGCGCTGGCGTCTCAAGTAGCGGCCATTCGAGGTCAACCAGTTTCAGTAGACTGTCTCCTTACTCTGTGCAAGGTTATGTTCCGCTATTTATAAATCTCGTTTTTTGAGTGTGTTTAAAACTGATATAAATAAAAAAGAATCGAGAGCGTCACCCGTTGAAGAGAGATCCGTTATTCGATTGCTAAACGCAAGAAATATGTGACAAATATGTGACAAATGTGTGTCAAATCGAACAGATCTATGGAGAAAATGCAATACATGAATTATTTATTCGGCGATGATATCAAAATTTTAACTCCGGATAGAGATTAACAGGACGCCCGTCGGTCATTACGGACTATTGAATTTAATAGAGGAATTCATTAAGAACGATCGGAGTATCGCAATGGATGAAATCAGTAAGCGATTATCGAATATTTCAAAAACCATTCTCCATCATGTATTAAAAAATTTTACATAAAAAATTGTGTAAGATTGGTTCTTTGCATGCTTGATTAACTGGCGGTGCAGAAATATGAGGCAAGGATAATAAAACCCATTGCACGCTTTGACAAGTGCGAGTTTACACGGTGACTATGCCAACAAGTAGTGTAATTTATGATTAAGTAAAATTAAAGGTTTTTCCGAAATATTTACTAGTATTTACTAGTTTTTCATTATTAAATGGTCATGACTTTCCCGACGACCGTAGAAGCTTGAATTACAAAGTTTCTTACCGCATTAATGGAAATTGGGAATGAAATCTAAGTAGCTCGAGAAGAATACATGTCATTTTCCGTACTTCACAGAAATCGCGTACTTTCAGGAGTTTGAAAAAAGAAAAAAAACTCAAAGATATTGCACTTAGCCTTTTCGGCGGTACGACCAGCCACAGGGTTTGTATTTACAGTGATCTAAATCTGTATTTCTAATTACACAGAATTACTTCACCACGTAGTGTGGATAATAGATGATCAACAATAATTACAATCACCCATTTCCAGATCTGCGCACACATCGCTATAACTATCGGTAAGCAGCCCGGCACCCTAGCCCTTACGCTGCCGCGGCTGGCAAATAAGATACCGGTGAAGTCTTAGTCGAATAATCAGGGTAGCGTATCTCATCAGTTCCACAGATACTGACACAAACAAATGCTAGACATTTTTTCAGGCTCTCAAAGTTTTAATTTTCGAGTAAAAAAAAGGTAAAAATGTAAGATCTCTACTTTTTCCTTGTCTCTTTACCCTTCGTCGACGTCGAGATCATTAGAGGCGGGAAAGGACTGACGACTAGGAACGGGAGTGAATTCGGCCTTGGCCTTTTTGAAAGAACCATCCCGGCATTCGCATTCGCATTTGGGGAAACCATGCAAAACCTAAATGTGGACGGCCGGACGGGAATTCGAATACACGTCCTTCCCAATGCGAGGCCAGAACGTTAACCGCCCCGTCTACGATATCTAAATAAATTTTCCAGTACCTTTACTCACATTGCACCCATTAGAATATAATTTTCCTTAAGTTTAAATATGATAACCGAGTGTTAGTAAACGAAACAGTTAACATGAGAAAATTTGAAATCTGGAAAACATTTGAGAGAGAGATGCTGCGACAGACCGAAGATCATTTTCCCTCTAGGGTACGGAACAATAAAAATTGACAAATGGAACCAAGAAAAGAAATGGTCAAAAAAAGCTATCGAACTTTATGGCAAGTGACGGGAACGAGGGAAGAAAGAGATAGGAGTAGTGAGTAATGGGGAGGGGAGGGGAGGTGGTCTGTGACAGGACTGGAAAGGAGATAAATGTACGAGGTGCTAAAGGTAGTAACGCGGAGATAACTGTTCGGGGAACAATCCTTAACAGTGAGACAAATGAAAGAGACCTAGACTTTCTATAGACTCGACTGAACTTCAGATGGCTGTGCATTTCTTTGTTGTTATTGGTGTGCTCCATTTCAAATACCTTCATTTTTCTATACCGCTTATTAGGTATCATCGTTTTAAGTAACGACTATTTGTTCATTAATAATGTCTTTAAAAAAGTTCAGTAACTGCTAACAGTAGTAATTTAGATTTAGGATAGCACACGTACTGTATTTATCGGTAACTGTATTTCATCTAATCGGCAATGAATATGGTAGACACTGCTTAATTTCTGGGAAGTCCCAGTAATATTTTCGTTGCACCTTTAATTCTTATTGAGTAATACTATAGTAATTATTAATGTATGTTAAGAGGGTAGGTACAGTTATCAGGTTTCAAAAAAAATAGTTTAAAAGAACGCTTTCGTCGTAATGTGAACTAAAAGGTTAAAAATAATCTTTAAATATTAAGATTTTGTTTAACAGCGATAGGACGTCCCACAATTCAGGATAAATTAATTTTTTGAATAATCTTAAAGAGTAAAGTCACTGATTACAAAATTAAATTTAATGTAAAAAACGTGGGGTGTTATATCAGTTGTCTTATATTTTTTGTCTCTGGCTGTTTGAAAAGATAAGAGTCATTGTCAAAAGTTATGTAGAGAGCATTAAAGTTAATTTTGTGATCAGTGACTTTATTCTTTAAGCTTATTCAAAAAATTAATTTATCGTGAATTGTGGGACGTTCTATCGCTGTTAAACAAAATCTTAATATTTAAAGATTATTTTTAACCTTTTAGTTCACATTACTACGAAAGCGTGTTTTTTGTCTTTTAAACTACAATTTTATTTTTAACTTTTTAGTTCAGAGTGTTTCAAAAGTGTGTTTCCTACTGTTGGCTTTTCTTTGCCAATCTCTCTTTTTCTTTGTGTTGCAGTTTCATTCTTAATTATTATTCCCGCGAGTAACGTATAATTACAGTATATGGTCAACAACACCAGTGGTCCAATAGCAGGGTAAATGTGGAAGAGTACTCTTCTATAACAGTACGCAGTAATTGAAAACGATGTTTTGAATACTCACTATTTAACATCATACTAAGCGACTGCAAACACTATCGTAGCAGCTTTTATCAAAGTATCATCAATTGCGCATGTGCAAAAGGTTGCACAACAAAACAATTTTTCTGTTGTTACTGTCAAAGTAATGAGAATACCAGGTGACATCTGTGAAATTATTGTGTTGTTAAACGTTCTTAATACGTGTGCAAAATTTTGAAAAATTAAGACGCGTTGAAGTTGTTAATTAAATTAAATGGATATGCCGATATTGGCCGGGAAATCTCCGAAGGGTCCGACCGCCAAATGAGGAAGGTTTCTCGAATTGCCGTGCTTGTGCAAATGTCGCGGCTTTATTTGCTTAACTTGACAATCCCATCAGGTACAGGGTATCCGCAGTTTAACGTGAAATCCGAACCGTGGGTTATCCTAATCTTTAACACTTATAATATCCTAAAAATTCCAACCGAAACCGGGATTCGAGCAAGGAACATCTGTTCGCCAATCACGATCCTTAACCAACTAAGCCACCAGGGGGATGAGGAAAGTGGGTGAAAATGAGTCACATCTGTCATAAGACGGTTAAATCACTTTAGTGTTCTTACTGTCAAAGTAATGAGAATACCAAGACATAGATATGAAATTATTGGATTGTCCTTACTTACTACTTAATTTTTAACACTTATTACTTAATTCTGAATACTCGTACAAAATTTCATACAATCCGGACTTTCTGAAGACGGTGAGAATTGAACCGTAATTTTCCATTGTATTCAACCACTTTTAAGTTGTTACTGACAACGTGGTGAGAGTGAAATTATTGAATTTTTATCTGCACTTAATAAGCGTTCAAAATTTCAAACGATATCGGACGTCAGGAAGTGGGTGAACACTGAAATGAAAGATTCCATTACATGCAACCATATTTCTATTGTTACTGGCAAAGTAACGAGAATATCAAGACATAGCTATGAAATTATTGGATTGTACTCAGTTATCAATACATGAGCAAAATTTCAAACAATTCGGAAATCTGGAATTGGGCTCAAATTAAATTGCAAACTTCCACGACATTCAACCATTTTTCTGTTGTTACTGTCAAAGTAATGAGAATAGTAGGAGATTGCTTTGAAATTATTGTATTGTCACCGTTTCTTAATCTGTATGCAAAATTCCAAACAGCTCGGACATCTGGAAGTGGGTCAAAATGGAGTAGTATAATTCCGTTACATTCACACATACATACATATATACAGGTCAATCTAATATAAAGTGTGTAAAAAATGATTTTTTTTATTTCGAGTCACAAAAATATTTTTTACTTTTGACTTCATGTTGGTGAAAAAATTATTTAAATATTTTTGACAGTGTGGGAATTATGCGTGATTGAGCAAAGTCCTGCACGATTGACAGCCATTTAAATCTTACTGCACTTGAAAGTAATCGAAATCTTTTACCATAAGTATTTGAAAATAGCAATTCATCAATTGTTTTTAAAGACAATTTTTCTCCACATGCATAGATCTTTTTCTAATTTCCAGAGAATGTTCTACATACTAACTACTACAGTCCCTACCATTATTATTTATGCAGGTTTTCACAAATAGAAAATATGCCTATATGTTTAAACAAAAAAAGCAAGAATTTTAATTTATTTTTTTATTAACAATAAATTTAAAGTTAAATGTGTTATATTATTGGTTTAACTAATTTCCATGATATTAGATTACAAGATTAAAAAGATATTTCTACAAAATTTCAAATATTATGCTTTCTATCATTAAAGAACTTATAATGACATATTTTTACCTCTCAATTTTGTTGGTACATTAACATATTATTAAATACTATTTTTATTTTATAAATCAATTTTTATATATATATAACTATAATAGTTCTATGGAGCTACGAAATTTTAACACTCAAAATTAAATAGATTTGGAGAAAATGAAATTTCTACAAATATTTGTATGTGCTAGCTGTATCTATCCCGTTAATCAAATTAACAACTTCTGTATGCTAACTTTGCAATGAATGTGCCTGTAATTCTTTTTTTTTAGTCCGTATTAGAAGGTATATTCTCGAGATCCAAACGGGTCACACCACACTTTGGTTTTCTGTGATTAGAGAAGCATCGTTGATACGGCTAGTGTAACCAAACACACTGAAAATCAGTTGATCATTTCACTTGGCAACTAGGTTAAATAATACGCAGTTCAGTACGAAGTTATATCGGCCTATAGCAGACTTCCATGATACAAGAGTGAACGTTACGATGTTAAGAATATGACTACAAACAAATTTACTATTACAATTCTGAGTGTGAAAATTAAAAATAGATGCCTAATCTGATGTTACAGCGTGTTTTTTGTTCTTTTGGTTATTGAGAGGAGTAATTTCTGAAAAGCCCAAATCCCCATGCAGCTTTACCGATAAACGACACTATCTTGAACGTACATTCCAATATGAGTAACGATTAGTTCAACAGTGTAGTGTGTAAGTGAGCGGTCTGGTAGCTCCGTGTCTAGGGCGCTTACTTTCTGAAGTTCAAATCCTGATGGGGCAGGAAATTTTCAGAGTTTTGTTTGATCATATAAACTACGCCAGGACATTCCGTATTTTCGTTTCCACGTCAAACTGAACATCCCAGAGGAAAGGAATGGACAGTCTGACTTCTGACTCAATGGCTTAGTATGCCTTCTTCGGAAAAATCCCAACCAACCTTCGGATAATGGACTTAGAGTGTAGGTCTCGCTTATTCAGAGTTTTATTCGGATTTTAATGGGGTCTGTGTATATGAAGTTAGAAGGAATCATTGAAAGTGTAGATCTCAAAATCAAGTTATACAAAACAACCTCTAAACATCCAAATGAATTCCAGCCAGCAGTGTAGGTACGAACTGCCTATGCGGCACAGGAGTAGCTGGTTCGAACTCGGCCTAGGGCATTTGTGATGGTGATATTAAGAGCTGTGATCGTACATTTCTTCCTCACTGAATCATGCTTAACACTTAAGAAAACATTAAGACACCACTAAGAGCTGGCTCAATGGCTGGAAGACAGAATTCTATTATTATTTTTTAGAAAATGTTTGTTTTTATGTTTTCTGCACAGGTGAAAGCTACTTTCAGGATAGAAGGAAAATTGTTGTAAGCGTTACCTGAACCTGTTGATGATCCTCTCTATGAAGAGAGAGTAGAGCGCGCAGGTCAGAGAGTATAGAGCCATACCCCAGCAGCCGAATCGGACTCCTTCCTGGTACAGATCGAACGCTACAGAGCCTTCGTCGGCCTGCAAACAATACAGCAATGCGATGGAATCTGGGCTGGTAAAAAACATCTGGGACATTCAAATTTAAATTTATCATCTATTAAAATAAGCAACTTGGTTCATAGTATTGACTGATCTCAGAGATGTACTAATTCGCTCGAAATGATAGTACAATTGTCAAAGATATAAAACAGTTCCAAGAGAAATCTTGGTCGTAAGGGTCTGTAAAGGAGAAAAACTATTGGTCATATTACGAGCAGAGTAAACTTCGAAAAAAAAAATTTTTGTCTCAAGTGACAGGTAAGCCACATTATAGAGGAGAAACACGGATATAAAAAAGCAAGTAAATTTATTTTTATTGTAATTTTAAATCGACTGTTTCTCTCAGCTTTAGAAATAATGTTTTTTTTTATTTATTTAAGACCTGTCGACGTCGAGGTCATTCGGCACTGGAAAGAAATGTAGGCAAGGAACGAGGGCGGAATTTTGGCACGGCCTTTTGAAGGAACCATCCAAGCATAGACTGGAGTGATTTTGGGGAACCTTGGAGAAACGAAATCTGGAGGGCCTGACCAGGATGAGAACTTGCGTCCTCCCAAATGCATTACCAGAGCGTTACCACTCACCCCAACAGTCGCTGACCAACTTTTGCTGCAGACATTCGATGCGGCTGTACGTAATTCGTAACAAAATGGACAGTAGTATTACTATAATCATGTTTACACGTTATTCAGTGGGTTGTGAATGCAATATTGAATCACTTCTCAAATTTAAAAAAGGCTAGGTATTTGGTTCAGGGGATATATTGGGTAAATATTCTCAACGTTTGCTACAGAGATATCAACCAGTAACTTAAGATTATTGACAATATGAAAACTGGAGTGCTTTCCTGTTTGGTTCTCAGTTATTCAAAACATGTCTCAGTACGCTCATATTATATGCTCTCTTTAGTATTTTTGGAGTTCTCATTTAATTTCAATCAATCAATTTAAAACAATCCCTTTCTTTTTCTTCCCTACCGTTTCTTCAAAAACAGTTGTTACTACACGTATATTCTAGAATTTATCCTTCTCAGTTACGTTTGTAGAATTGTCTACTGCTCTTTAAATCTTGTAACCAATTCTCATTAGTTTCTTGGTCTAACCATTTCTCCTCCCTCCGTACCCACATAAAACATCTTCAATCTTGGCATCGCGTTTTTCCCCATTATCCAACTTTCACACTATTTCATATACAATTTTTCTTTCTATTAATGGTTTTCTTCTAAATATCCGTATGTAGCTACATCTCCATTGTTAAAATTTTGAAGCAATCTGACATGTTATACCTTCCGTACCACCTGTATATCATATATACAGGGTGAGTTTTTTATCTTGAGACAACTAAATATCTCGAAAACTACAAATCCGATCAAAAAAAGTGGGTAATAAAAATTGTTCGTCTCGACGGGGGACATCCGATGATACCAAATTTGACTCCCCACCCCCACCCCCTAGGGGTGGGGGAAGGGGGAGAAAAAAAACTTAAATAGGAACCCCCATTTTTTATTGCAGATTCTGATTCCCCGGAAAAAACTACCCCTATTTCACCCCCAATTCGAGTCATTTTGGTCGATAGATGGCGCTGCAATCGACAAAAATCAAAATAAGCAAAAATTCATTTAAAAATGAGGATATCTCGTGAAATACACATCAGATCAGCAAAATACAAGTTAATGTGATTGATATTTTTCAAAAACTATTCAATAACACCACCCACCTCCAAACTTGAGGGATGGGAATGGACATTATTTCAAAATATCACCAGATCTCACTTCGCCTGATTTTTTTTTATGGGGATACTTGAAGAATGAAGTTTACAGTGAAGTGCCAACAACGCCTGAAAACATGATTGAACGAATTACCAACGCTTGTTAAAAAAATCACGCCGGATATGCTTCTTAGTTGCGTCGAATCATTCCAAGAGCGGGTAAATAAATGCATCGATGTCGGTGGTGATATTTTCGAGCACTTGCTTTAGAATTGTTGTTAGAAACAAACACGTGAGAGGCGAGGGGACTCACCAAAAACAAGCACCCCGATGGTGAGAGGCGAGGGGACTCACCAAAAACAAGCACCCCGATGGTGAGAGGCGAGGGGACTCACCAAAAACAAGCACCCCGATGGTGAGAGGCGAGGGGACTCACCAAAAACAAGCACCCCGATGGTGAGAGGCGAGGGGACTCACCAAAAACAAGCACCCCGATGGTGAGAGGCGAGGGGACTCACCAAAAACAAGCACCCCGATGGTGAGAGGCGAGGGGACTCACCTAAATCTAGCACCCCAAAGGGAACAGAAAATTACTACGTCCACGTCGTTGTTCCTGGGTAACGCAAAAAGTAATGTTTGACTTTCGCTATCTGCTAAAGAATTTGCATCAGTGCATTTTGAAATAATGTCCATTCCCATCCCTCAAGTTTGGAGGTGGGTGGTGTTATTGAATAGTTTTTTGAAAAATATCAATCACATTAACTTGTATTTTGCTGATCTGATGTGTATTTCACGAGATATCCTCATTTTTAAATGAATTTTTGCTTATTTTGATTTTTGTCGATTGCAGCGCCATCTATCGACCAAAATGACTCGAATTGGGGGTGAAATAGGGGTAGTTTTTTCCGGGGAATCAGAATCTGCAATAAAAAATGGGGGTTCCTATTTAAGTTTTTTTTCTCCCCCTTCCCCCACCCCTAGGGGGTGGGGGTGGGGAGTCAAATTTGGTATCATCGGATGTCCCCCGTCGAGACGAACAATTTTTATTACCCACTTTTTTGATCGGATTTGTAGTTTTCGAGATATTTAGTTGTCTCAAGATAAAAAACTCACCCTGTATATATATTATTTCTGAAAAGTGTTTGTTGCGAACCATTTATCTCCCAAATACCTAACCGAAATAGATAGAGATCTCCGCTTTGGTAACATCTTTTAAGAAAAAAAAAAATTTCGGAATTCTACCCTTAAAGGGCAAAGTTTTTTAACTATCAAGGTCACGAGTCTGAGACAGTTCAGAGTCTAGTCGCCAGAATTCGCTGGCGTCCACAACGACTGATTGTGTTCCCATTGAATACCAGCACCAGATATCAGAGATGTGGATATACTGTGTTTTGTTCAGCTAAGTTATACTCTGGTGAGGTCTGTGATACTTTGGGTTCCAGGAATTGGTAGCTTCATGTGTGAAAGCAGGGGGCTGTAGGATAACATACATCAGGCGAAATCAGGAAGATATTGCCACAAACGAGCCGGTTCTTCCAACCCACTACAAACCATCTACATCTATATGGAAAGGACATAAAATACTCCCCAACACTCAAAGTTGAAGGGAGGAGGGCAGAAGCAACAAAACACACAAACACAAAAAAAATTATACAATATTTCGGGTTAAACCCCTTGTCAAGTACAAAGTAGGCGGCTGAGCTCACGCAAGCCTTGCGCCAGATGCAGCCACTATAGAATAAAATAGAGCGTCGAAGGTGGTGGGGGGAGCAACGATAATATAATCACAAGTATAAATCACAAGAAAGATTAAAATGAGAAATGATAAAATAATAGCTGAAAAATAGTAAAAACATATAAAATATAAAAAAATGATAATTTTTTAAACATATACCGTATTTTTTTTTTTTTTTTTTAAATAAGGTCTATAAATTTATATGAATCTATTGTGTTGGCCAGTGATGGTTGTACAGGGTGAGGATGGAAGATATTATCGGAAATTAAGGCCTGGGGGATGTCTAGTCTGCAGGATGTGTTGATATGCCAATTCCCACCTGCGGAGTTCAGACTGGGAGGCAGTAGCTGGATGTACTCTAATGCCTTTGACTGTGAAGTACGTAGTTATTAAGGTCGCGGGTGTTAAAAGTACTGGAATGGTGAGTAACAAAGAGGTCTAGGTTTTGGGAGTTAACTGTTTGTCTGTCACCATTCATTTTGATGGATAATGAATTTGAGGTATGGCTAATGTAGGAACTTTGGCAGAGGAGGCAGGTGAGCTGGTATATGAGATGGGTGGCATGAACTTCACAACAACACATCTCGTATACCAGCTCAGCTGCCTCCACTACCAAAGTTCCTACATTGGCAATTAGAGTACTTCCCGCTACTACCTCTCAGTGTGAACTCCACGGATGGGAATTGGCATATCAACACATCCTGCAGACTAGACATCCCCCAGGCCTCAATTTCCTGTATCTTCCATCCTCCCGCTGTACTCCCATCACTGGCCAACAATAGAATCATATATATTTATAGACCTTATTTAAAAATAAAAAAATCTATATAGGCCTATTGTTTTAAATTTATCATATTTTTATATTTTTTTTACTACTTTTCAGCTATTATTTTTATCAATTCTCCTTTTAATCTTTCTTGTGATTTATACTTGCGGTTATATTATCGTTGCAGCCTCCCCCCCCCCCTCCTCACCACCTCCGACAATCAGTTTTATTCTATGAGTGGCTGCGTCTAGCGCAAGGCTTGCGTGAGCTCAGGCATCTACTTTCTACTTGAAGGGTTTAACCCGAAATATTATATAATTTTTTGTGTTTGTGTGTTTTGTTGCTTCTGCCCTCCCTTCAACTTCGGCGACTGTTGGGTGTATTTTATCTGTCCTTTCCATATAAATGTTGCCTCGCGGCACTTTTTTCTTTCCATTGTTACCTATAAACAACCTACATCACTATTCATCTTATTTTATTCACAGGGTTCGGTATTTTGCTATAGGCCTACAATCGCTATCTAAACAATTTTTTCGCAGGGTTCATCTAGTGATCTTTATTTCTCTTAACTTAGAGTGATCTGGTGTCTCAGTCGGTTAACGTGTGTCTTTATTTGTGAATAGTAGTAGCATTGAGAATAAGGCAGTCGCTTTCTGACCCGCTGACTAGTCAAGCACAATTGACCCCCTTGTTTGTTAGGTCACAAAACCCTTCTCCAAGCACAAGTTACATGGCAGCTTTCTGTTAGCACATATAAACATAGAGAAGGCGTGCAGTAAGCAGTGTTCACGTGTCTGTCCAGCCCGTGGTAGAAAGTCTTTCATCTAGCCTCAGAGAAGCCAGTCTGAACGAAATACTGAAGTGTCTTTGCGCCACAGTTCTACAATCATGGAGCAAAATCGCCGAACTAATCAGAATCTATCAATAGTTCTTCCTCCGTTGGCTCAGAAAGCAACTCCCACTCTTAGATCAACGGTCTACCATTCGTTTACTCTCAGAGTACCTCGGCGACATCTAGCATTTTTGTATAGTTTTTGAAGTGTATCAAGCATTAGAATCAACCCAGATCTAACTATCTCTCAATCATTTATTTCAGAGAGCTATCCATAAAACTATGGTTTAATTATTGTTTACAGATATTTGCTGGTAGCTCCGCAACAGCAGCAGAATGAGTGGAGGTAGGAGAACCCACTGTAGTGGTAAGATGTATTTTCTGTACTCTGACGACACGTGACTGAGCTACAGAAGGTCTCCAGTAATGTCCTTTGGGATTTTTGGGTAAACCTGGGCAGTAATTATGATTTCTTACAGTACCAACTAAAACAGGCCAGTTGAAACAGCGAAAGAAAACAATTGCAAGTAATAGAATGTTGCTATGCAGAATGCAATGGCCAAGGAAGCAGGTCAGGTGTCAGCAAAAATATCCTGCAGCACGTCGTCATTTGGCAAAAGATGGGGGCAGAGCAGGAGCCACGATTGGAAGAAGATCCACCATACAACTTGTCCTATGGTGGGGGGGGGGGGGGGGTGGGATCAAAACTCGGGTGCAGTGAGGAGGAGAGGTCAGTCTCAGTTCGTCCTCAGCAAGTCTTAGCAACGTCAAGCAAAACTCGGGGGTTAGTAGTGGACGACAGCCGTCGACGCCAGCCAGCCGAGTCTACAATGCGTGCAGGCAGGAGCCTACGCCAGCAATAGTAATTCTAACATGTGGGAAGAAACCATTAGAGAATCATATCCGGGATGTCATTGGATAGGAGCAAGCACTAGATAACTTACATGCTGAAGGGAGCAAGGAGATGAGGAATGATAAATTATGTATATAATCCTGGGGTAAATAAAGTTGTAAATGTGTAAATATCTTTACTGAGAGTATCATTTGCGATTACTACCACTCACATGACAGTCTTACCCGCAATTTAATACACCTCTCGGGATGTGGCAGAGCGATAGCAAAAAGATTCGCCCGTCCACCACATTCCTGTTCGAAATACATTAAAAGATCCACCATTTCCTTCGATCATTTGTTCACAAATTACAGTCTCCAACACTGAATAAATTACCACCACTCCATAAAATACTCTCCCAACGCACCACATTCTCTCTCTGATATATTATTTCTCTCGAGCACCATAGTAAACTCTCGCGTTCTTTCATACTGCAACAAACTCTTAGCATCCGTTGTAGCACACATATTTAAAATTATAAAAAAAATTAAAAAAAAACAAATAAAATAAGGGAGATAAGATTGTTACCTCACATATGAAGACGTGGAACTACCACGAAAAGGAAGGAAACTGAAGAACCAACACATGCAAACCACGGACAGAGAACTTCCAGTATGCAGTTGTGACCAAAGTATTTTCAATGCAGAACTTTGGGCTGCTAAAAGAAATCTCATTAAATATTTAGTTACTTGTCTGGATTGTTGAAATCAACATTCAACTGATATTCCTGTCAATAGTGATGTTCTTATCAACGATCATGTTCTAGACTCTAACCTATTACAGCTCCTTCATTGCGTGTGAAATCTGCTGATAGTTTGAGGCAAGCCAAATTATTAATTCGGCAAGAAATTGCAGTACTCTGTGCATTATAACGGAAAATATTTTCAGTTTTTAACAAAACTTCTCATAGCTGGTGAAAAACACGTACTGTATGAATGTTTGCGAGATGCTTACCAGTGGGTCGCCACCGAAGACTGCCTCGGCGACGAAGTCTGTGAAGTAGATGCAGTAGGTGAGGTGCGCCATCCAGCAGAGCAGGTTGGTGAGGCACAGCAGGCGGAGGGCCCGGGGCATGAACACGATGGACAGCAGGTGATCACGCAGCGACGGCTGGCAGTCCGTGTCCAGCGACTGCAAAACAACGCCTTATACATGCTTACATGCTTTACTACTCACTAAAAGTTTTAACTGCTCTTACCCATTGCCAATCATCTTAATCGCTTAAGGATACATATTTAAAAACTAGATACTTTGTTTTGCTCTTTACCTGCTGGAGCACGCTGTGTGTTTCTGGAACATTTTTGCAGGGTTAGATGACATACTCAGGGCCAACAATCCAAACCGAAACAAATAAAGTAGGAAGTTACCCCCAGCATGCAGTAGTCAATGTACCTGCTATAGCCTGGATAATGCAAGGTAATACAGAAGACAATCTCAAGATTAAGGTTTAACAACGCCATATCCTCAATACACATTTGCGGTCTTATTGGCCAAAATTTGAAGCACCGCATTTTGAGGGTGATGAAAAGCGGATGGCGAGAAACCGTATCTATTAATTCAGACAGAATTGTAGGAGCTCATTCGTCCTGTTCACTTCGTTGCTGAACATCGCTGGATGACCAAAGTTTTCATAAAATAGGACTGCCAGAGAATGAGAAAGACAGGCTCGTTTCTGAAGAGTCTAAAACCGTCAATCAGTTTTATTGGAATCTGATTTTTATAAATCGGGGAAATATTTGGTGGTAGAGAAAGCAGTGCTGCATGGTTATTAATTTTTGCGTTCCTCGAGCATTGTTAGTTTAGGAAAGATGGGCGACAAAGGATGAATGTGGAGCGCATGAGGAGGGTGTTAAATACAAACATTTTGTAATCAGCTGAAGGTACAGTTGCAAATACGACGGTCTCCTTCAGATAAAACTAATAAATTTCACTAATATACTGAAGAGGAAACAAGAACGGCCAAAAAGGCTCCCCAATCGAATCTCACCCAGCATCACATTCGTTACAGGTGAGTTATATAAAAAATAAAGGTGATAGAAATGAGAACTTACCGTTGCGGCTGAGATATATGTGCAATATGATAATCAACGTCACATGCCATGTTGAATACGTTGCCAAATGTAAATGTGACAACATCTAACAATTCGTAGACATCAAATTTCGTATAATTGTGTATTATCCTGTTCTTGCATTGCGATCGTAATCAGCATTTAAAAATAAAAACAAGTTACAACCAAGTTAGTCTCCTTAGTGTGAATTGACAGACTACGTAAAGACATTTGCAGTGAGCACTTGTTAAGTGATCATTACTGAAAAAAACATTCTTAGTTTATCGTGGAGTTGGAGGAATTCATATAGTTATCACGTAATTCTCATAGGAAGATTTCAAACTTAACTGAGACATCTTTTATATGATGAGCAGACATTTTAACTGTAGCGGGACACTTGCGTTCAACACACAAATAATAAGTTCGGTTAGAAGAGTATAAAAACTTGCACATTCTGTAAACTGTGCAAAAACGAGGGGGAACAAGTACAAAAAAATTATGAACTCGTGATTAAAAGGTAGGTAGGTTAAGTCCCACAAGATTTCCTGATCTAAATACTTTATAAAGTACTTACAAATTTATAATGGAGCCATTACGTCTTGGATAAAATTTCTTACGTGTTAAAATTTAATACTCTAAGAACTTTACCAACTCTGACAAAAAATGAAGAAAGTTTGCCTCTGCAATAAAAAACGGCCGCAAAAAATCAGACTTCTCTTTACCAGGGCTAACCAAAGTTATCTGGAGCTGAACGTTAAGAGGGCTACATAATTCAGTTGCCGATGTAAAGCTACCAGACAACCCCCAATAAAATTTTTAAACATTATTAAATGTTTACAGATAAATTTGAAACGGGACTCGCCTGCACAACGTCTAATACTTGCAATAATCAATCGCACTTTAACCAATTACTGGTCTTTTCATTCTTCCAGATTGACTCAATGAGCATAAGTGCATTATTTATAAATCGTACCAAATGTTAACACTACCTAAATGTTAACTAAAAATTCAGAAATAAATGTACGAGCCTTTAGGGTCTCGTTACACATGGATACTGATTATTACATATTATTCACAGAAATGTGTTATGGTAGCACTAACAAAATATACTATATTGATAATCAAACCATACATATATATATTTTATTTTTGTAAAAAACCTAAGTCCCTTCCCACTGCAAAATTTAAGTAATGGCCGCTTATTCAAGCAACCAACTCGCGCTCAAATCGTCACCTTCACGGCTCCAGACACCCAGACGACCTTCAAGCGGAGCTATGAAAGTATTGGTTCGGGCACGAGTTAATAGTTTGAATAAGCGGCCAATACTTAAATTTTGCCGTGGAAAGGCATTTAGGATTTTTTGTCAGCAGTGGCTGAAAGCCTACTTTCTCAGGTGAAGCTGTGCCCGAGAACAAATCACTTATCTGATACAGCAACAGTTTGTATCCGATTCTAAACTGGTTGCACTCAAACGGTACCCTCAAGAACCCAAATAACGCTTCGAGTGGAGCGATCCACACGATTAAGAATCTCTGTATCCAACCAATACAGGGTAAAGTCGCGTGGAGTTATTACGAACTTTAAACTGAGGAAAGATAACAATCCAAAAGAAACATTAACTGTAAGAAATTTCGTTACCTATCTGTTTTTCATTTATATTTTGTGATTTTGTTAATTTGTGCTAATTTCAATTAACTTTATTGTAACATATTTATCATTAAACTTCAAGATACCGCTTGATTCAATTCAACGACCGTTTATATAGGAAGGAAGTCTAGTTTTTCTATGTTTTTTATTGTTTATAAATTTAATATTAAATGTACCTACCGTCCGTCGGTTTAAGTTTTATATAATAAATTGTCAGGTTATGATATCATTTTAGATTTACCTATGCCTTTAAAATTAATTTTAAACACCTCTTTCATTCATATACGATTCTTATAATTAATGAGATGCAAAGTTAATAAAATGACTAAAATTAATCGTATTTAATTATGGAACAACTATACCAGTTTTCAATACCGAACGTCAACGTTTCACTGCCCTTTCCCGTACAAAGTATTTTCAGAAACCAGCTCGACTTAGCTTGGCTTACTACGAAACAGCACATTTGTGTTTTGCTGATCGGAACAATCATTTTTGTGAAGAAAAAAAAACGATAGATACAGCGTTTTATTGCATTTGAATGTGACTGAAATACGAGTAAGTAAAAGTGTGGAAGACAGTTGGTTTTTGTGATCAGTACCTAGTCAATACTAATAAAACGCCAAGTTGGGTCAGTATGTCATCATGTCCGTAGCAGTGACGTCACGCTACCGGCCTTCGCTGCCGAACTAGCAACGGCCATATGTTACTCGAGGTCATGGCATTTCTTATAAAGTAATATCATAATTTTTTTATTTATTTACATTCGCATGATGTAGATTTTTGCATTATTTTTTTTACCCATACTCAAAGATTTTTAATTTTCGAGGAGCAATATAACGGAAGGTTTTATTAGATTGAAATTTATCCTGGGTCAGAATGTCAATTGGCATCTGCAGTTACAGCAGGGTATAATTAAAGTTTTAAAAAAATATTTTTAATAGCTTTTTTTCTGATGAGCGGCATGTTACTGAAAACTATTTAATGCGGATGAAAGTAGTTCCACATTTATCACTATCTATGCTGCCTGGACCAGAATTAAAACTAATATTACGTAGCATAATCTAAGTTAAGATTTATTTTGCTTTGCTTTCTCTGATACAATATTACTGACATTATTTCAGCCACATGTAAATAGTTCTAACTGTATCGCGATGTAAACTACAACCGAAATATGTATAACATTACTAAATCATGGTTATGAACGTTATTTATTAACAATGGTATTTAGTTAAGCTAATGGGAAGAAATGATTTCTCGGAACACTACATTCAACCCATCATTTTTTACGGACTTTGAAGCTAGTAAAGTCTATATAGAATACATTAACTCTCCGTTTACTTTGAGTTTAAAGTAGAAATAAGCTAAAAAATATTCAGCCTATTTTCACGTGTTCTAAATGATTCAACTAGGCTGAAATCATTCAGTGATGACATACGGAATGAATTTCTTTCAAACATTAATCAGGTTCATTGCCATTATGTTCTGAGAAGATTAGTTTAGTACTTAAGTATTCTGACTTAACCAAAGGCTTCTCAGGTATGCAACATGGACGTATGATTGAAGTGAATAAGAGCGAGACAAGTTACAGCCACTGGGCTGTGCTGTTGGTTTTACCTGCGTCCTGGACAACACGGTCTTCCGCCGATGGCTGAAGGTGTGTCCTCGGACTAATCCACGTCCGTTGGAGCCGATTTCTTCACGGGGCGAATGGAACACTGGCAGAGACTGTAAACACACAAAATCACCGAATTCGAGGAGGCTCATTCCACTAGTTAAGAACAGGATACGTCAAACGAAATAAATGTCTCCTCACCATTGTCTGGGGAACGATTTCTACAGAATCTATCGGTATAAAATATTTAGTAAACGGGAAGTCGATTGAGATTTAAAAAAAATTTTATCCCCTCCCATATGAGACCCTGTAACTAATTTTGAAATAATTAAATTTTATATGTTCGGGTATTTTGATTTATTTCACTAAATACTTCAGCGTTAATACTCCTGTCTTCTATGTACCACATTTTTCTGTTAAATAAGAATAAAAATGATATAAAAAGTTGACGTGGGGTTTTTGGTTACCCCCTTCTTTTAAATAAGATCTTTTAAATAAGATCTTTTAAATAAGATCTTTTAAATAAGATTGCGTTGGACCCTCACCCCTCCTTCAGCAATAGTAAAAGTACATCAACACAAATTCGCTGAAACAACTTACCAAGTTGACAAGAATTGCACCAAACCTACATATCTCCATCATCCATACCTCTTCGTAATGATATTGTCTCCAGAGAGTTGTAAAGGCAAGTAAGTTTGCAAAAGCTGGCGATTGTCATCCATTGCTTCTGTGGCGATTAGTTAGATAATAAAAATGTTGAACTGTGTACGCAACTCGCCATAATTCTGGCCATGTTAAGATTTCAAGTCGGTGAATGGAAATGCGAATACTGAACATTTAATTACCAGTTACCATGAAATTTGATAAGAAGGAAATTAAGACTAATTTGATAATTTCAGCTTAGCAACTAATTTAAGAAACCAAAACGGAATATCTATTACACGAGAAGATGGGGTAATACCAACCAGTAAAATACTTCTATGAGGAAATGTTAGATGTAGGCTTCAACAAAGCTATCAAAGATGACCGAATAAAATTTCGAAAATAATACAGTCACCAATGATAGACCTGCCAAAGTACGTAATTACTTCTGCTTATGTCACTTCTTGAATAAATATAAATTTAATTTCATCACCATTCTTAGCACACAGACAGATTAACAAATAAATCATGAAATTGCATGCAAATACTGTGGTGTCTGAGGATATTGATACCAATTCATCACCGTAGTGATTGCAACATAATTCTTAAAACTTTAAGTGTTATAGAGTAATCATGCATTGTCTTAATAGACTGTTCAAAATAGTCACGTTCCATTGGCCCTAGACAGAATCATTCAAGTAGCAAACGCTAAATATCTCATCTACTCCTTAACTGCAAAGATGGATACATTCCAGGAAAAAGTTCTCTTATAGGGTCATTAATTTTTTTTTTTGCCTCACCTTAATGTGGGGCTTATTAAAGGAGGACATGGACGTAAAACTAAAGAACATTGGCAGAATTCTCTTTGTGGAAGGAGTTAATAAGCTGAGTGACTAAGATTACCTTGGTGAGTGGAGACGTGTCAATACTGCCGTAGTTGGATCCTCCCACCTCTATTGCAAACCTCAAATTCTCTGCAGACATCTGAAATGAAGAAAATGAGTTTAGCAGTAAATAGTTATCCAAGACTTGACTATACCAATGTGGTAAAATTTTCAGTTCCTAAAACAGCATAAAAAACTAAATCATGTAATTTTAAAGATTTAAATTTCTTAAAGGATAAAATCCACTAAAGTCAGTCCGAAAACAAACTATACTACTTTCACGGTTAGATGGATAAGAATATTATTAGTTTGGCTCCAAAAGATATCAGGTATTTGTTTTAGCTTTTAATAAATCATACCAGAACAAGTTCTGCAACGCTGTATAAGATGCAGTAAATTGCGTTGACTAGTTCTTGGTTTCCCCAGAGAGCGAAAATGACGTGTCCCTCTATGAAAGACGGCCGGCTAGTAAAATAATGTTTAATTGCTACAGAGATCTTAACCAGGTGGAAACTTCCCAGCTTGCCTACTTTTCCATCTCACCAACATTTACACTGATTTCTTTTAATGTTTGATGTACTTCCCTTTCTAATTTATTCTGGTCTCAGAATTTCTTGCTCAACTACAACAGAAAACTTTCCTACTCCCTTGTGCCTGAACAAAATTCTATAATGCTATCGGTTTTGTTCCACATGCCACTAATAATAATACTTTACCCAGCCTTAAGCCTCGTACACTCCCAGCACTCTCTTCATTGTCCTCCAGTGTTCCACTGAATCCCAATTCAGCAGCTTTATCATATTATTTATTGATTGTGTAATTCCCATAAATACATATAGCTGCCCTCCTTTGCACCCCCGCCAATTCCAGTATTTTATCCTTAATGTGGATCCCATATTACTCCATCATAATCGAACAATGATTTGTCCCAGGATCGGTATCCCAATGACACATATCCGTGGAACATTCCTTCATCACTTTCTCCAGTAAATGCATCACTTTGAAACTTCACTCTACCACCTTCCAAAAGTGTCCTACGCAACTGAGTTTATGAAAATATATTTTCATTGTATATCCTCAACAAGAAATTCCTCCACCACTAAGCAATCTTACGAATCCTTAATTTTTTCCATCTACCTTCCTAATAAGTTGATTATCATTTATTTTCATATGTTGAACTACCTAACGATATCCTGTCCCCATTCCCTGAAGTTGTTCATAATCCTTCAGTATTATTCCTGTCATAAAACTAAGTTATCTTCAAACAACCTAATTTCTGACTAAACCACCAACACAATTATTCATTAAAGTAATGAACAGAAGTTATATCAATACACAGACCTGCGACACTTCTGTTTTCAATTCCACTTGTTTTGATACTACGTTTCTATCCTAATTCTTTGCTCCCTCCATACAGCTAGCTACTTTTTTACTATTATTGTTAGCAATAAGGTTACGTTATTTTCAGACTGTTTAGATCGATTTTGAGTGCAATTTCAAACATTTTGCTTTCCTTACCTTGAAACAATACGTAGAATTATCGAATTCTATATCTACTGGAGTAGAACAATAGATCATTGGCAAATTACATGGTGATATAGAATTAAAGAATATAGTCTCAATACCAAAAGTGAACCAGGATATAGTTTTTATCCTCAAGGTGACATAATACCTATTCTTTAAAGCTTATGAGATTGTTAAAATACCAAAAACATCAAATTTAATTCCCTCCGACTGAGTGTATACATTTCATCTGAAGAAAAATAAGCTTATCAGGAGACAGCGATACTGAAATCATTTTAAGAACTGAGAGTGAATCTCCAAACGATCTTGTAGAAACGATTGATTGAAAGCGGGAGCTCTAAGACATTCTATGATTGAAGGTATCCGGTATGGAATAACCTGTTACATAAATTTACTGGATCACACTGGGGTAATCAACCACAAACCATTCGTTCAACGGAATTTCCAATATGATTTATGATTTTATTTTTACTTACGGCTTTACGCCTCGTCGACATCGAGGTCATTAGAGGCGTGATGGGACTGGGGACAAGGACTGGGAAGGAATTCGGCCGTGGCCTTTTTGAATGAAGCATCCCGGCGTTAGCCTGGAGTGATTTGGGGAAACCATTGAAAACCCAAATCTGGATGCCCGGATGGGGATTCGAACCGTCGTCCTCCCGAATGCAATGCCAGAACATTAACCGTTCACCCTCCACGTTTGCTGATATTCTGTTGGAGAATACACCTGTCTAATTCATTCTAACAAGTATATGTGGTACTCAGCGCGTAACAAGTGGGTTATAGTCCATTGAAACATGCTATATCAATATGGGAGGAAGGCACCACTATGACAAATAGCTGAAGAAAAGGAGAGGGAAAAAGCATAATCTCCAAGGGCTCATCCTTTGCGAGATCATAAATCTAGTGCGCAGACTAATCAATATTTCTTATTGATATTATTGAAACTAACAATTCCATTTGATAACGCTAGACTGCAGCTGTAAAGAACAAACCTCCTTAAACTTCTTTGTAAACAAATATTTACTGCATACGTCCAACGAGAACTGCTCAATATTAAAGGTTTTTTTTTTTTTTAAGATTCACAGTTGGAGAGTGGACAGGTACAACGCCAACCCGTTAAAATGAAGGTTATACCTATGCCACAATCATCAAGTTTGAAGCACGTGTTTCAGTATCCGCTGTGTCCATATTAATATAAAGACGACTTACAATATTAGATCTTTATTAATTTAAAAGCGTTGTTATGTGAGACTTGGAGCTATAGCTAAGTAGTTGCGTACCTGATTTCTCCTGTCCTCGCCTTGTAATTCGTCGTATGGGATCTCCTTGAAGCTGGTCACCGTGTACACTATGCAGACCACGAAGATGGCGGTGACCAGAGAAAACACGGCGCACATGTGGCCTCCAAAGAGGGGACCTGCAACGAAACACATTTCAATAAGCTGAACGAAGCAGACACTGTTATATAGTCACATACTACAAAAGCAGGACAGGTCTCAAAATGATTATACCAATTCGAGAAGTACTGGTGAAAGATAGTTTAGATTCCACCACCTGGGGAAAAAAATACCCTCCGCATAAAACGGTTATCAACATGTGTCAAATACGCTGTGGTATTTGGTGCGGTATTCTCCTTTTGTCCATCCTTTCCTCATGTTGAAACTATTTTTCCTTATACCGCTGAAAACGTTTGACTACACATGTTACTTATAATTTATCTTTTTTATTCTTGAGATAATCTAGCAGTGCACGTCCTGCAGTTATGTAGTTTCTTGTTAGAAAGTAATTATAATGGGATGCTGCTTTAAACGATTTCAACGCATAGTCCAAAATCTCGCCACCTTTATTTTTTGTAATAAGTAAATCAATTTTTCATTTTAGGCAACAGTGCAAAACTGAGTAATATATAAAAATATGCAGTGTACGAGTATACTATGTTACCGATTATTAAGTTGGTACAAATTCTATTAGTTCATGTTGGCAGTCCTGAATTTTTAATAATCGATAAGATTTGTTAAGAAGAGTCTCTTGAACTTTTGTAAATGTTTTGCTACTGTAAAAGGAGATTTAAAATATTTGTTGCAATTTAGAAAATTATCCTAGCTGTATCGTTTAGTGTAAAATTGAAAACTTTTACTGGGTAAATTAATACTGAATGAAAATGGGTTCATTTTTCATAAATATTAACGCCAGTAAATTCTAACAATGCTTTTTTCAGACAGGTGTAGCCATAGCTAGAAAATATTTCTTCTATTGGACCTTTAATTGCGACTTAACATTTCGCATTGCTTTAATATAAGAAAATATACGTAGTTTGTCATCTGACATTTTTCTGAGTAACGCTTTAACTCAAATTCACTATTAAGCTTTGATGAAATGGTGTTATTTCATAAAATCGAAAATAAAAAGCGGGTGCCCCTCTGTCATTGCGACATTTCGCCTTTCCGGAAACGCTCGACTGCCAGCTGACCAAGTGTTAGGTTACTGCGTTGTCACTGTCGCAGAATGTTAAATTATTCTCTCAGTCTCTCTTCGAACGAGTTGTTCTATAATTTTCAGTTGCCTTATTTATTCAGCAGTGGTTAAGATATTCTTTCTAGCATTGCCGGTTCTGCTTTTCAGCAGTAGCAAAAGTATTCAGAAAAGAAATGGTGCAGCTTATTTCTTTTATTGACCAGAATTTAAAATTGCATGTTCATCGTAGAGGGGGAAGATGATCTGATAACTGTACTACACACCATATTCGTCGTAGTCTTAACAGTTTCTGTATGCAGACGTACAAACTGAAAGCATCTGACCTTTCTGCCCGCGACACGCATTCTCTTTGCTTGGCTCACTGTCCGCTATCCATTACTGCCCTAGCTGGTGTACTTTTTTTTTTTTTTTTTTTACTTAATACTATACGCCTCGTCGACGGCTAAGGTCATTAGAGGCGGGGTGGGACTGGGGACAAGGAACGGGAAGGAATTCATCCATGGCCTTTTTGAAGGAAGCATCCCGGCATTCGCCTGGAGTGATTTGGGGAAACCATGGAAAACCCAAATCTGGATGGCCGGACGGGGGATGTAAACCCGCGTCTTCCCGAATGCTAGGCCAGAGCGTTAACCGTTCACCCACCATGCTCGGTCCTAGCTGATGTCGTTCCCACCTCCATATGAGAAAAACCTATAAATTTGTGCATTTCCTTAAACAAATTTACTCAAATGCCGATTGTCAAGTACCAAAGGAACAGTTCTTGTTACGAGATTCATCATATTATTTCGCAGATTACTTAAAATGTGGTCAACGTTTCATTCGCGGCAGTTAGGCAAGATACTATTATAACCATATTAGCATATTCAACTATGATATCAAATCATTACTTGATTTAAGAGCTAGCGTCTCACCAATGACAGTGTTATCCCAGTCGATGGCGCCGAGAAGGTATCCCAGGAAGCAGCCCAGGCCAGCCAGCACTGTGAACGTGGAGAGGGCCCTGCCATGGTCCTCTGCAACACAAACACATGGTTTCATGTTCTGCCGAACAGACTTTGAGGTTTCAAGAAAGTAGCTAACCAAAGGACTGTCAAAAGAGATACAATCGTCTACTTCCACTGTAACTGAATAATACGGTTTCACCTTTTTTCCAGTATTTGTATCTGAAAATCAAGAATAATCAAGATCAGGCTACTACAATTGGTTCAGCTCAATCTACCATTCTAAATAGCTGAATGGTGGCTCTCACTGGATTTGTCACTGAAATGGTGTTAATGCAGTGCGATGGCCTAGGTGCATCTTACCTGAGCTGCGATACTACGAGGGTCTTTTGACACGTCATTATTGTGCGATGTAAATTAGTTTCCCATTCATTACCATCCCTTTAAACACTTAACGGTAAAAAAAGAAAATTGTTTATTTATTGTAATTACATGAAATTTTTTCGCCAATGAATGTAATTTTTTTTTAATAAGTGTACTGAATTGATTCATGCACTTCGAATTTTAATTAAATGACAATATATTATTTGCGCCAACGTTCGTATTTGAGCGTTTTTTTTAAATATATTTAACTGAAGGCTGGAAATGGTTCACAATTTCGATTCTATGTTAGTCTGCGTGCTACCTAATACTTGCCTATAGTTACAATAGATATTTAAATAAATCAAAGATACAAGTTTAATTATAATCAAAAAGTAAAAAAAAAAAACTTAAATTAGACCACTGCAAAGGTTTTATAAATACAATCAGAAAGTAAATAACATCTGTGAGACCTTTGCAGATGTTTGTGAGGTCGCATACTTTAGACTGCTGCCGTTGGCAGACAAATTCAAATGCGTTGGTGGATCACGTTTTGGCTCGCGGATGTGGGCTTGGGCAATCTTGATTCGAGTTGTTTACTTAATACGACTCGTGCGAGGACAATCTGAGTAGCAGTGCGGAACAAAACAATGTGCTTACTGGAATGGATGTTGGGGTCAATACCTTATATTAACTGTAGGCTATAGGCGAATGGCCGTATAGTAACATCAAATTAATTAACCTCCGTCGTGATTGTAGGTGATCTGCAAGGCGAATTCCTCACCTACCAAACACTACAGTAGACCAATCCAGAGGCACGAACAGAAAGTTTGGGCAGTAAAATTCTACACAATGCAACGTTTCTGTAGCACTGGTAAAAATAGTACAGATGTTTGTTGACTGTCAAGAATGTGTTAATGTGGTTTATGAAGCCGGTAAAAGTAAACTTGTGTGGTTGTAATCACCTGATGACTAGGTTTCTTGTGAGCATCACAATCTTCCCCTATCGTAGCAGCCTTGCCTCATTCACAGTTTAACCTGGGATCTGGCGTCTTTTACATTACTCAGCAGGATTTAATAGAGGTAGGGGCCCAAAAAATCCCCGCTGAGACAGATTTGAACCGGGAATTTTTCCAACTCAAGTCGGACGCCTTAGTCACTGAGCCACCAGACCGCTCTATAAAGTCGGTCGCAGTATCATATTGGATTATTCTGAAGGACATTTATTGCTTTTAAGACACAGGTGCCGAAGAAAACTGTAGCGCTGAAAGATGAAGTCCGCCGTGAACAATTTTCAGCACTTTAGTTCTGATTGTCACTTCCAGCAGATCTATTATCAGATATTTCCTTAACGACTGTCATTTCCTGGTTTCAGTATAAATTAATGTGGAGAGTATTAAATTATTTTATGGGCTGTTTTAACAATTTCAGTACGTCGCTTTATATGACTGAAAATCTTAAGTCGAAACTGATGCGTCTAAATTTGGATAGAGCCACTCGCCTCGGTTTGAAAAATACACCATAGAACCTGCTAGAAAGCATGTGTGCCTACAGCACACACTTTAAAGGGTCACCGGTGAAAGAAAGTCAGTAATCAGTTAGCAATTACTCGCCATTATCAACCTAACAAAGGCCAGTGTAAAATTTTCGCTTAATACCTTTAAATACCTTAAGAGTCATGAAAGTGAAACTGTTTTCAATCCTAACTCTGTACTAGACACTTCAAAGAATTGCTTCAATTAGCAACGATTTTTGGTAATATGACTAAGTGTTCTCATACTAATATTAAGTCAAGACTTTCCTGTGAACCGTGTAAACTGACTGAAGGCGACTTACCCTCGACTGTGACGTCTAGTAGATAGGCCCTGGCGGGGCTCTGGCAGGCGTCACAGCCGAAATCCAGCAGCACGGTCCCGATAACCATGAACAGAATACCCCACCACCTGGTGGGAGCCTGCTGCCCAGACGTGTCCGAGTCTTCGATGGCGATGGTCCAGTTGTCGTTGAGAGTCCACTGCGTTTCAGGCGCTGACGAGTTGAAGTCTTCCACCGTCCCCCTCGAGGACGGTGTAGACTTCACATCGCCCAGAGCGTAGCCTATGGCGGAGCCGTTCGGTATGAATAGCAGACCTGCAACAAGCAAGAGACTTCATCGAAACAAACGTCCTTATGAGGGGGGGCTGGGGGGAAATCAATCAAGAACTCCGCCCTGAAGATTCTTGAGATGTAGTTGTACCATACAATAAGTACCTACATCTTGACGCGCCCACTAACACAGACCTCAATGTGCGCGCTTTAACTGGTGGTGCAATAATTTCATCTTATTCTCTCGTCTGATGTTAACAAATGCCCTTTCACAATGTAGACCCACGCTACATCACAATTATACAAGACATCAAAGAAATAATTTGATTGTTTTAGAAGAGACTAACTGCAAAAAGGAAGTTAAAAATTTCATGTGGTGAAACAACGTCAGGATGAAAAGAAAGGCGGAAAACTGGAAGGAGTACAGAAAGACCTGCATTGAGGCAGAACTCGCAGTCATTATATGTACTCATTCTCATATAGATCAGTCACCCGAATTTTGTCCATCCTTCACTATACATATTGGAGACCAGGTTAAAAACAAACTTTGGTATTTAATGTTATTTTCAGTCATACCAGACGTCATGAATTTAAGGGGTTTTTTTTAGAACTTTTTTTTTTAATTCCATCAATTTTGAATAAAATTGAAGGTAGTACTTCACACTAGGGATGTTCAACCAGAAAATACATCGATGTTTTTTTCGATGTGATGCATCGAAACGTGGCATCAATGTTTCACGATGCATCGAATAAAAACATCGATGTTTTCGATGCATCGATATATATATATATATATATATATATATATATATATCGGTTAATAAAGGTTATGAAAGCTTAAAAATGAGAAAGATTTATTTGAATCATATTTTTAATTAGTCTTTTACAAAGGCAATTTGAAATTACTGGGATTTATAAATTAAAAATTCGAATAGAAAGATAGAATAAAAGTAAAACGAGGAACGCTGAAAGAGAGGCAGTGTTGGGATTCTAATCTAATTGGAATTTATAAATACCAATATTTTCTCTCTAAACTTTGCATAAATAAAATTTTATTAACCCGCTTTCCTTGAATTCTGTTTCGTTGTTGATTTAAAACTTGTGCAGCTTTCGAAAAAAGTCTTTCTGTTGGCACTGAGCTGGCTACCAAAGTTAAATATTTATATGCTATTTTGTACAATTTTTGAAACTGTTTATAATCGGACCATACTTCAAACGGATTTTCACTAAGCCGGCCAATCGGAGTTCTCAAGTAGACAGACAGCTCGTAGCAAACACTTTCTTCGGTCTTGTTTGATTTCCAGTTCCTTTGAACTAGTTTGTGATGATCGGTCCAAAGACTGAAATCTTCCGATGTTTTGTCTGAACTATCTGAATGAGATTCTGTTCGCATTCTTCCAGCTCCCTCTTCATCATATCTTTGATCTTTTGAATAGCATTTGAAGCCATCGGGTCTTCAAAATGCAGTTTTTTGAACCGTGGGTCCAATAAGGTCGCGATAGCTAAAGACGATTTCTTTGAGGACGAGCTTATGTACTTCCATCACTATAGGTTCATCAGTTTCAACTAATTTGAGTTTTGCAGTGCACTGAAGGGATCACTTTACTGCTGGTACAATATTTATGCCCAGATATTTCTTTAGTTGCTGCTTCAAGTGGGCGTAGTATGTTAAGAAGAAATGACGCGATATTTAATTCCAAACGAGTCAGCATTGGAGGTGCTGTTGTATGGCAAATCAATATATCACTTACAACATTTTTAAGCTCCAAAAATCTTTGAATCATAATATGTGCTATTCCAGTGTGTTGGCAGGCCTTGTATTAACTTTATTTCAGCACTTACTGACTTTCTCAAATCGTCGCTTGCCAAACAACTGTGTTTAAAGAAAGTAACAATGGTCTTTATTTTTGACAATATATTTTCTAAAGGTATTCTGAGTATATTTTGAGCAACTAAATTAAGTGTGTGAGCGAAACAAGGGATGTGCTTCTTTCCAAATCCTAATTCCACAGCTTTTACCATATTAGGGTCGTTATCAGTAACGACCGCAGAGACTTTGTCCGTATCAAATCCCCAATCGTTGCAGGTCTTAAGGAGCATGTCTGCTATATATTCGGATGAATGACTTTCATTGAGTTGATAAACTCCTAATGTCATTGATTCGAACACTGTGTCTAGACCAAAATGCGCTGTGACACCCAAAAAGCTGCGCATCTGCATGTTTGACCATATATCACTTGTTAATTTGAGATGTTCAACATTTGAAAGTTTTGATTTTATTAATGTTGCCAAGACGTCATACTTGTCATCAAGACACCGTGTCACAGTTGCTCTGCTGGGTATTTTATAACGAGGAGCAGTAACTTTTAACACATTTTTGAAGCCTACTAGGTACTTTTAGCCTTGCCCTAAGGTGTACTTCCGCCCTACACTGTCGGGAAATTTCATGTTAACTGTAATTTTTTGTTGTTTTATCAAAATTAAATTACAAGAAAAATGTGATGTGATTTTGTAGGTGACAAAATAAAATACAGCAATACAATTTCGGCCGGCCTCGGTAGCGTAGGGGCTAGAGTGCTAGCTCCACGTGCCGAAGGCCGCCGGTTCGAATCCGGCCGCGGGCATGGATGTTAAGTGTTGTGTGTCTGTGTGAATGTCTTGTCCGTCCTGTGGCGTCCATACATTGGAAAAAATACACATTGAGCTGGCTGTATGGCCTCCGTTGCCGAATGCCATTAAAAAAAAAAAAAAAAAAAAAATACAATTTCCTGTTTTTTGTTTTGCTTTAAAAACCAATCATATAACGTAGTTTTTTTTGTAGTTTTATCCAAGTTACAAAAAAATGAGATTTTGTAGGTGACAAAAATAACGTATAGCGATACAATTTTCCAGTTTTTGTTTTGACTTAAAAGTAATCGTGTTGCATAAGTATTTTTTTATTCAAGTAAAAAAATATAATTTGATATTTTAGGTGACAAAAATAACGTATAGTAATACAATTTTCTGTTTTTGTTTTGCTTTAAAACTGATTCTATCACGTCGAAGAAACGCATGTGTTCTTTCGACGTACTGAATGAAAAACATCGATGCATCGTTAAACATCGAAAGTAAACGATGCATCGGATTGATTCGATGCATCGAATAGTAAACATCGATGTTTTCGATACATCGATGTATATCGAGCATCCCTACTTCACACTAAGAACTGTCTAAATGCGCTATCGACAAAGGATACCGTTAAAGGTCATCCTAACTAAAAATATAATACCGCCATGAAAAAAAGAATCACTTCGATAGGTATATTAACATGTATTAATGGTACTGTCCTTAGATCAGTAGATTCCACTAAATACCTAGGGGTAACAATTCGTAATAATTTGTCGTGGAATGAACATATCAAGAATGTACTTGGGAAAGCAAATCGTGCGCTCCGATTTCTAGGACTTAATTTAAAACAATGCACTCCGGAAGTTAAATCGATTGCATATAAGTCACTAGTGCTTCCTCACTTAGAATATTGTTGTTTTGTATGGGGTCCCCATCAAAAGGGGTTAATGGCGGCATTAGAGAAGGTCCAAAGAAGAGCCGCCCGATTCGTGACAGGTATATACAGCTGGAGGGAAAGCGTAAGTGCGATGCTGAAAGAGTTAGGTTCGGAAGACCTGGAACACCGAAGGCGTTGCTCTCGACGGAAGCTAATTGAAAAACTCACGACTGACAGCAAACAAATATTGCTACCAGCAACATTCGTATCTCGGAATGACCATGAAAATAAGATAAGAGAAATCAGGGCCAGGACCGATTCTTTTCTGTATTCATTTTTTCCACGACCGATTAGGGAATGGAATAGAAAGGATTTACCGGGCGAGTAAACTTAAAATCCGACAGGAGTAGCTTTCGATAAAGCTCTCCGGCCATCCTGATCTGGGTTTTCCTAGATCACTCCACGCGAATGCTGGGATGGTTCATCACAATAGCCCATGGGCGCCTCCTGCCATATCCCGTATATACCTTCCAAACTATTACCCTTTCGGATAGGTGCAATGCACCCTCCGCCACACACTTTTAGTGAATCGCGGGGTAATAGTAATAGTATCAGACTCAAAAATCAATTTCGACAATTTGATAAATCATTTGTCCTGAAGATTCTTTGCGCCGGACCGTGCAACATCTTCGGATTCACCATGAGTTGGTTCTACTCTCATAGATTTTGATCCATGACTTTTAAAATATTTTAATCATTTAATAATTTCTTGTTTAGAGATTCTTCCTACAAATTAATCAAGTTTAAAACGAACGTTAGCGTACAGCTAGATACTGTGCAAAATTTAGTTAGTGTATGAAAAGCATAGATATTTCTTGAATACACTGCTTTAGTCTCAAATTTTTTGACATGTCGAATGGAGACCTGTTAAACAACGTACCGATCAACACTGCAGTAAAAAATTCTGCTTCTTCAGCCCGACGTTTCTACCAAGCCTAAGGTTGTCTTCAGGGTACTAGCCTCCTGCTGGAGTTTGCTAGAGACTCAGCAGGAGCCTAGTCCTCTGAAGACGACCTTACGCTTGGTAGAAACGTCGGGAAAGAGGAGGAGCATTTGTGACGCAGCGTCAATCTTTTTTTTTTTTATCTGCTTAACGTCTCTCTAACAGCGAGGCCTTTAGAGACGGGAAAGGGATGGAATGGGAAGGAATTCGGCCATGGCCTTTTGAATGAAGCATCCTGGCATTTGCCTGGAGTGATTTGAGAAACCATGGAAAACCCAAATCTGGATGCCCGGACGGGGATTCGAACCGCCGTCCTCCCGAATGCGAAGCCAGAACGCTAGCCGTTACACCACCACGCTCGTTCCAATCTCGTGAAGATATTTATACCAATATGACGACTGCGAAAATCTACAAAAACATTTACAGCTGCAGTAAGAAGATGGATTGTCCCGGTTGGTTGGTTGAAGACTAAATGATCGTGCTGAAGCTCACACAAAAAAATGCACGGAAAGACAATAGTCACAAATTAATTTTTGTGTCTGTTTATTTGTAGTAATGAAGTAATATGTTGCTGAAGACATCAGACACATATGTCTGGAACCAAGAATTCGCAAATTTTAACGTTGCGTGTCTAACAAGAACATTTATAAGCGAAGTTAAAATTTTAATATTTTTAATACTTTCGTAATATATGTCAAATTAGATTTGGAATACATTAATTACTTTACACAATTCCCATTTCACACCCTAAAATGTTAGAATTTTATCAGTCTACAGACTTAATCTATACATTACAGTAACTCAAATTACACAGGGTTTTAGCAGAACATTCCTGATAAGACAATCTCAAACAAAGCATAGACTTTGAATATACTAAGTGCCCATCATTAGAGTCGTCATACTTCTTGGCTGTCACAGAAACGTAACTGTGAGTAGCAATTCTATTTTTCTCTTCACCATCGTATCCACTATTAAGATTATGAAATACAGTCCAACAAATATTTGGAACTCAAAATTGGGTAAAATTTTTATGCCTCGTCAATGTCGATGTCATGATGGGTGATAGCGTAAGGGAAGGAATTCAGCCATATCCATTTGAATGAACCTTCCCAACATTAGTCTGGAATGATTTCATAAAACCTTAAAAATCAGGATAACCGATCCAGGGATCGAAACTGCGTCCTTCCGAATAGAAGGCTAGTCTCTCACCCGCCACGCTCGATTAAAAACTATCTGTTGCTATCAGCGTCCACATCATGCTGATAAGTACTGGATGATTTTTTTCTATTTTCAATTATTAATCGTGCCGGGCAACGTACATGACGAAATGACAAAACCTGTACGGTGGTAGGGTTGTGAGATGCGTAACATGTGTTGGGTGCTAAAAGAAATTCCGTTTACGTCTCGTCTATGTTCCAATAGATGTTATAAATCTGCACCAACAAAGGTAAAATTAACTTTACTTTTCGGCTAATGGATAGTTTTCTCGATGCTGTAAACAGAACGCATTCCATGTAAAACATTAAAACATCTCAGTTCGTAGCAAAACAGGTAACAGTGAAAGAGTGTAGATATAGTAACATCAGCTCTACAATGGTGAAAGAGCATAGAACTAGCCTCAACTAATTGGTGGTGGAAGGTTAGATGAGCGTAGGGAGATTAAAATTGCTGCGTCTTGTTAGCTAGCTGGCCCCTCAAATCTGCAGCCACTGTGCGACAGGAGCAGGATCGGCTTGCCCGCTGTACACACTGGCCATTCCCACTGCAACGCCCGGTAGCACATACATGCTCACTTCCCATCGCTGTTACCCACAAATAATTTACTCTAATAATCCCTACACGTACAAGAGTACAATAATTACAGTTCATCTGATAAAGACATGAAATAGGTCTAAATTTGTAACAACTTTATGTAGACTTCAAAACAGCTGGGTATAGACTGTACAAGATCAGTTATGTAATATCCCTATGGAATCACAAGTTTCCACAGATCCTTCATCTTGTAAGCAGTTGGACCTAAGCGTGTGGGATGGTTGGAAAAAGGGTCGATATATTTCCACCCACTGCGTTATTCATCTTCACGACGAATATCACACGAATCATGTAGAAAGTCAAATATGTTGCCTTAATATCTGAGCCATCTCTCTTCACCGATTTATTTATTAGGATTCGGTAATAATCATAAAATTTCTAAATCAGAGTACAATGCTAGGTATCTCCTTGGGATACCATCTATCAGGAAAATTTAGAACAAAGCCTAGCACTTTTAAAAGAGCAGGCTTCAATTAAAAAACGATAACTGCAGAACCTACGAAAAATCTAAAGTTTTGTAAACCAGCATGTGTGGCTACAGCCTCGTCTTTAGTTGTCTGGGATGTCTGAGCACTTCTATGTAACATTACCATGGCCCTACGTACCTAAATTATATTTAAGTTGTCTAATCAATTTCAACATAATGAAGAGTTTTCGGTCCAATTCCCAGACAAATATATTGTATATTGCATTCAGAGAAAAAAGAATTTCAAATAATATTTATTAATATATAAAATAAGTTCCGCACACTTTAATTCAGCTTTATAGTTTTATCAAATAAAATTTTCCGACCCCTGTTGACTTTTTAGCCATTTCAATACAATTTCTGATAAGTTACCGATCTATTTGTGGAAAGTGCGCGTCGAAATTAGTATGCGATAATTACTCATTCACTATATTGAATGCGTATTTATTATACTATTACCGGAGTACTAATCTTATATTTCACCGAGTTCTCGTAAACCTCTCAAGATTTTAGAAAAAGTTTCGTTACTTTTGTAAGATTGAACTCATAAATATTTAATCGAGTTATTGGTAGTAAAATTGTCTCTTGTCACGAATATAATTTCAGGAATAGACAGGAATACTTTGGTATTCGTACAAATCTCCCAGTAACAGATTAAATCTGCAATTGACGGAATAACTAATTGCACAATTGGTAGAGCCATTCTAATTAAAACGTTACTCACCAGTATTCGTAATCTTATATTTCTGAAACTGTTGTGCATACTGGATACCATGAAAAGATAAAGTTAAAAAATCGGAGATAGAGTGAATACGGGGCTACCATTAATTACATGAGGTAAAATAGAGGGATGGGATTCGGCGAAATACGACAAAATCTCATTTAAAGGAAATGGGGAAGGGGGGGGGGTGAATTCCCTAAAAATCTCACGTCAACTTTTTATAGCATTTTTCTTCTCTTAGTTCATAAAAAAACTATAGTACATAGAAGAAATCAATACTTACGCTTAGGTACTTAGTGGCATGAAGCAAAATACATGAGAGAAGGAGGAAGGGGGGGGGGTACTAACACATCTAACCAAATGTCACCAAGGTTGGGGGGAGGGGTCTGAATCTAAGACAAAGCCTCACGTAATTAATGGACGTCCCCTTACCAAAAAGAGAAAACGCCATTAAAATTAAAGTCTTTCCGTGGTAGATTCTGTCAAGCTGTTTTTGCATCCAGCCACCAATCATTCAAATCAAAAACGATACCTCAAAATGTTTTACACACAGTATAAGATTCATCTATTTCGTAAACAGTCATGTGTTTACGAATTTAATGAAGTACCGGTTCCTTATATGATAATATTTAAGGCGTAACGATCCTGAAAGCGCTAATATCTGTGCAAGGGCGTATCCAGGATCAGAACTAGGGTGCAGGGGGGAATAGTTTGTTTTTTTTTCGAAGAAGTGGGGAAATGAAAATCAAATCTATTGACGAAACTATTTTTACTATTGATTGATATAGTAATCCAACCATTTAATCCAAGCACCTACTTTGTAGTTAATTACGATCGTAGCTCAATTTTAGTTTTTATGTAAACATTAATAGTCTCGGATTCTTAGAAAAATTTTCAGTAACTTTGTCAATATCTCACGGTGTACTTTCCCGAAATTTTGATTCACATTCATCAGGCATAATCCAGTCCATATTTCCTCTCCCGTAGTGGTCCTGATCCAGTTGTTCACTCACCGAAGCGTACTGAAGGCAAGTTGATTTTTCTTATAGGGGTGGGCAGCAGCCCCTCCCTCCCCCCTGCCCCCTTCCCCTCGTTGGATAAGCCCATGCATCTGTGCATGACATTGATATTGGCCGAGGACGAGTCCGTGACGCGTTTTACCTGCGAGAACTGCTGCGGCGAGCAGCAGGATGAAGGGCCTCCTGCGACCCCAGCGCAACTTGCAGCGGTCCGACAGGGACCCGAGCAGTGGGGTGACGAAGAACCCCGCGAGCGGGCTCAGCGCCCACACCAGAGACATCTGCTGGTGGCCCACTCCCATCAGCAGCAGCGACGGCGACACGAACGCCGTCTCGGCGGCGTACGCTAGCTCCAGCCCGCACTCCGCGGCGGACAGACGAACTAACTCGCAGAACGTCTTCCGTCTGTAAACACCAACCACCGGCAGTATAGCTATCAGAACCACTAGCGAGAGCACGTCGTAAGGATATTATAAAGAAGTTCAATTAAAAAGGTCCGGTATTCATCAATATAGGTCAGCATCACCAGCTGCTCACAGATGTAAACTTATGATTATAAATAAAAAAGGAAAGAAAACTAAGACATTATGTGAACAGCGTGCGATGGATTCAAGGAACTAATCGAATTAAGATTCATGTTTCGTACAAGGTACTTAATTTATTCTGGCAGAGACTAAAAGAAAAAAGTGTATACCCTTGTGACATACCTCTGAACCAATGTTAAGCACTTAAAATAGTAATGAAAATATTTTTTGTTCTAGGCGTTTCGATCATATTTTACCATTTTTATTATTATTATTATTATTTTACAAAAATTGAAACTGATGCAGGCAAAACGAAAGTAACTAGTCAATATATTGTGAATCATGTCAAAACATCAAATTCTAGAGAGATCTATATAGTATACTCTAAGATTTTTTTTCCTTGAGGTTTTGAGACTTAACGTCGATTGTACTTACGACAGACTTTTGTTAGTAAACTTTCAAAAAACATGGAAATATGAATCCTCAAAGAGTGGAAGGGTCGAACAGGTCAATGGCTATTACCTGCTGTCGATTATAGATTATTCGATGTTGAATGAGTTTCCTATAACTGAGCTAACGAGAACAGTCACAGCGTTCCTAGATAGTCTGTCTCTTTGAAAATCTTGGAGGACGATGTAATTTTGTTTTTGTGATAAAAGTATTATTGATTTTCCAGTTATTTCGGAAAGAACCTAATCATTTAGAATATTTCTGGCAACAAAACTTTGGTGGAAGTCCAACCTATCTGGTTAACTGCTTCAGCAAACCTTCAGTTATTTACTAACCAAATCAACATGTCATTTCGCGTCCCACCAATCATTTGCATAACTAAATTTGTATTGTATTTTAAATGTCTATTATTTATTTATGTAACACAAAAGATCCGCAACGTAATAGCATATATTGTCTTTGGCGTAGGCTAATATTAAGTGTCAAAATATCTTTGGCTGCTGAGAGTGTACAGTATTATGGTGGTGGCACAAGTGAGTGAGAAGCTAGGTCGGTACATTGCCGAGTTACCAGTGAACAATTTGAAGGAACTTAATTTTGTATGCGAACTATTATGCCCGTGAGCAATTATCCATAGAGTTTTGACAGTAAATTTGGTACCCTTACAGTACTGTGTTGCGGAGAACGAAATTATGTCCATTCTAATCAATGGTATCTTCTGGGCTTATTTATGTTTAAACTGATGAGATAACAGTAATGATTCGTCCATAGCAGGGTGTTATATATAACGGTGCCCATGAGTTGTAACAAGCATTCGATGATTAATGAGCTCCGACAATTAAATAGTATCTAATTCTATGTGTGATGGGATTTGTAACCAGCCATTGGAATCACTATCCAAATAATTTGTGAAAATTATTTGCTACTTTCACTTCTGAAGTAGAAGTTAATATTTATATTGGTGTTTCAGTACGTTAACAAAATTTGAACAGCATACTGTCCAGATATATTCAACTAGTTTAGTACTGGATTTGTGCAGCTGTACCTGTAGATGTGTGAGTAGTCTTCAGACATCTTGCCGCTCTCTAAAAGTTTGGTTGTATCCTTGAGGACGTCCAAGCTCCTGACCTCATCCAAACTGACTCTCTGCGCGCCTCCTGGAATACCTTCGGAGACCATGGCCGATCTACAAATCTTAGTTCCCATTGAAATGATTAAGAATCACCATAAATACATTGTGTTTAAGTTTAAGCTATTTACTAGAAAAAAATGAAAATGGTATTAGACACAGATTAATTTATATTCGATAAAATAACGGCAAAGAAAAACAATTCTAAAGATGCTAGTATTAAGATACACGGATCAAGAAATACAGACTCATATTCATGGCATATGTGGATGTGGTAAATGAAAAAAAACTAATGTCGTATGTAACAAGATATTCATAATTTCACAAACATCAGGTATCAGTAAAGATATAAAAATAATTTATAGACCTTTTTAATAATGAAATAGTTGTAAGTATAATCATCAAATAATAAATGGTTCAAGGTAATAAATTTATATGCAGAGGATACAATTGAGCAAGTGAAAGATTCGTGCGAGTGTTAAAAAAACTGCAGTAGAATTAAAAGTACATACGGTAAAATTGCATATATTAAATTTGTTTGGTCTATCGATAATCAGAATGTTAATCTTTAGTTTAATGCGAGAGAACACATCTTGTCATCGAACCAAAGTAAAACTGCTGATGGGGTGTACCTGTTGGTTCCTGAATCTAACACAAGGTAACGAATAATTACTCAACCTACAAAATTCAAATTTTCACAAATAAACATCAACAAAACTTCCCCTTAATGATTATTTTTAAACTTCACAAACCACAATGACAGTCCATCACGAATAACTAGAGCAAGTATCACTTTACCTAGCGAAGATTACAGTTGCCAAGTAGTGTCATTCATAGTCATCATCGGTTCTACTGAAATATAACGACCTATCCTCGCAGAAATAGATTAGGTGCGTCTGACTGGCTCGGAAGATGCAAGATAACGGGTAGACTCGCATGGACAGTAGTAAACAATCTTCTGGCTCATATTCAAGAAAATATGCAGGAGTCATCGCTTACACTACAATGGTTCATGTCACTTATTACTAGCGCCAACCATTAACGGCAATACAGTAACGCCTCCTGACGTTTTATCTGATTAGACTTGTAAATGTGAACGCGAATTTCGGCGTAGCCAATCACATTACGCTGAGTTTTGCTAATGGTGCGAGTAGTGAAAGAAGGACGTAATGTGTGGGTTCGATGTTCAAAAGACTTCACTCGTGAGCTAGATGACTCGATAATGTTATTAGAGATGGAATAGGAGTGGACAAAGAATGAGAAGTAATTCTGCTATGATCTTTTGAAGAAAGCATCCCGTCAATGGCCAGGAGAGATATTGAGAAACCAAGGAAATCGGAAATCTATATGGCCGTGCGAGGATTCGAACTTGCGTCCTCCAGAATTTGAGGCCAGAACGTTACCGCTTGCACACCTCAGTTACGTCCTTCAACCTAGTACAGTGACCCTATGAGATAAACTATGTAATTCATATCCAGAAACCAATCAATTACTGTCCTATAATCTTAATTTTTGAATGCATGTTTGAAAATATTCAATTTATTGAGGTTTGATTTGCGTTCAATCAACAAGTATCAATTCATTCCTTCAAAGTATTGTAAATAAATGTAATGGTGGTCATTGTAGCATTATTTTTAATGATAAATCACCTTTACTTCCAAATTATTAATTTCTGAAAGTGACGTTACAGGCTTGACTAGAAATCTGATAATTTCTTACTAATTTTATCCAACAATTCAACGCTAGCCCCTAATAAACGGAGCTCTTTAAGACAAAAAAACATATCTCAGAGCTGCAAATAATTTAGACGATTCAAATTTAATAGTTTTTGTACCGAATAGATAAGTATGTTTAGTGTTGTAACACATAATTCACTTTCGGGGATTACTGGAATTTCGCGATTCCGCCTGGCGTTGACATCATAATACTGCAGTGGTCAAACGCAAGACTCCGCTAGAAACTATTTCCGAAGTACAGTCTTTGACATTACTTGTGGCCGCTGCTGAAATATTCTATCACTCTTATTTTGCACAATCTGGCATCAATGTCATCCCAGGCAACAGGAACGCAATACTGGCTCCGCCTCCTCGCAATTTCATTGGTGGATATTTTATTCAGAGCCATCTATACTGCAGATTTTTCATTTCCTTAAGTCAATGCAGGAACCAATTGGCCAACAGGTAGGAATTAAGCTCCTCCCACTGACGATTCTTATTGGCTGAACAGTTCATCATCCCACCATTACATTTCTATAATACTTTACCAAAATTCAGATCTTGAAACGTTTCCAAAAAGTTGTAATTAACGGGATTGCATTAAAGTGAGGCAGGAAACAGGCTCAATGCTGTATATTACTACGGTTGATTAGCATAAAACTATAACGATAAGATTGTTATACTCATTTTGATAATTCCTTCGGATAATATTTCACTCATATATCTGGTCAGTCCACAAACCAAGGGATAATCATGTTCCATGAGGTAGAATTTTTATTACTACGAAACTACAGAAACAAGAAATTATTTCGGAAGTGTCTCTCTCCAAGATGGATTGAATGAAACAGTCTTCCTACGCTGCGTTGTATACGCCTATTCGAGGAAAGTAGCACCGAGCTTCCAGTGGTCCTATGGTTAGCGTTCTGGGTTGCTGAGCGAGCGGTTCCGAGTTCAAATCCAAGTAGTTCTTACTATTTTTTTTTTTAATTTAGAAATCTATCTTTACTTGTATTTTATTTTTAAGCGTACCGACACTGCACATTGCTTATTAGTATAAGGTATCCATGATTCTTTCCTAACTGCGTCAGGAAATAAGATAAACATCTGCGAAACTACCCAATGTTTCGTAACTAATAGCCGACGTAAGCATGAAAGATTTGCGGCAGCAGAACTGACGAAAATCTACACGGGTTTCAAGCCGCGCCGAAATC
>CM061920.1:384618243-384890084 GCA_031002005.1 Vandiemenella viatica | reverse complement strand
AGGCAATGGCCAAGGAAGCAGGTCAGATGTCAGAAAAAATATGCTGAAGCACGACGTCATTTGGTAAAGGATGGGGGCGGAGAAGGAGCCACGATTGGTGGAGGATCCGCCCTACCACTTGTCCTATGGTGGGGGGTCGGTATCAAAACCCGGGTGCACTGAGGAAGACAGGCCAGCCTCAGGTTGCTCTCAGCAGGTCTTAGCAATGTCAAGCTAAGCTCAGGTGTTAGCAGTGGACGACAGCTGTCGACGCCAGCCAGCCGAGTCTACAATGGGCGCATCCACGAGCCTACGCCAGCAACAATAATCCTAACAGGTGGGAGGAAACCATTAGAGAATCATATCTGGGATGTCATGCGATAGGAGCAAGAACTAGACGACTTACATGTTAAAGGGAGCAACGAGAAGAGGGATGATAAATTATATATATAATCCTGGTGTAAATAAAGTTGTAAATGTGTAAATATCCTTACTGATAGTACCATTTATAATTACTACCACTCACATGACAGTCTTAACTGCAATTTAAAATACCTCTCGGGAAGTGGCAGAGCGATAGCAAAAAGATTCGCCCGTCCACCACATTCCAGTTAGAAACATTAAAAGATCCATCATTTCCTTCGATCATTTGTTCACAAATTACAGTCTCCAACACTGAATAAATTACCACCACTCCATAAACTATCCTCCGAACGCACCACATTCTGTCTCTGATGCCTATTTTTTCTAGACGACCATAGTAAACTCTCACGTTCTTTCATACTGCAACAAACCCATCTCATCCGTTGTAGCAGACACATTTAAAATTATAAAAACAATAACAAAATAAGCGGGATAAGATTGTTACCTCCATATGAAAACTTGGAACTACCTCGAAAAGGAAGGAAACTGAAGAACCAACACATTCAAATCACGGACAGAGAACTTCCAGTACGCAGTAGTTTCATTGCAGAACTTTGGGTTGCTAAATTAATCTCATATTAAAAGTAGTTACTTGTCAGGATTGTTGAAAACAACATCCAGCTGATATTCCTATCAATGCCGATGTTCTTATCAACACTGATGGTCTAGACTCTAACCTATTACTGCTCCTTCATTGCGTGTGAAATCTGCTGCTGGTTTGAGGCAAGCCAAATTATTAATTTGGCAGAAATTGCAATACTCTGATTTATAACGGAAAATATTTTCAGTTTTTAATAAAACTTCTCCTAGCTGTTGAAAAACACGTACTGTTTTAATGTTTGCGAGATGCTTACCAATGGGTCGCCACCGAAGACTGCCTCGGCGACGAAGTCTGTGAAGTAGATGCAGTATGTAAGGTGCGCCATCCAGCAGAGCAGGTTGGTGAGGCACAGCAGGCGGAGGGCCCGGGGCATGAACACGATGGACAGCAGGTGATCCCGCAGCGACGGCTGGCAGTCCGTGTCCAGCGACTGCAAAACAACGCCTTACACATGCTTACAGGCATCATTACTCACTAAAGGACTGTACTGATCTTGCCCATCGCCAAGCATCTTAATCGCTTCAGGTTACACAGTTAAAAACTAGATACTTAGGTTTGCTCTTTACCTGTGGGAGCACGCTATGTATTTATGGAACATTTTTGCAGAGTTAAAAGACATACGTAGGGCCAATAATCCAAACCGAAACGAGTAAGGAGGAAGTTACCCCCAGCATGCAGTAGTCAACCTACCTACTGCAGCCTGAATAATTCGAGGTAATACAGGAGACAATCTCAAGACTCAGGTTTGACAACGCCATGTCCTGAATACACAGTTGCGGTCTTATTGGACAAAATTTTAAGTACCGCATTTTGAGGGTGACGAAAAGCGAATGGTGAGAAACCGAATCTATTAATTCATAGTCAAAGAATTATGGAAGCTCATTCATCTTGTTCACTTCGTTGCTGAACATCTCTGGAAGACCAAAGTTTTCATAAAATAAGTCTGCCAGAGAACGAGAAAGACAGGCTCGTTTCTGAAGAATCTAAAACCGTCAATCAGTTTTACTGGAATCTGATTTCGTTCTACTTAAAATAAATTTTTTATAAATTGGAGAAATATTTGGTGGTACCATTTAGTCATCAAGTACCTGTTCCAGCATCAAAAATTAAATTAGACAAGGAACGAAGTTTTGTAACACTGTAGATTAAGCAGTGCTGCATAGTTATTAATTTTTTCTTTCCTCGAGCGTTATTAGTTTAGGAAAGATGGCCGACAAAGGAAGAATGACAACGAAACATCGCATGAGGAGAGTGTTAAATACAAAAGTTTCATAATCAGCTAAAGGTATAATTCCAAATTCGATGGTCTCCTTCGGATAAAACTAATAAATTTTACTAACATATTGAAGACTTAGTTTTGGAGAGGAAAAACGAACGGTCAAAAAGACTCCCCAACCGAATCTCACCCTATATCACATTCTTTACAGGTGAGTTATAAAAAAAAAACTAAAAAATAAAGCAGTGATGAGAACTTACAGTTGAGGCTGAGATATGTGCAATATGGTAATCAACATCACATGCAATATTAAATACATTGCCAAATGGAATTGTGGTTACATCCAACAATTCGTAAATATCAAATTTCCGATAATTACGTATTATCCTGTGCTTTCATTGGGATCGTAATCAACATTTAAAAATAAAAGCAAGTTCCAACCATTTACATTTCAAGTTAGTCTCCTTAGTGTGAATTAACAGACTACGTAAAGACGTGTGCAGTGAACACTTGTTAAGTGATCATTACTTAATAAAATATTCTTAGTTTATCGAGGAGTTGGAGGAATTCATAAGGTTATCACGTAATGAATTCTCATAGGAAGATTCCAAACTTAACTGAGACATCTTTTATATGATGCGCAGACATTTAATTATGGCGGGGCAATTGCGCTCAATACACGAATAATAAGTTCGGTTAGAAGAGTATAAAAACTTGCACATTCTGTAAAGTGTGCAAAAAACGAGGGGGAACAAGTACGAAGAAAATTATTAACTCGTGATTAAAAGGTGGGAAGGTTAAGTCCCTCAAGATTTCCTGATCTAAATACTTTCTATCTTTATAAAGTACTTATAATTTTATAATGGAACCATTCTTCTTGGATAAAATTTCTTACGTGTTAAAATTTAATACTCTAAGAACTTTACCAACTCTGACAAAATAAATGAAGAAAGTTTGCTACTGCAATAAAAAACGGCAGCAAAAATCAGACTTCTCTTTACCAGTGTTAAAGTTATCTGGGGCTGTACGTTAAGAGGGATACATAATTCAGTTCGTCGATATAAAGCTACCAGACAACCGCCAATAACTTTTTTTATACATTTTTAAATGTTAACAGAAAAATTTGAAACTGGACTCGCCTGCACGACGTCTAATACTTGCAATAACCAATCGCAAATTAACTATGTTTTTTAAAGGCACAAGAAACCAATTACTGGTCATTTTCATTCTTCCAGATAGACTCAATGAACAGTAATTGTCAGTAATTGCATTATTTATAAATCGTAAAAAATGTTACCATCACCTAAATATTAACTGAAAATTCAGCAATAAACAAATATACGAGGTTTTAGGGTCTCCTTACACATGGATACTGATTATTGCATACTATTCGCAGAAACGTGTTATGGTAGCACTAGAAAAATTTAGTATTGGCCGCTTATTCAAGCTACCAACCCGCGCTCAAATAGTTACCTTCACGGCTCCAGACATCAAGACCTCCTTCCAGCATTTCGGAACAATGAAAGAATTGGTTCGAGCACGAGTTGATTGCTTGAATAAGCAGCCAATACTTAAATTTTTCCGTGTAAAGGCAATTAGGAATTTTTGCCGGCAGTGGCTGGAATCTTACATTCTCATGTGAACCTGTGCCCGAGAACATATTACTTATCTGCTAGTGTCCACACGGTACAGCAACAGTTTGTATCTGATTGTAAACTGTTTGCAATCAAACGGTTCCCTCAAGAACCCAAATACCGCTTTGAGTGGAGCGATCAACACTATAAAAAATCTCTCTACCCAGCCAATACAGGGCAAAGTCGCGTGGAGTTATTACGAACTTTAAATTGATCAAAGATCGCAATCCAAAAGAAACATTAATTATAAGAAATTCCGTTATCCGTCTATTCTCATTTATATTTTGTAATTTTGTTAATTTGTGCTAATTTCAATTAACTATATTGCAACATATTTATCATCAAACTTCAAGATAGCGCTTGATTCAATTCAAGACCGTTTATGTAGGACGGAAGTATAGTTTTTCTATGTTTTTTAATGTTTATAGATTTAATATTAAAGATACCTACCATCCGTCGGTTAAGTTTTCATATAATAGATTGTGAGGTTAAGACATTTTTTTAGATTTACCTGTTCCTTTAAAAATTAATTTTAAACACGTCTTTTATTCATAACTGAGTCTTATAATGAATGAGATGCGAAGTAAATAATAAAATGACTAAAATCAATCTATTTAATTATGGAAGAACTATACCCCTTTTCAATATCGAACGTCATCGTTTCACCGCCCTTTCCCGTAAAAAGTATTCTCGGAAACCAGCTCGACTTGGTTGACTTCCTACGAAATAGCACATTTGTATTTTGCTGATCGGAACAATCATTTTGTGGGGGGAAAAAAAACGATAGAAACAGCGCAGCGTCTTATTGCATTTGAATGTGACTAATATAATGTGCCAGAAATATGTAAAAGTTTAGTGTGAAATTTTAAAACTATTTGTCCCCAAGACAGTTGGTTTCTGTGATCAGTACCTAGACAATACTAATAAAACGCCAAGTTTGGTCAGTGCGTCACCATTTAAGTAGCAGTGACGTCACACTACCAGCCTTCGCTGCCGAGCTAACAACGACCATATGTTACCCAAGGTCACGCGCTTAATTTAATAGCAGCTCTATTTAGCTAAGCATACGTGAATAAATTAATTGTGAAAACAGTGAAAGAAAATTGCGCATTTCTTATAAAGTAGCATTAAGTATTAGTTTATTTTGATTTATTTACATTCGCATGATGTAGATTTTTGCATTATTTTCTTGCCCATACTCAAGAAAGATTAAAGTTTTAATTTACTTACTTACTTCCTCTTCATGGATAGGCCAAAAGCCTTTCCGACCTCATTCTTCCGACCATCTCTTCCTAGGTCTTCCAATGTCCCTTCTGCCTGTGGGATGGTACTCCAGGGCAAGCTTAGGAAATCTGTCCTTTCTCATCCGTAGGACGTGGTTCTTCCAGTTATCCCTTTTTTGGGTAATTCTATCATTTAGCGGGGAGATATTCAGTTGTTCCCTTATTTCCTCGTTCCTCCTCCTATCATTTAGGGAATACCCTTTTACTGACCTTAAAAATTTCATTTCAGATGATTGAATTTTGCTTTTGTATTGCGTTTTATTTACCCATGTTTCGCTGCCATATAGCAGAGTCGGTACGGCCATTGTTTTATAAAACTTGAGTTGAGTCTCCTCTCGTGCTTTACCTTTCAGTGTTCGTCGAATTGTTCCACACATATACTGAAATCGGTGAAGTTTCTTCTTCACCTAGTTATCCTCATTGAAAGATAATTCACATCCGAGATAAGTAAAGCTGGAGACTTGTTCTATTGGCTGATTGTCTACCACTATTTTAACTCTGATAGGGTATTTCCCCTGCCATGCCATAACTTTCGTTTTTGCACGAGACAACTGCAGATTGTAATCTTTGCTGATAATGTTTAGTATATGAATTACTTTTTGAAGTCCATCTTCATTTTCCTGGAGGATAAATTGGTCGTCTGCAAACAACATAGTATTTATGTAAGTGTTGTTGCTTATTTTTATACCAGGATGGACATTTTCTTTCCATTTCCTAACTAAGTCATCTATATATATATTGAAGAGTGTTGGAGACAGGCTACAACCTTGCCGCACTCCTTGGTTAATTGCTATTTCTTCTGTAAGTTTATTTCCTAGGTCTAAGACGATTTGTGTCCTTCTATACATATCTTGAATAACTTGTATTAAATGCTGTGGATATCCATTTCTTTGCATTATTTCCCATAGTTTTTGTCTATTTACTTTATCGAACGCTTTTTCATAGTCTATAAAAGCAATGAAAGTCTTTAAATTAAATTCTCTTCTCTTTTCCAGTAGTTGTCTAAGGCAGAATATATTATCTATGCAGGACCTTCCTTTCCTAATCCCACATTGTTCTTCTGATAGGAGAGCATCTGCTATTACTTTTAGCCTGTTATTTATTATTTTTGCATATATTTTGTATCCCGTATTTAATAAACTAATTCCTCGATAGTTATCACATGAATTCCTATCTCCCTTCTTAAAAAGTGAAATAACTTTGGCCTTCCTCCATTCTTCTGGGATGGTTCTCTTTTTCCAACACATTAATTAAGTGTAAATATCTAAATTTCAGAATCATTCCCCCATACTTAATCAATTCTAAGTTAATTGTATCTAGTCCAGGAGCTTTTCTATTTTTAAATGATTTTAGTGCTGCATCAACCTCCTCTATGTCTATACGATCAATTTCTTTAGTATCCACATGGTCAATTCCTATTTTCTCTTCTTCTTCTTTATAATTACTATTGTACCATAATGTTCTGTAGTGTTTTACCCATGCCTCTTCTTCAATTACATTTATATTAGCACTTTCCTTTTCATCCTTGTTGAGATGTTTCATAAGTTTATAAGCCATCTCTTGTCTACCATGGACATCATCTTCTATTGAACTGATTAATCTATCCCATCCCTCTTGTTTCAACTTCTTTGTTATTGTCTTAACAATATTTCTCCTTCTTTTATATTCATTTTCATTTTCTAGGGTTCGGTCCTGTATCATTTTTAGATAAGCCTTTTGCTTTTGTTTGACGGCTTCTCCAATTTCTTCGTTCCACATTTTAAGTCCAGTTTTTCTTCTAAATTTCTTTTTCTTGCCAATGGCTTCATATGCTGCTTTCAGTATTGATGAAGCTATAGTTTCCCATTCTTTATTGATGTCATTATTTGTTGGGTTTTCCAGTAAGCGCTGTTGTAATCGGCTTTGATATAGATGTTTTATTCCTTCATCTTTTAAAAGGTAGGTCTTAAAAACTTCTTGATCTTGTAAGTTTTTATTCATTCTTTTCCTCCATTTAGCAAGTATTCTTATTTTTGATATAACGAGATAGTGATCTGTATACATATCACTACCTCTATGTACACTGGTGTCTACTACATCTGGACCTAATTTTTTATTAACCATTACATAGTCAATGATAGACCTTTGTCCTCTTGCCGTCCATGTAAATTTATGGATATCTTTTTTTGTAAACAATGTATTTGTAATCTTTAACTGGTTGAAGGACGCAAATTCTCTCAGTAGTTTCCCATTTTCATTTAATGTGTATTCACCTCTGTTCCCCATTACCTCTGGAATTGGACTATTTCCTACGCGGGCATTAAAATCGCCAGCCAGTATTAGGAAATCACTTTTATTAATTCTGTCTATCACCACTTGAAGCTGTTCATAAAATTGTTCAGATTCTTCTCGTTTGTTTTCTTCTGGGGCATATATGGCGATCAAGGTTAGGTTGCCTCTCTCTACTTTCAATCTTAGGGTCAGAATCCTTTCACTTATCATATTGTAACTGACAATTTTATTTTTCCATTTCCTATCCACTAATATTGCCACTCCTACTGCAGCTCTTTTCTCTCGTGCCACTCCACTGTAGATCATTGTATATTTATCTATTTCTTCTGTTCCCTTCAATTTCTTTTTTGTTTCTGTAATTACAGCAATATTGATCCCCTTTCTAGTTAACTCCCTGTCCAGATCATATTCTTTATTATTTATCCCTCTCACATTCCACGTTCCTATTTTCAAATTGTCTTTGATTCCAAATCGTTTGTCCTTTGACCTTGCCTTTGTTGTCCTCATAAGATCCATCCGGCTTTCATTACTTTGAGGTTTATGAGTAAGTTTTAATTTTCTAGGAGCAATTTAACGGAAGGTTTTATTATATTGAAATTTAGTGTGGATCAGAATGACAATTGGCATCTAACGTTAGAGCAGGGTATAATTAAGGTTTAAAAAAATATTTTAATAGATTTTTTTCTGATGAACGCCATGTTACTGAAAACTATTTCTTTCGGATGAAAGTAGTTCCACATTTATCGCTATCTATGAGGCCTGGACCAGAATTGAAACTAATATTAAATAACATAAGATTTATTTTGCTTATCTTTCTCTGACGCAAAATTACTGACATTATTTCAGCCACATTTAAATAGTTCTAACTGTATCGCGATGTAAACTACAATTGAAATATGTAAAACATTACTAAAATAAGGTTATGAGCGTTATTTATTAACAATTTATTTAGTTAAACAAATGGGAAGAAATGATTTCTCAGTACACCACATTCAACAAGTCATTTTGACGGACTTTGAAGCAAGTCTATAAAGCATAAATTTGCGTTTACTTTGAATTTAAATTAGAAATTACCAAAAAAAAAATTCAACCTATTTTCATATATTATCAATGATTCAGCTAGCGATGACATACGGAATGAATTTCAATCAGTTTCAGTACAATTATGTTCTGAGGAGACTAGTTTAAAGAATACGGGACTTTAGTATTCTGACTTATCCAAAGGCTTTTCAGGTATGCGACATGGACGCATGTTTGAAGAGAATAAGAGCGAGACAAGTTACAGCCTCTGGGCTGGGCTGCTGTTGGGTTTACCTGCGTCCTGGACAACACGGTCTTCCGCCGATGGCTGAAGGTGTGTCCGCGGACTAATCCACGTCCGCTGGAGCCGATTTCTTCACGGGGCGAATGGAACACGGGCAGAGACTGTAAACACAGAAAAACACCGAATTCGAGGAGGCTCATTCCACTAGTTGAGAACAGGATACGTCAAACGAAATAAATGTCTCATCATTATCTGGGGAAGGATTTCTGCAGTCCAAAAAGTTGCAGAATCTTTCCGTATGAAATATTTAGTAAAGGGGACGTCCATTGGGGATTTTTTTTAAATTTTTATCCCCTCCCACATGAGACTTACCCTGTAACTAATTTTTAAATAATTAAATTTATTTGATATGTCTGTTTTTTTATTTATTCCGCTAAATACCTAAGCGTTAATACTGCTGTCTTCCATGTATCACATTTTTTTCTGTTAACTGTGGATAAAAATGATATAAAAAGTTGACGTGATATTTTTGTTGATCCCCTTCCTTTAAATGAGATTTGGTGAGATTTTGTCGGACACCCCACCTATGGGGTAATTAATGGACGTCTCCAAAGGTAATGCCACAGGGTACCCACAGCTCCTGCCGCTTCCTGCAGCATTCGCGGAGAATTCTGTATACCTTCAGCACTAGTAAAAGTACATCAACACAAATTCGCTGAAACAACTTACTAAGTTCACATGAATTGCAGCAAACCTACATATCTCCCTCACCCATATCTCTCCGTAATTATATCGTCTCCAGAGAGTTGTAAAGCCAAATAAGTTTGCAAAAGCGGGCGTTTATCATCCATTGCTGCTGTGGCAATTAGATAATAAAAATTTTGAACTGTATACGCATCTCGCCATAATTCTGATCGTCTTAAGATTTCAAGTCCGTGAATGTAAATGACGAATACTAAACATTTAATCACCAGTTACCATGAAATTTGATAGGAAGGAAATTAATACCCATTTGATAATTTCAGCTTGGCAACTAATTTAAGAAACGAAAACGGAATATCTATTACGCGAGAAGATGGGGTAATGGCGAACAGTAAAACACTTCTTACAGACTTCAAATAGGTTTCTATGACGAAATTTTAGATGTAAGCTTCAACAAAGCTATCAGAGATGACTGAATAAAATGTCGAAAATAATACAGTCTCCAACGATAAATCTGCAAAGTACGTAATTACTTCTGTTTATATCACTTCTTGAATAAATATAAATTTAATTTCATCACCATTCTTAGCACACACAGATTAACAAATAAATCATGAAATTTCATGCAAATACTGTGGTGTGAGGATATTGATACCAATTCGTCACCGTAGTGATTGAAACATAAGTCTTTTTTTTTTTTTTACTTTGCCTCACCTTGTGGTGGGGCTCATTAAAGGAGGACATGGACGTAAAACTGAAGAACATTGGCAGAAATCTCTTTGTGGAAGGAGTTAATAAGCTGAGTGACTAAGATTACCTTGGTGAGTGGAGACGTGTCAATACTGCCGTAGTTGGATCCTCCCACCTCTATTGCAAACCTCAAATTCTCTGCAGACATCTGAAATGAAGAAAATGAGTTTAGCAGTGAATAGTTATCCAAGACTTGACTATAACAATGTGGTAAAATTTTCAGTACCTAAAACAGCATAAAAAACTAAATCATGTAATTTTAAAGATTTAAATTTCTGAAAGGATAAATTCTTGGATAAAATCCATTAAAGTCAGTCCGAGAACAAACTACACAATTTTCACGATTAGGTGGGTAAGAATATTATTAGTGTGGCTTCAAAAGATATCTGGTATTTATTTTAGCTTTTAAAAAATAAATCATACCGGAATAAGTTCTGCAACGCTGTATGACATGCAGTTAATTGCGTTAAGTAGTTCTTGCTTTCCACAGAGAGCGAATATAGTGTGTCGCTCTTTGAAAGATGGCCGGCTGCATAAACAGCTACCGAGCTCTTACACAGGCCGAAGCTTCCCAGCACGACTGGTTTTCCGTCTCACAAACATTTACCTTGAATTCTTTTAATGTTTGGTGTAAATTCCTTGCTAATTTAATCCAGTCGCAGAATTTCTGGCTCAACTACAACACAAAATTTTTCTACTCCCTTGAGCCTGAAACAAAATTCTTATTTATAATGCTATCAGTTTTGTTCCACATGCCACTCCTAATTATTATTTCTTTATTTTTTTACCCGACCTTAACGCTATGGTAAGTCTCATACACTCCTAGCACTCTCTTCATTGTCCTCCTGTCTTCCACTGAATCCCAACTTAGCAGCTTTATCATATTATTTACAGATTGCGTTATACGGTAATTCCCGTAAATACATCTTGCTGCCCTCCTTTCCATCCACACCAATGCCTTTATTTTACATCCCGTATTACTCCATCTTAATCGAACACTGATTTGTCCCAGGATCGGTATCCCAACGACATCCGTGGTACATTCCTTCATCACTTTCTCCATCATGCATCATTTTGAAACTTTGCCGCGTTTCCAAAGTGTGCTACCCAAATGAGTTTGTTATCAAAATTTATGCCAATATATTTACATTGTGTATTCTCAACAAGAAATTCCTCCATCACTACATTCTGACGAATCCTTAATTTCTTCCGTCTGCTTTCCAAATAGGTCGATTATAAAGTATTTTAATATGTTGAACTACCTGACGATACATATCCTGTGCCCATTCCCTGAAGTTGTTCATAATCCTTCAGTATTTTTCCTGTCATAAAACTACGTCATCTTCAAACAACCTAATTTCTGACAAACACAATCATTCATTAAAGTAACGAACAGAAGTTATATCCACTTAGATATACTTCTGTTTTCAATTCCACTTGTTTTAATACTACATTTCCTATCCTAACTCTTTGCTTCCTCCATACAGCTGGTTACTGTTTATTTTTATTATTATTAGCAATGGGATTACATTATTTACAGATTGCTTAGATCACCAAAAGTCGATTTTGTGTGCAGTTTCAAACATTTTGCTTTTCTTCACATAAAACAATACGTGGGATTATCGAATTCTATATCTACTGGGGTAAAACAATAGATCATTGGCAAATTACATGGTGATATAGAATTAAAGAATATAGTCCCATTACCAACAATGAACCAGCATATAGCTTTTATCGTCAAGGTGACATAATAGCTATTCTTTAAAACTTAAGAGATTGTTAAAATACCAAAAACATCAAATTTAAGTCCCTCTGACTCTAGTGTATGCATTCCATCTGAAGAAAAATAAGCTTATCAGGTAACAGCGATATTGAAATCAATTCTTAAAATATGAGAGTGAATCTCCAAACGATCTTGGAGAAACGATTGATAGAACTCCCGCTTTCAAAGACATTCTATGATTGAAGGTATCCGGTATGGAATAACCTGTTACATAAATTTACTGAATCACACTGGGGTAATAAACCACAAAACATTCGTTGAACGGAATTTCCAATAAGGTTTTTCTTTTTCCTTTTTAATTACGGTTTTACGCCTCGTTGACGGCTAAGGTCATTAGAGGCGGGATGGGACTGGGAACAAGGAACGGGAAGGAATTCGGCGATGGCCTTTTTGAATGATGCATCCCGGCATTCGCCTGGAGTGATTTGGGGAAACCATGGAAAACCTAAATCTGGATGTCCGGACGGGGATTCGAACCCGCGTCCTCCCGAATGCGAGGCCAGAATGTTAACCGTTCACCTACCACGCTCGGTGATGTTCTGTTGGAGAATACGCCTGTCCAATTCATTCTAACAAGTTGATGTGGTACTCAGCGTGTAACAGTTGGGTTATAGTCTACTGAAACATGCTATATCAATATGGGGGGAAGGCACCACTATGACAAATAGCTGAAGAAAAGGAGAGAGCAAAAGCAGAATCTCTAAGGGCCCATCCTTTGTGAGGTCATAATTCGCAGACTAATCAATATTTCTTATTGACATTATTGAAACCAACAATTCCATTTGATAACGCTAGACTCCAGCTGTAAAGAACAAACCTCCTCAAACTTCTTTGTAACGAAATATTTACTGCATACGTCCAACGAGAACTGCTCAGAATAGATTTTTTTTTAAGATTCACAGTTGGAGAATGGTCAGGTACAACGCCAACCCGTTAAAATGAAGGTTATACCTACGCCACAATCATCAAGTTTGAAGCACATGTTTCAATATCCGCTGGATGCATATTAATATAAAGACGACTTGCAATATTTGATCTTTATTAATTTAAAAGCGTTGTTATGAGAGACTTGGGGCTATAACTACGTAGTTACGTACCTGATTTCTCCTGTCCTCGCCTTGTAATTCGTCGTATGGGATCTCCTTGAAGCTGGTCACCGTGTACACTATGCAGACCACGAAGATGGCGGTGACCAGAGAAAACACGGCGCACATGTGACCTCCAAAGAGAGGACCTGCAACGAAACACATTTCAATAAGCTGAACGAAGCAGACACTCGGTATTTGTTATATAGTCACATACTACAAAAGCAGGACAGGTCTCAAAATGATTATACCAATTCGAGAAGTACTGGTGAAAGATAGTTTAGATTCCACCACCTGGGGAAAAAAATACCCTCCTCATAAAACGGTTATCAACATGTGTGAAATACGCTGTGGTATTTGGTGCGGTATTCTCCTTTTGTCCATCCTTTCCTCATGTTGAAACTATTTTTCCTTATACCGCTGAAAACGTTTGACTACACATGTTACTTATAATTTATCTTTTTTATTCTTGAGATTATCTAGCAGTGCGTGTCCTGCAGTTATATAGTTTGTTAGAAAGTACTTATAATGGGATGCTGCTTTAAACGATTTCAACGCATAGTCCAAAATCTCGCCACCTTTATTTTTTGTAATAAGTAAATCAATTTTTCATTTTAGGCAACAGTGCAAAACTGAGTAATATATTAAAATATGCAGTGTACGAGTATACTAGGTTACCGATTATTAAGTTGGAACAAATTCTATTAGTTTCATGTTGGCATTCCTGAATTTTTAATAATCGATAAGATTTGTTAAGAAGAGTCTCTTGAACTTTTGTAAATGTTTTGCTACTGTAAAAGGAGATTTAAAATATTTGTTCCAATTTAGAAAATTATTATCCTAGCTGTATCGTTTAGTGTAAAATGTTGAAAAATTTTACTGGGTAAATTAATACTGAATGAAAATAGGTTCATTTTTCATAAATATTAACGCCAGTAAATTCTAACAATGCTTTTTTAGACAGGTGTAGCCATAGCTATGAAAATATTTCTTCTATTGGACCTTTAATTGCGACTTAACATTTCGCATTGCTTTAATATAAGCAAATATACGTAGTTTGTCATCTGACATTTTTCTGAGTAACGCTTTTACTCAAATTCACTATTAAGCTTTGATGAAATGGTGTTATTTCATAAAATCGGAAATAAAAAGCGGGTGCCCCTCTGTCATTGCGGCATTTCGCCTTTCCGGAAACGCTCGACTGCCAGATGACAAAGTGTTAGGTTACTGCGTTGTCACTGTCGCAGAATGTTAAATTATTCTGTCAGTCTCTCTTCGAACTAGTTTAACGAGTTGTTCTATAATTTTCAGTTGCCTTATTTATTCAGCAGTGGTGAAGATATTCTTTCTAGCATTGCCGGTTCTGCTTTTCAGCAGTAGCAAAAGTATTCAGAAAAGAAATGGTGCAGCTTATTGACCAGAATTTAAAATCTGCATGTTCATCGTAGAGGGAGAAGATGATCTGATAACTGTACTACACACCATATTCGTCGCAGTCTTAACAGTTTCTGTATGCAGACGTACGAACTGAAAGCATCTGACCTTTCTGCCCGCGACACGCATTCTCTTTGCTTGGCTCACTGTCCGCTATCCCACTACTGCCCTAACTGGTGTACTTTTTTTTTATTTTTTTTACTTAATACTATACGCCTCGTCGACGGCTAAGGTCATTAGAGGCGGGGTGAGACTGGGGACAAGGAACGGGAAGGAATTCAGCCATGGCCTTCTTGAAGGAAGCATGCCGGCATTCGCCTGGAGTGATTTGGATTTTTTTTTTTTTTTTTTTTTTTTTACAGTTTAACGTCCCTTTTTAACAACGTGGTCTTTAGAGACGGGAAAGGATGGGGGCAAGGAATGTGAAGGAATTCGGCCATGGCCTTTTTGAAGGAAGCATCCCGGCATTCGCCTGGAGTGATTTGGGGAAACCATGGAAAACCCAAATCTGGATGCCCGGACGGGGATTCGAACCGCCGTCCTCCCGAATGCGAGGCCAGAACGCTATCCGTTACACCACCACGCTCGGTAGAGTGATTTGGAGAAACCATGGAAACCCCAAATCTGGATGCCCGGACGGGGGATGTGAACCCACGTCTTCCCGAATGCGAGGCCAGAGCGTTAACCGTTCACCCACCATGCTCGGTCCTAGGCTGGTGTCGTTCCCACCTCCATATGAGAAAAACCTATACATTTTTGCGTTTCCTTAAACAAATTTACTCAAATGCCGATTGTCAAGTACCAAAGGAACAGTTCTTGTTACGAGATTCATCATATTATTTCGCAGATTACTTAAAATGTGGTCAACGTTTCATTGGCGGCAGTTACGTAAGATACTATTATAACTATATTAGCATATTCAACTATGATATCAAATCATTACTTGATATAAGAGCTAGCGTCTCACCAATGACAGTGTTATCCCAGTCGATGGCGCCAAGCAGGTATCCCAGGAAGCAGCCCAGGCCAGCCAGCACTGTGAACGTGGAAAGGGCCCTGCCATGGTCCTCTGCAACACAAACACATGGTATCATGTTCTGCTGAACAGACTTCGAGGTTTCAAGAAAGTAGCTAACCAAAGGACTGTCAAAAGAGATACAATCGTCTACTGAATAATACGGTTTCACCTTTTTTACAGTATTTATATCTGAAAATCAAGAATAATCAAGATCAGGCTACTACAATTGGTTCAGCTCAATCTACATTTCTAAGTAGCTGAATGGTGGCTCTCACTGGATTTGTCACTGAAATGGTGTTAATGCAGTGCGATGACCTAGGTGCATCTTACCTGAGCTGCGATACTACGAGGGCCTTTTGACACGCCATTATTGTGCGATGTAAATTAGTTTCCCATTCATTACCATCCCTTTAAACAATTAAGTGTAAAAAAGAAAATTGTTTATTTATTGTAATTAGATGAAATTTTTTCGCCAATGTATGTAATTTTGGTTTGTTTTGAATAAGTGTACTGAATTGATTGCTGCACCTCGAATTTTAATTAAATGACATTAATATATTATTTGCACCAACGTTCGTATTTGAGTGTTTTTTTTAATATATTTAAGTGAAGGCTGCCCAACCAGTTTTGGAGATGGGTCACAATTTCGATTCCATGTTAGTCCGCGTGCCACCTAATACTTGCCTATAGTTACAATAGATATTTAAATAAATCGAAGATACAAGTTTAATTATAATCAAAAAGTAAAAAAACTTAAATTAGACCACTGCAAAGGTTTTATAAATACAATCAGAAAGTAAATAACATCAGTGAGACCTTTGCAGATGTTTGTGAGGTCGCATACTTTAGACTGCTGCCGTAGGCGGACAAATTCAAATGCATTGGTAGATCACTTTTTGGCTCGCGGATGTGGGCTTGGGCAACCTCGATTTGAATTGTTTACTTAATACGACTCGTGAGAGGACAATGTGAATAGTAGTATGGAACAAAATAATGTGCTTACTGGAATGGATGTTGGGGTCAATACCTTATATTAACTGTAGGCTATAGGCGAATGGCCGTATAGTAACATCAAATTAATTAACCTCCGTCGTCATTGTAGGTGATCTGCAAGGCGAATTCCTCACCTACCAAACACTACAGTAGACCAATCCAGAGGCACGAACAGAAAGTTTGGGCAGTAAAATTCTACACAATGCAAAGTTTCTGTAGCACTGCTGAAAATAGTACAGATGTTTGTTGCCTGCCAAGATTGTTCTGTTAATGTGGTTTATGAGGCCGGGAAAAGTAAACTTGTGTGGTTGTAATCATCTGATGACTTGGTTTCTTATCAGCTGCACAATCTACCCCTATCGTAGCAGCCTTGCCTCATTCACAGTTTAACGTGGTATCTGGCGTCTTTTGCATTACTCAGCAGGATTTAATAGAGGTAGGGGCCCAAAAAATCCCCGCTGAGACAGATTTGAACCGGGAATTTTTCCAACTCAAGTCGGACGCCTTAGTCACAGACACCAGACCGGTCTATAAAGTCGGTCGCAGTATCATATTGGATTATTCTGCAGGACATTGATTGCTTTTAAGGCACAGGTGCCGAAGAAAACTGTAGTGCTGAAAGATGAAGTCCGCCGTGAACAATTTTCAGCACTTTAGATCTGATTGTCACTTCCAGCAGATCTATTATCAGATATTTCCTTAACGACTGTCATTTCCTGGTTTCAGTATAAATTAATGTGGAGAGTATTAAATTATTTTATGGGCTGTTTTAACAATTTCAGTACGTCGCGTTATATGACTGAAAATCTTAAGTCGAAACTGATGCGTCTAAATTTGGATAGAGCCACTCGCCTCGGATTGAAAAATACACCATAGAACCTGCTAGAAAGCATGTGTGCCTACAGCACACACTTTAAAGGGTCACCGGTGAAAGAAAGTCAGTAATCAGTTAGCAATTACTCGCCATTATCAACCTAACAAAGGCCAGTGTAAAATTTTCGCTTAATACCTTTAAATAACTTAAGAGTCATGAAATTGAAACTATTTTCAATCCTAACTCTGTACTAGACACTTCAAAGAATTGCTTCAATTAGCAACGATTTTTGGTAATATGACTAAGTGTTCCCATACTAATATTAAGTCAAGACTTTCCTGTGAACCGTGTAAACTGACTGAAGGCGACTTACCCTCGACTGTGACGTCTAGTAGATAGGCCCTGGCGGGGCTCTGGCAGGCGTCACAGCCGAAATCCAGCAGCACGGTCCCGATAACCATGAACAGAATACCCCACCACCTGGTGGGAGCCTGCTGCCCAGACGTGTCCGAGTCTTCGATGGCGATGGTCCAGTTGTCGTTGAGAGTCCACTGCGTTTCAGGCGCTGACGAGTTGAAGTCTTCCACCGTCCCCCTCGAGGACGGTGTAGACTTCACATCGCCCAGAGCGTAGCCTATGGCGGAGCCGTTCGGTATGAATAGCAGACCTGCAACAAGCAAGAGACTTCATCGAAACAAACGTCCTTAGCTGGGGGGAAATCAATCAAGAACTCCGCCCTGAAGATTCTTGAGATGTAGTTGTACCATACAATAAGTACCTACATCTTGACGCGCCCACTAACACAGACCTCAATGTGCGCGCTTTAACTGATGGTGCAATACTTTCGTCTTATTCTCTCGTCTGATGTGTAACAAATGCCCTTTCACAATGTAGACCCACGCTACATCACAATTATATAAGACATCAAAGAAATAATGTGATTGTTTTAGAAGACACTAACTGCAAAAAGGAAGTTAAAAATTTCATGTGGTGAAACAACTACGTCAGGATGAAAAGAAAGGCGGAAAACAGGAAGGAGTGCAGAAAGACCTGCTTTGAGGCAGAACTCGCTGTCATTATATGTACTCATTCCTATATAGATCAGTCACCCGAATTTTGTGAAATTGTTAGTCTATTCTTCACAATTCATTTCGGAGACCTTGTTGTCTTGTGCCTATCGTACGCCCTATCGGCATATAGTGCTTTTATGACATGCTGAAAATCAACTTTTCTTAGCAAATCACAAATTTCATAGTGATCATAGTAGACACCGTTACTGTATTTTACAGCTATGACTTTTTTTGGTATTTTATGTTATTTTCAGTCATGAATTTAAGGTTCTCTCTTTTTTTTTTTTAACTTGTCTTTCTTAATTCCAACAATTTCGAACAAAATTGAAGGTAGTAATTCACACTAAGAAGACCAGTCTAAAGGCTCTATCGACAAAGGATATCGTTAATGGTCATCCTCACTAAAAATATAATATCGCCATGAAAAAAAAAAAAAAAGAATCACTTCGATAGGTATATTAACATGTATTAATGGTACCTAGGGGTAACAATTCGTAATAATTTGTCGTGGAATGAACATATCGAGAATGTACTTGGGAAAGCAAATCGTAACCTCCGATTTCTAGGTCGTAATTTAAAACAATGCACTCCGGAAGTTAAATCGATTGCATATAAGTCACTAGTGCTTCCTCACTTAGAATATTGTTGTTTTGTATGGGGTCCCCATCAAAAGGGGTTAATGGCGGCATTAGAGAAGGTCCAAAGAAGAGCCGCCCGATTCGTGACAGGTATATACAGCTGGAGCGAAAGCGTAAGTGCGATGTTGAAGGAGTTAGGTTCGGAAGACCTGAAACACCGAAGGCGTTGCTCTCGACGGAAGCTAATTGAAAAATTCACGACTGACAGCAAACAAATATTGCTACCAGCAACATTCGTATCTCGGAATGACCGTGAAAATAAGATAAGAGAAATCAGGGCCAGAACCGATTCTTTTCTGTATTAATTTTTCCCACGACCGATTAGGGAATGGAATAGAAAGGATTTACCGGGCGAGTAAACTTAAAATCCGACAGGACTAGCTTTCGATAAAGCTCTCCGGCCATCCTGATCTGGGTTTTCCTAGATCACTCCACGCGAATGCTGGGACGGTTCCTCACAATAGCCCATGGGCGCCTCCTGCCATATCCCGTATATCCCTTCCAAACTATTACCCATTCGGATAGATCCAATGCACCCTACGCCACACACTTTTAGTGAATCGCGGGGTAATAGTAATAGTATCAGACTCAAAAATCAATTTCGACAATTTGAGAAATCATTTGTCCTGAAGATTCTTTGCGCCGGACCGTGCAACATCTTCGGATTCACCTTGAGTTGGTTCTACTCTCATAGATTTTGATCCATGACTTTTAAAATATTTTAATCATTTAATAATTTCTTGTTTAGAGATTCTTCCTACAAATTAATCAAGTTTAAAAGCAACGTCAGCGTACAGCTAGATACTGTGCAAAATTTAGTTGGTGTATGAAAAGCATAGATATTTCTTGAATACACTGCTTTAGTCTCAAATTTTTTGACATGTCGAATGGAGACCTGTTAAACAACGTACCGATCAACACTGCAGTAAGAAATTCTGCTCCTTCATCCCGACGTTTCTACCTAGCCTAAGGTTGTCTTCAGGATACGAGCCTCCTGCTGGAGTTTGCTACAGACTCAGCAGGAGCCTAGTCCTCTGAAGACGACCTTAGACTTGTTCGAAACGTCGGGAAAGAGGAGAAGCATTTGTAACGCAGCATCAATCTCGTGAAGATATTTATACCAATAGGACGACTGCGAAAACCTGCAAAAACATTACAGCTGCAGTAAGAAGATAGATTGTCCCAGTTGGTTGGTTGGTTGAAGACTAAACTATCGTGCTCACGCTCACACAAAAATTGCACGGGAAGATAATAGTCACAAATTTTTGTCTCTGTTTATTTGTAGTAATGAAGTAATATGTTTCTGAAGACATCAAACAGATACGTCTGGAATCAAGCATTCGCACATTTAACGTTGCGTGTCTAACAAGAACATTTATAAGCGCAGTTAAAATATTAATATCAGTTTTAATACTTTCGTAATATATTTCGAATTAGATTTGGCATACATTAATTACTCTACACAATTCCCATTTCACACCCTAAAATGTTAGAATTTTATCAGTCTACAGACTTAATCTATACATTACAGTAACTCAAATTACACAGGGTTTTAGCAGAACATTCCTGATAAGACAATCACAAACAAAGCATAGACTTTGAATATACAGGGCGTTCGCCGGTAAACGCTACCCTCCCAGTCTGTTGCCGTCGGCAACTTGCTCGGTCAGTCCCGCCAGCTGTTTCCGCCACGCGGCACCGTGAATCACCGCACTGTTTAACACCTCCGCTGCCCCAACAGTGCAGTGCAGTGACCCTTACATTGTTAAGAGCGGTTTCTTTGCATTGTAGATAGTTTGTGACTTCAGTCTCTTATTAATCAGTGTTGTGAATAAACGTTTCTTTGCGGTTTGGCTGGTTTGGGGCTTCATACTCTTATTAATCTGTACCGTGTTTGAGTGTGAGTAAAATTATGGTACGTTACAGTTTGCAACAAAGAATATTTCTCTACCATACATATGTGAAGAAGAAGTCGTTTAAAAAGTGTCGCAGTAAATTTCGTCGCGAATTTCCTGGCGCTTTACTGCCAGCTAAATCAACAATTCTGCGTCTGGTTAAAAAAGTAAGAGAAACGGGTTCATTTTTTAACAAAAAGAGACTGTCGGTCAACCGTATTCTCGCAGAGGAGAAAATTGACGATATCGCTTTTCGACTAGAACAGTCACCCAAAAAATCATTAAGTCAGTTAGGGCAGCGTGTGTCTCGAAATATGTTCAGAAGATGTGAAATGTGCATTACACAAGAGGGTCAACACTTCCAGCATCTTTTATAAGGTAAGCTAATGAATTACGTCACATTTAAATGCTTAGCACACAAGTTTATGAAGTTTATAAAGCGGAATTATTATGAAATAGTCCGCGGCCGACGGTCGAACAATGCCGGAAACTGAGCGCTCGCTCGCCGGGAGCAGTTTCTTCCTTGTAGCGCTAACAGTGGGTTGCGTTTCCCGGCGAACGCCCTGTATAAGTGCCCATCATAAGAGTCTTCATACTTCTAGGCTGTCACAGAAGCGTAACAGTGAGTAGCAATTCTATTTTTCTCTTCACCATCGTATCCACTGTTAAGATTATGAAATACAGTCCAACAAATATTTGGAACTCAAATTTACGCCTCGTCAGCGTCGATGTCATGATGGGTGATAGCGTACGAGAAGGAATTCATCCATAGCCATATGAATGAACCTTCCCAACATTAGTCTGGAATGATTTAAAAAAACCTTAAAAATCAGGATAACCGATCCAGGGATTGAATCTCCGTCCTTGCGAATAAAAGGCTAGTCTCTCACCCGCCACGCTCGATTAAAAACTATCGGTTGCTATCAGCGTCCACATCATGCTGATAAGTACTGCGTGATTTTCTATCTTCAATTATTAATCGTGCCGGGCAACGTACATGACGAAATGACAAAACCTGTATGGTGGTGGGGTTGTGCGATGCGTAACGTGTTGGGTGCTAAAAGAAATTCCGTTTACGTCTCATCTGTGTTCAAATATATGTTATGAATCTGAACCAACAAAGGTAAAATTAACGTTACTTTTCGCCTAATGGATAGTTTTCTCGATGCTGTAAACAGAACGCATTCCATGTAAAACATTAAAACATCTCAGTTCGTAGCAAACCAGGTAACAGTGAAATAGTGTAGATATAGTAACATCAGATCTACAATGGTGAAAGAGCATAAAACTAGCCTCAACTAATTGGTGGTGGAAGGTTAGATGAGCGTAGGGAGATTAAAATTGCTGCGTCTTGTTGGCCCCTCAGATCTGCAGCCACTGTGCGACAGGAGCAGGATCGGCTTGCCCGCGGTACACACTGGCCATTCCCACTGCAACGCCCGGTAGCATATACACGCTGTTACCTACAAATAATTTACTCTAATAATCCCTACAAGCACAAGAGTACAATAATGTAATTCATCTGATAAAGACATGAAATAGGTCTAAATTTGTAACAACTTTATGTAGACTTCAAAACAGCTAGGTATCGACTGTACAAGATCAGTTATGTAATATCCCTACGGAATCACAAGTTTCCACAGATCCTTCATCTTGTAAGCAGTTGGACCTAAGCGTGTGGGATGGTTGGAAAAAGGGTCGATATATTTCCACCCACTGCGTTATTCATCTTCACGACGTATATCACACGAATCATGTAGAAAATTAAATATGTTGTCTTAATATCTATGCCATCTCTCTTCACCGATTTATTTATTAGGATTCGTAACAATCATAAAATTTCTAAATAAGAGTACAATGCTAGGTATCTCCTTGGGATACCATCTATCAGGAAAATTTAATTCAGCTTTATAGTTTTATCAAATAAAATTTTCCGATCCCTGTTGACTTTTTAGCCATTTCAATACAATTTCTGATAAGTTACCGATCTATTTGGGAAATGTGCGCGTAGAAATTAGTATGCGATAATTACTCATTCACTATAATGAATGCGTATTTATTATACTATTACCGGAGTACTGATCTTATATTTCACCAAGTTCTCGTAAACCTCTCAAGATTTTAGAAAAAGTTTCGTTACTTTTGTAAGATTTAAGTCATAAATATTTAATCGAGTTATTGGTAGTAAAATTCTCTTGTCACGAATATAATTTCAGGAATCGACAGGAATACTTTGGTATTCGTACAAATCTCCCAGTAACAGATTAAATCTGCAATTGACGGAATAATTAATTGGACAATTGGCCGAGCCATTCTAATTAAAATGTTATGCTACAGTATTGGTAATCTTGTATTTCTGAAACTGCTGTGCCTACTGGATACCATAAAAAGATAATAAAGCTAAAAAAATCGGAGATAGAGAATACGGGGCTACCATTAATTACATGAGGTAAATTAAGGGGATGGGATCCGGCGAAATACGACAAAATCTCATTTAAAGGAATTGGGGAGGGTAGGGGAGGTGCAATTCCCTAAAAATCTCACGTCAACTTTTAATAGCATTTTTCTTCTCTTAGTTCATAAAAAAACTATAGTACATAGAAAAAATCAATACTTAGTGGCATGAAGCAAAATACATGAGAGGAGGAGGAGGAGGAGGAGGGGGGGTACTAACACATCTTACCAAATGTCACCAAGGTTTAGGGGGGGGGGTGTCTGAATCTAAGAGAAAGTCCCACGTAATTAAAGGACGTCCCCTTACCAAAAAGAGAAAAATCCATTAAAATTAAAGTCACTCCGTGGTAGATTCTGTCAAGCTGTTTTTGCATCCAGCCACCAATCATTCAAATCAAAAACGATACCTCAAAATGTTTTACACACAGTATAAAATTCACCTATTTCGTAAACAGTCATGTGCTTACGAATTTAATGAAGTACCGGTTCCTTATCTTTCTTTATATATAAAAATCAATGTTTGTGGGTTTGTTCGTCTTCTATGCATTCCTATACCATTTATCAGATTGCAATTAAACTTTGGAGAGTTTTCGAGTGTGCGCCTGCGAAGGTTCCTGTGAAAAAAAATTTCCAAAAAGTCACCCCTTATTCCCCATAACACCCCATAATTTAGGCAAAATCACATTTTTTTATCCGATTTAGATAGGAATTTGTACACATACTTTAAAACAAACAGAAAAATACTGCCTACGTATGGTTTCCGAATATTCATCCCCTCTCCCCCTTTCGAACCCCATTACGTTTTCACCCCACAATTTAGGCAAACCACATTTTTTATCCAATTTAGATAAGAATTAGTACACTTATACTTTAAAAAAGAGAGAGAAATACTGTACACATTAATTTCACAAAAACCCAATCCCTCTCCCCTCTTCCCCATAACACCCCATAATTTAAACAAACCCGCAAACCGTTCGTCTGATTACGGCGAAGCTATGGTGAATTGTCGAAGGGATGTCGAAGGGATGTCGAAAATGGTTCCTGTAAAAAAAAATTTAAAAACCCACCCCTCCTCCCCATAATTTAGACAAAACCACATATTTCATCAGATTTCAATGGGAATTTGCACACTTATACTTTGAAACAAACAGAAAAATACTGCCTGCACATGTTTTCCAAAGCGCATCCCCTCTCACCATTTCCAACTGAAAATGAATGAAACAGCAGTTTAAAATTTGTATGTAATTTTTTTTTTTCATTTAATCTATGTGCCTACTCAAGTCCAGCAATAGTGAAGCATTTCCGGGTCAGCTAGTATGATAATATTTAAGGCGTATCGATCGTGAAAGCGCTAATATCTGGGCAAGAGCGTATCCAGGATCAGAACTAGGTTGGAGGGGGAATAGTATATTTTTTTTTCCGTGGAAGTGGGGAAATGAAAATCCAATCTATTGACGAAACTATTTTTACTATTGATTAATACAGTAATCCAAGCACCTACTTTGTAGTTAATTAAGATCGTAGCTCAATTATAGTTTTTATGTAAACATTAATAGTCTCGGATTCTTAGAAAAATTTTCAGTAACTTTGTCAATATCTCACGGAGTACTTTCCCGAAATTTTGATTCACATTCATCAGGCATAATCCAGTCCATATTTCCTCTCCCATAATGCTCCTGATCCAGTTATTCACTCACCGAAGCGTACTGAAGGCAACTTGATTTTTCTTATGGAGGGGGGGGGGCAACAGCCCCTCCCTCCCACCTGCCCACCTTCCCCTCGTTGGATAAGCCCATGCATCTGTGCATGACATTGATATTGGCCGAGGATGAGTCCGTGGCGCGTTTTACCTGCGAGTACTGCTGCGGCGAGCAGCAGGATGAAGGGCCTCCTGCGACCCCAGCGCAGCTTGCAGCGGTCCGACAGGGACCCGAGCAGTGGGGTGACGAAGAACCCCGCGAGCGGGCTCAGCGCCCACACCAGAGACATCTGCTGGTGGCCCACTCCCATCAGCAGCAGCGACGGCGACACGAACGCCGTCTCGGCGGCGTACGCTAGCTCCAGCCCACACTCCGCGGCGGACAGACGAACTAACTCGCAGAACGTCTTCCGTCTGTGAACACCAACCACCGGCAGTATAGCGATCAGAACATCAGCAACAACTAGCGAGAGCATGTCGTAAGGATATTATACAGAAGTTCAATTAAAAATGTCCTGTATTCATCAATATAGGTCAGCATCACCAGCTGCTCACAGATGTAAACTTATGATTATAAATAAAAAAAGGAAAGAAAACTAAGATATTATGTGAACAGCGTGCGATGGATTCAAGGAACTAATCGAATTAAGATTCATGTTTCTTACAAGGTACTTAATTTATTCTGGCAGAGACTAAAAGAAAAAAGTGTATACCCTTGTGACATACCTCTGAACCAATGTTAAGCACTTAAAATAGTAATGAAAATATTTTTTGTTCTAGGCGTTTCGATCATATTTTACCATTTTTATTATTATTATTATTATTATTTTACAAAAATTGAAACTGATGCAGGCAAAACGAAAGTAACTAGTCAATATATTGTGAATCATGTCAAAACATCAAATTCTAGAGATATCTTTATAGTATACTCCAAGATTTTTTTTCCTTCGGGTTTTGAGACTTAACGTCGATTGTACTTACGACAGACTTTTGTTAGTAAACTTTCCAAAAACATGGAAATATGAATCCTCAAAGAGTGGAAGGGTCGAACAGGTCAATGGCTATTACCTGCTGTCGATTCTAGATTATTCGATGTTGAATGAGTTTCCAATAACTGAGCTAACGAGAACAGTCACAACGTTCCTAGATAGTCTCTCTCTTGGAGGACGATGTTATTTTGTTTTTGTGATAAAAGTATTGATTTTCCAGTTATTTCGGAAAGAACCTAGTGATTTAGAATATTTCTGGCAACAAAACTTTGGTGGAAGTCCAACCCATCTGGTGAACTGCTTCAGTAAACCTTCAGTTATTTACTAACCAAATCAACATGTCATTTCGCGTCCCACCAATCATTTGCATAACTAAATTTGTATTGTATTTTAAATGTCTATTATTTATTTATGTAACACAAATGGTCCGCAATGTAATAGCATATATTGTCTTTGGCGTAGGCTAATATTAAGTGTCTAAATATCTTTGGCTGCTGAGAGTGTACATTATTATGGCGGTGGCACAAGTGAGTGAGAAGCTAGGTCGGTACATTGCAGCGTTACCAGTGAACAATTTGAAGGAACTTAATTTTGTATGTAAACTATTATGCCCGTGAGCAATTATCCATAGAGTTTTGACAGTAAATTTGGTACCCTTACAGTAATGTGTTGCGGAGAACGAAATTATTATGTCCATTCTAATCAATGGTATCTTCTGGGCTTATTTATGTTTAAACTGATGAGATAACAGTAATGATTCGTCCATAGCATGGTGTTATATATAACGGTGCCCATGAGTTGTAACAAGCATTCGATGATTAATGAGCTCCGATAATCAAATAGTATCTCATTCTATGTGTGATGGGATTTGTAACCAGCCATTGGAATCACTATCCAAATAATTTGTGAAAATTATTTGCTACTTTCACTTCTGAAGTAGAAGTTAATATTTATATTGGTGTTTCAGTACGTTAACAAAATTTGAACAGCATCCTGTCCAGATATATTCAACTAGTTTAGTACTGGATTTGTGCAGCTGTACCTGTAGATGTGTGAGTAGTCTTCAGCCATCTTGCCGCTCTCTAAAAGTTTGGTTGTATCCTTGAGGACGTCCAAGCTCCTGACCTCATCCAAACTGACTCTCTGCGCGCCTCCTGGAATACCTTCGGAGACCATGGCCGATCTACAAATCTTAGTTCCCATTGAAATCATTAAGAATCACCATAAATACATTGTGTTTAAGTTATTTACTAGAAAAAAATGAAAATTGTATTAGACACAGATTAATTTATATTCGATAAAATAACGGCAAAGAAAAACAATTCTACAGATGCTAGTATTAAGATACACGGATCAAGAAATACAGACGCATATTCATGGCATATGTGGATGTGGTAAATGAAAAAAAAACTAATGTCGTATGTAACAAGATATTCATAATTTCAAAAACATCAGGTATCAGTTAAGATATAAAAATAATTTATAGACCTTTTTAATAATGAAATAGTTGTAAGTATAATCATCAAATAAAACGGTTCAAGGTAATAATTAAATTTATATGCAGAGGATGCAATCGAGCAAGTGAAAGAATTCGTGCGAGTGTTAAAAAAACTGCAGTATAATTAAAAGTACATACGGTAAAATTGCATATATTAAATTTCTTTGGTCTATCGATAATCAGAATGTTAATCTTTAGTTTAATGGGAGAGAACACATCTTGTCATCGAACCAAAGTAAAACTACTGATGGGGTGGACCTGTTGGTCCCTGAATCTAACACAAGGTAACGAATAATTACTCAACCTACAAAATTCAAATTTTCACAAATAAACATCAACAAAACCTCCCCTTAATGATTATTTTTAAACTTCACAAACCACAATGACAGTCCATCACGAATAACTAGAGCAAGTATCACTTTACCTAGCGAAGATTACAGTTGCCAAGTAGAGTCTCATTCATAGTCATCATAGGTTCTCCTGAAGTGGCCCGCACAATCTAAGCAAATATAACGACCTATCCACGCAGAAATAGATTAGGCGCGTCTGACTGGCTCGGAAGATGCAAGATAACGGGTCGACTCGCATGGACAGTAGTAAACAATCTTCTGGCTCATATTCAAGAAAATATGCAGGAGTCATCGCTTACACTACAGTGGTTCAAGTCACTGATTACTAGCGTCAACCATTAACGGCAATACAGTAACGCCTCCTGAATTTTTATTTGATTAGACTTGGAAATGTGAACGCGAATTTCGGCGTAGCCAATCACAGTACGCTGAGTTTTCCTAATGGTACGATTAGTGAAAGAAGGACGTAATGTGTGGGTTCGAAGTTCAAAAAACTTCACGTGCGACCTAGATGACTCGATGTTATTAGAGGTGGAATAGGAGTGGACAAAGAGCGAGAAGTAATTCTGCTATGATCTTTTGAAGAAAGCATCCCGTCAATGGCCAGGAGAGATATTGAGAAACCAAGGAAATCTATATGGCCGTGTGAGGATTCGAACTTGCGTCCTCCAGAATTTGAGGCCAGAACGTTACCGCTTGCACACCTCAGTTACGTCCTTCAACAGTACAGTGACCCTATGAGATAAACTATGTAATTCATATCCAGAAACCAATCAATTACTGTCTTCTAATCTTAATTTTTGAATGCATGTTTGAAAATATTCAATTTATTGAGGTTTGATTTGCGTTCAATCAACAAGTATCAATTCATTCCTTCAAAGTATTTTAAATAAATGTAATGGTGGTCATTGTAGCATTATTTTTAATGATAAATCACCTTTACTTCCAAATTATTAATTTCTGAAAGTGACGTTACTGGCTTGACTAGAAATCTGATAATTTCTTACTAATTTTATCCAACAATTCAACGCTACCCCTAATAAACGGAGCTCTTTAAGGCACAAAAAAAAACAAATCTCAGAGCTGCAAATAATTTAGAAGATTCAAATTTAATAGTTTTTGTTCCGAATAGATAAGTATGTTTAATGTTGTAACACACAATTCACTTTCGGGGATTACTGGAATTTCGCGATTCCGCCTGGCTTTGACATCGTAATACTGCAATGGTCAAACGCGAGACTCCGCTAGAACCTATTTCCGAAGTACATTTAACGGTTTCATGCTGGTCCAGGCTGTATTACAACCTAATTTCTGGTTGAAAATAACAGTCCAGGCTGTATTACAACGGAATTACTGCTTGAAAATAATACGTCTTGCAAGTGACTACAGCAGTATTACAACGATATTTAATGTTGTTCTAGCGCAACCGCGATCTCCAATAGACCCCAGTTTAGATTAGAAAATTTTCTGTAAAATATTGTGAATTAATGTACTCCTCGATTCCCTTGTGACTATCGCTTTTTACACCCTTGGAAGTAGACCAATGAACTCGAGAAAACAAGGCCATAAATCACACATGTTGAATGGTTCATAAGTCAATGTAGTAAAAACCCGTTATTTAAATTATTGACTGACGCTTCTCATTAACTACATTCGCTTCAAATCAGCAGTCATAACAACAGTTATATTTAATCTTATAAGGATTCTTCCAACTAGTATTCACGAAACAATTTAACTCTTCAGTAGCCAGGCGGCGAATATAAGAGGCTCTTCTGGATGAAGATAAGAGAATTTCCTTTCATCTCGTCGATTGCACACCATTATTAAATGGTGGTGGAGTTATTATAGAGGTACTACCAAGAAACTGAAACGAAAATAATTTCAAGACACCCTTAACTGTAACGGCAAATCCACTAGTGACATTCATATCTCCAAGCCAACTAGACTGCGAAGTAATGTAATCTTAACAGCCAAACACAAAGTCTTTAATATTATACTATATAAAACATGACTGTTCCTCCACACTAGCAGATAGTACCATACTAAAAACATAGTAAGAAACAAAATTTTATTTCATCACATTAAATTATAGAAAATGTAGTGCAATATCACACAAGCCAATAAACAGTATAAAAATTATTGAAATTTTTATATTGTGGATATTGAGCAGCTTCGAAATGGACATGGCTGTGTAACAGTGTGCGGAATTTTAGAAAATAAATTACTAGCTAAGAAGTTGTAAGTGGACAGTATAGCGTAATATAACATGCCTTTACAATTTCTTTTTGGTGGAGATGAACTGGACAGTGAAAGCTATCTTTAATTCCTTACATTTCCAGAGTGTGATCTCATGTTACATTAAAAGGTTTGATAAAATATAAGGCAGTATCGTGTTTGAGTTGCGTAGTGCAATTTTAGAGTATGGTTGGTGGCATAATTTAAAAAGTTTTCTATTGTCTGATAGCCATTATCTAGCAAGTAACCTAAACAAGACAGCTGCTCAAACTTTAGAGTTTCAGGCCATATATTTGATTACTGTAAATTCTGAGTATTAGTTTAGCATTCATAGAATATGGAGAGTTTCATGACTTATTATTTATGCAAGTAGGTATGTGGATTCTTGTTAGTTTCATACGGTGATCCGATTCATGTGCGCGTAAGAACGATACTTCCGTCATGTGTAGCTGTCTGCGAGTGGAATGAACGTTTTGAGGAAGCAGGGCCGGATTAAGACAGCGCGAGGCCCGTAGCAAATGTGAAGAGGCCCTTGATTTTTTGCCGTCTGGGGGTAAAATTGTAGAACTAAAAAAGAAAGGTCACCGGCTAGCCTAGGTGCGGGGCCCCCCAGAAGGCGCGAGGCCCGTAGCATTTGCTACCTCCTGCTACGTGGTTAATCCGGTACTGTGAGGAAGGGGTTTACGCAAAAGCGCAAGGCACTAAGAAACGGAGAATGGGGACAGCGCGGCCATCGACCGACCTTGGGCCATATATGCAAGCAGAGGCAGTCAACGTCTGCACACAATGAAAACAGAAGACCCACACTTCGTCGAGGGAGAGTATTAGCGGACGGGAACGTATCGTTCTTGCTGGGTGGCCCTGGACGAAACCCAATTCTGCATAGTGACGAGAGAAAAGCTCAAACATCGAAATGAATTTGCCAAACAATGGGTGGGTCCGCAAAGTTGTGTTTGCAACCACGGAGTTGTTGTAATAAGTTAGAATTAGTGTCGATTGTGTTTGCATGGGTATAAAGAACCGAGGATGGTGCCACGATAGAGGACATTTCTCGAAATATCGGATAGATGGGAGATTTTACCAACCAATGGAAACAAACGACGGGAAAAGGAGAAACTGAATGAACGGGCTAACTAGTACCATAAAGCTTCGTGATAATCTAGAAGTTATTGTTAACTGTTTTCTATATTCGATCAATCACAACTGACTGTTGCAGTAATCTGATTTGTATTTTGATGTTTCGCTCCAGGGCAAGGGGAGGGGGGGGGGGGGGGGGGAGAGTCGAAGTGCGGTCGTTGATCAACATACAGGTTCTTACCTTTTGACTCGACGCTGGCTACAACAAATACTTGAGTAGTTTTGTAGCGAGAAGATTCACGACCACATTTTAACAGACAATGGTGACGCACTTTAAACTTTGTCAAAACGGACTTTGAAATTCAGCGTTGCTGTCTTTACTTTTTTTTAATACCCCGTGATAAAATATCTTGCTATAATTTTGTGGATAATCCTTAAGTTTTTAAAGATAATTTTTTCAATCTAAATTATCTCGCTCGGCTATCCCACGTATTATATCTCATTACCAAATTATAATAGTCAGACACATACAAATGATATGTAAGCAAAACCCATTACAATGTCAGAATATTTCTTTTTCGTACTTACCCTAACGCAGCAAGCTACGCTCCAATACTGGAAACTTTCGTCTCTAATTTGTTACAAATCCATAAATAAATGCTTTAATTATGCAATGAAGCTTGTTTTGTCTTAAGGTATCGTAATTCACCTAAAACTTTCGGAATGTTGTAGCAAAAGGTAAATTGGCAGATAAACACTGCACGTAACGTACTATTGTTTATTGGTACACAAATCTTATAAAACCATGCTCTATGTGTACATAGTGCTGCTTCAAAAGCTTAATTTGAAGAATTATTCCAATGATTGGTTTATCTTCAATTCACAGCTTCTAACAGCCTCCATACCATATGACAATTGTTCAAAGTATATTCACCTAGATTTGGAAAAGAGACTATAATTCACTAACGGTCTTAGTTTAGCTAAACTTGTAATAAACAATAGCCACAGACAAAATTGGTATGTTTGCTTTGTATACAACTATTAATTACGGTCTTATTTTTTGACAAAATTTAAATAACATTTAGAATACACTAGTGCACCAAAAGGATTTGTGGTACAAGTTCCGAAACAAATGCTTGTACGATATACAGAGCTTGGCATTTTGAAAACCACTCACAAAACACAAGTTCATTCATGTCCTTTGTTCTTGTTTATCTTTTATTAATTTAAAAAACTGGAATTACAAATAATTTTCATAAATAGTTTTAGCTTTTAGCGTTGGTGAAAGTTGTAAGAAGGATACACATTTTCAGCAGACCGCCGGAACACACTTCCTAAGAGATTAAGAAGGCATTAAAGGAAGTTCCTATTGATTTGCTCCACTGAGGAAAATCGCACTAAGCTCACTTTAATCGGAACGGAATACTGAGTAATAAGTTTTGCTTTGTAACAATATTATTCGTCACCAGCGCATACTTCATCTCAATGATTTTTTCACATTGTTTTAAATGTTCTAAACATAGTACTATTTACTTCATCCATACACCTCAGATCCTTTCAGGGGAATCTACGGAATACAAAGAGTAATGCACTGTAAATGAAATAGCACATCTTATGAATTTATTACCTCATAACCTACGCGGAATAAAATAGAACACGAACAAGTGTACCTCGAAAGGAACAAATTGGCTAAAAGTAAAACGTTAAAAACGTTTGCAACATCACAAAATTAACTATCACGATTACTCATTGTCTTTCACCTGTGACGAGCGTAATGTTTACTCCACTATATAGAAGTCCAGAGACTTCTATTAAGGTAGCCAAATACCTCTCAGCGATGCGCAGGTTGTTTGAGCAGTCTTGCAAGTGACAAAGCCAAACTTTCACGACGGTTGAGTCGCGCTGGGTTCCGGTATTTTTTGCACAGCGATAACAAGTTCTCTAGGTCTTGACCGCAAAATAGTCTGATAGCGTTATACAACAAACATTACATCACAGAATCTTCAGCTTAAATTCCAGATGACTCAGTCACTAGTTAATTGCAAGTGAAGCAGCACTTTGTAGCAAGCCTATTTGCTTCCTGAATACAAAAATGAACACAAACACTTGCGCCAACACCTACGAAATGACTAATGAATCAACCACAGTGAAACTAGTTACTTTGAGTCTGCTGAAGTTAATTTAAAAAACTAATATTTAAATGAAAATTAGATAGACCAATAATATTCACTGTAACAGATTGCGTAGGTAAAACTCCATGTTTATAACGTACCTCATGCTCTTGTGCATAACAATCATAATCCAAAAGCACATGTCTAACAGTTCAGTAGGTACCTCTTGTCTGTGCATAAAACATAGTCTGTTATGCTTTTTCAGAAAGCTACGAGCTAGTCACATTATTGTTATTGCGATGGATCACAAGTCACAGTGATAATTTTCTTAGACATTATTACATTATACCAAAGATTAAATTCTTTTACTGTTGAAAGTAAATTGTATACTACAGTAATGAACTATTTTATTCTCAGACATTTAGACGGGGCAATTGGAACTCCTGATGAATCTTTTCAGGTGAGAGAGTTAGCTGCAGAATACTGTCCATCGATATTTCTTGCACACGTTTTCAAGTTTACTAATTCACTCGTTATTCAACATGATGGCGGAAGAGAAACGGATGGCAAGAAACGGAAGGAATTCGGTCTATTGAATCATAGAACACTAAATTTGGGGACCAGGAATCTTTAACCATGCACTTCTCCATTGACAAGAAACCAAAGCTCTAATGTTCGACACGTATACCAACAAAATATAGTTCTTTTTTAGTAGGAAGCAGAATCTTTGAAGTAAACTTTGTCACCCGAATTTAAATAGGCGATTACAAGACTTTCTCTAACAAACAATGGCACTAACCTCTTCAAATTCGTATTAATTGCTTCAGTATAATGTATTATTCACGTTCCCCATTCACATTCTACGGAAACATCCCCATAAATTAAATTAAAAATGCTGAAAAATGAGATTGTCGCAAAGCTATCAAATGACGTCAGCGCTGAAAAATTAATTAAAATCTCTCTAAATGTTTTATTGCGTTTTTTGTAATGTTTTCTTGGCGTCACAGATTCTCTCCGTTGCAAATAGTCGCACGAAATTTACAAATAGAAAATAGAGTCGAACTGTAAACAAATAACGAATTTCCAGCGGTATTCTATAGCTCAATATTACTCACCTAAACATCATGTAGACAAAGTAGCAGATTAATTTTGTCACCGATGGTCAGGTAACGATTTCAACACAAAATATACATATCCGATTATTAAAATATTTCTTTTGCATTGAGCTAAATTTCGGTTTAATAGATTCTCAGAAAGCAAATAGTATCTAGATCTGATCAGATATCGAAAATAGAATTTTCTTGCAGCTACGTTGCTTTAGTCATGATGTTTGTAAAAAAAATGCATCAGCTACGTAGCTCGCCCCTGGCCTCACCTGATGTGTTGTTGACACGACCACGTTGCTCGCGGCCTGGGCACTGACTGAATGCTCTCTACAGTCACTACTCCTCCCTATCAGACTACAGTTAATTTCCTCCAGCTCTTTGCGCAACAAGCCCGATACACAAACAACAAGCGGAACTCTTTACTTTCAAGTATCTCCACATACTAACCATTGGAGTGGTCTGGTGGCTCAGCTGTTAATGCAGCTCACTGCAGATGAAACGGTTCCCGGTTCGTATCCCAGGTTCGACGGGGATCTTCATAAGCCCTCAAACCGACCTTCACCTCTGGCACATTTTGCTGTATAATGTGACGTTTACCAAGCTTCCGTGGTTCACATTCCACTTTAAGCTATACCTGATAGGATCACCGGGTTACGTTAAGGTGGCTAAGATATAGGTGGTTTGGGGAACCATAAAAACTTGTCATTACGAATTATATTGACCTATTATCAGAAATATAAGCAGCTGATCAGCTCTACAGCCAAAAATAGAATTACAGAAAGATATTAGCGAAATTTGCTACTACTTAGAAAAACTTCCTTTTAGGAGTAATCTGGAATATTTGGCAGGTTTTAAGGTACGAATATTTTGAGCGTCCTGATCGAAGTATATTAGCAAAGGAGGGTTCTTACTTTATAGATGCAAACACTGTATATCAAGATTTAATTAAATTATTTACTTTCTTCGTATTCTGAACCAGTGTTACGTACGACAGTTGCGAGATATTGTAGATCCTTTCACATCACTTTCTCCGATCACGAGTGCCCCTAACAATTCCCAAATATTTCCAAAGACTACCACTACCCCGAAATATCCTTTAAAGTAGATGTGCCATGCGACCTGTATCCAGCAATAATTCAGTATCTGAGCCGTGAAAAAGCATGAGTTCATTCGTCATCTTTGATTTCGAACATAACACGCGTCTGGTTGGCGAGACTCCTCTAGCGATTATTGGCTGTTCATCAGTTTAAAACCAACCTCGGTAGCGTAGGTGCCGAAGGTCGCCGGTTCGAGTCCGGCCGAGGGACCGAGCGGGGCGGTGTAACGGTTAGCGTTCTCGCCTCGCATTCGGGAGGACGGCGGTTCGAATCCCCGTCCGGGCATCCAGATTTGGGTTTTCCATGGTTTCCCCAAATCACTCCAGGCAAATGCCGGGATGCTTCCTTCAAAAGGCCATGGCCGAATTCCTTCCCATTCCTTGCCCCCATCCTTGCCCCCCCATCCTTTCCCGTCTCTAAAGACCTCGATGTTAAAAAGAGACGTAAAGCAGCTGCCGGCCGAGGGCATGGGTGTTTAAGTGTTGTGCCTGTGGATGTCAAGTCCTTCCTGTGGTATGTCTAATTAGCTGGAAAAATTCATGGAGCTGGCTGTATGACCTTAGATGCCGAAAGCCATTGAAAAAAAAAAAGTCTAAAAATTCTGTCAACAAACATCCGTTAAATCATGGTGAAAAGAGATTGCTGAGCAATCGAGCATCCATTACCAAAAGGATTTTATACCACTAAATCAGATTGATGTAATAAGTTGTCTGAATGAATCAAGGTTATTTTCAGTCTTTAAAGTAAGCAGTATTATTTTGTCCCAGACGAAGTCGCGCAATTTTTACCCCTTGATAAACATCCAAAACTCTCCCATAACAACACACTAAGTCTGCTATCAAATAAGTGCGAAGATATTCTAAATGAGATTATGGTTTTTTCTAGTGGTAACCATTATTGTTAAAGTTAATTTAAATATCATCTTCTTTCGGTAAACTCTACGATCTCAACATCAGTTAGTTTTGGTATTTGCGGTTCGGCGGTTATTTAAGCCCTGTGGCAAATGTCTTATTTTTAAAAAACATGAAATGTACATGAAGTAAGACAGTTCCGTATAAAAGAACAAGTACCGCGCGAACTACGCGTTACCGGTTGTCGTGGAGGGAGCTAATCCTCCATATCAAATGTCTTGGGTGCATGAATGGAGTGGATTCTATTTGCCTCCTTCATTGAAGCAAGTGTTATTGTTTATACCGTGATGAGTATGAATGTGTACAGTACAGTGTGATTTTTGTGATGCGAATAACAGATGAAAGAAGGGATAGCTGAAACATTCATACCTACTGTTCCGAAAGAAGCCAATACAATCCACCTAGTTTTTGAAACGTCAGACACACCTGAAGTAAGGTAGTCCCATAATGAGGAAACCGGCGGAAAAAAATCAGTATTGTCTTATGCTGTCAGCCCTTATGCGTGGCAGAGAGATTTGGATCTAACACCGAATTAAAGCATCACCTTTCCTACCCGCTTCCCAAAAGGCGAAAAGTTCCTTCACTATCGCGGCTAAAACCAACTAACACGGCGTCTTGCATCGGACACAGTCTGACGAACAACCTGCACCAGCGAGATTGGCTGTACTGACCAATAAAAGTCGTAAATGGCAAAGGTATCAATAAAATTATTGAAAAAGTGCAGAACATGAAATGATAAAAAGTTGAATTGATTTCCCAAGTTACGACGGAAAATATGTACACCGCATAAAAATCCAAAAGAAAATATAAACCTTACTGATATTTAAGGAATTAGTCTTGGCCAGAAATTTTAGTAAAATATATTTTTTCCTTTGAATTTCGATACTTCGGTGAGTCAAATATGTTAGAAAAAATCGCTCGAGCAAAACTGATTTTTTGGAATTCATATACGTTTCTAACGCAGGTATAGTAGAAATTTATCGTTATTCTTTCTGCAGATGTTATTTGAGCTTTGTCAGTGTAGAGAAAACATTCTGGACCTTGATCCTGAAATGCAGGATAGATTGTAAACAAAGATATATTTAAGAACTTTGATCGTGATTATCTCGAAAAAGTGTATAGCTCGCGCGTCACAGGCACTGATGGAAAAAGGAATGCATTAAATCGTAAAAGCGTAAAAAAATTTCGTTTATTATGTCTCGACAACCGGTATCAGAATAATTTTGTCAGATATTATAATTTGTAAAAAATACTAAATATCCGCAACCTCAATTAAGGCATAGGTCGTTTTGTTAACTGTCGATTAAATTTTCTTCACCACTGTAGTAAGGATTAAGAAAATGTCTTTTTCATGAGTCATCTTACTTCAACGTTCTTCCTGTGCCAGATGATACATGGTTTTGCTCGAAACCATCTTCGTGACTAGCTACTGTATTTGAATTTTCTGGCTGAGAACAAATTTCTGTATATATGTGAATGCAAGCTTTCCCGGCGAATAAATGACTACAAATCTTCTTGGGTTTGCAGCTGACTTTTATTAAAAAGCGACAAGCTTTCGGCAACTAGCGCAGTAGCCATCATCAGGTCAATTTTGTAATAAAATCCGGCTGCAAACCCGAGAAGGTTTGTTGCAACTTTCTGTATAATTTTTTATATCTTTACGTGGTGCTGGCATTGACGTCATTAGATGCAACAAAGAATTCTGGATGGCCCTATTAGTCTATCTACACTACCAAAAATCCGTAAATGTTCTATCATCCTGGCATCATGCGATTTGGATGGGGTTATCGCAGTTTGAAAGCTTAAGGTCTATACTCTGTTCACTCTGAACTGGCGGCTCAAAGTCACGTTCCCCTGGCCCCGTTCCTCACCGCACCACCCCTCCCTTCCTACCTCTCCGAGCCGGACGCTGTCTCCAAGTAGGTGAGAGATAAATTTCGTTTTGTATGTAGGGGTTAGGGCAGCGAAGTGGGGATACAGCAGTTTGACCTTGAGCCGCCTCTGTTAATTGAACGGGCTACAGCGCAATATCTTATAACTTTATGTAACCGGGAAACGGAGCAAAAAAATCAGAATCCATTATTACGCACACCAACGTCCGCGCGCGCTAAGTAGATGGAAAATACTAATGAAACTACACATTTTTCATACCAAAAGTGCATTATTTTTTACTAAAAAAAATTATTAAAAAAAACGGATTTTCAGAATCTAAAATAGAGTTAACATTTCAAAAGCCATCTTTGTACATCTTGCAGGGGATAACGTGAAAACATTTAATTTAAAACAGAGCTTTCTAAATTATATGTACAAAGGTAAAAACTACAGTGACGTGTGTTCTCAGGTATACAGAGTGTGACGTATGGCATGGATATTTCTTAAGGTAAAAATAAAAGCAAAAAGAGAAGTTATGTTAGACTTTGAAACCACCACTAACCATATGGTTCTAGCGTGAACTTGGTGACGTACACAAATCCGATCCGCCGTAGGTTTTTTAGGTGCTTATTACTGGATTTTCACCTCTCTAATTCTTGATGCCTATAAGTTACACAGACAGGATTAGACGAAACACGGCTGAATAAACTTAGACCGTCTTCAGACAGATGTTGTAGAGTATGTAAATGTTATTGTTTGTGTGGGTGACTGTGATCTGTATGTGCTCAGGGTAGTGCCTTGTTAACATTGTGAATGAAAGTTGGAGGAATGGAGTGGGTGAGCCGGTGACGGCCGAATCAGGCCTAACCTTCCGGAGAACACCTGCATTAGCCGCACCAACCCCCTCACGTATCACCATCAACAGTATCGTATGTCGTCACTCAGGACGCATTGCGGTAGTTCTGATTTGGCTCAGACATTTCACACACAACCCAATGTCTATTAATCGTGCACCATAATCTTCCCTACCCTGCCGTTCAAGTCCTAATGATGAGAAATTCATTTTCCACCGGCGCTCGAATTTACCAGTAGCAAGTGGTTTTTAGTATTGATTCATTATCATCAAATACAGAACTCATTTTCTTGAAAACTGTATCATTATTAACAATAAGTTGTCATTAACCTCTCATAATGTACAATGCAAACCCATTTGATATGCACAACTAATTGTTAGTAAACGCGTCAAATCTTCTAATTTTTTATGAAACACGCATCTCTGTTGGGTTTTCTGTGAAGGTGTGTAAGAAACATGATCTCTACATTAACATTCTAATGATGATATTGAGTCAGGATGGCTCCTTACAGTTTGACAGCTAATTACGTAGTCTGTAAACACTCACGTCGTAACAACTCGGCTTATCGGTCAGAGACATAATAATTATAACGATTTCGCTTGACCTTTGAGGCTCAGTGACGAAGCTCTGAGTTGTGACGCATTCTATATTTACCACCTGATTTTGAATTGAACTGAATTTATTTCCGGTAGAGCTCATGCTCCGGTGGTAATTTCCCTAATTTAATTTCACCTAATTACCCGTTCCATCTTAGTGTTATTATCATTTTTATTATTATCTTATTTACTTTGACTGTACTTTCCCTCACCCACCTACTTTTGCCATTTACGAATTTTAAATTCCATCAGCGGTTTTGGTAACTTGTTCATCACTACCCTTGGCAATTTATTCCAATCTCTGACAGCATTATCCACAAAAGAATATCTTCCCGCTCCCATAAGGAGAACTGATACGACCGTTCGTGAAGTGCATTTATAATATAAACCAAGCGTAGCACGTTATGAGCTTGTAAGAAATCAGATATTATTGGATTCCGAAGTGGAAATCGTCAAAAACAAGTTAATGGAAGTGTTAAGGTAAGCCAAAGTGAGGAAACTGAAATTTTGGCAGAGTGGTTAGCTTACCAGTAGGTTTATTATTTAGTAGTAATGCACAATTTAAGATATAAGTAAGGATAATCCTAAATATAGTTTAGGATATCAAAAATAGTTACTGTAAAACAAGAAAATTATTAGAGTTGAAGACTGATCTGATAATTAGAAAGAACATAATTATAAGCATGGTCAAAGTATGATATGTAAATAAGGTTATCACTTTCGGAATACTATAAATAAGAAAAGTTAAAACTTTCGAAATTTTGGGTGATGATTAAAAATTAAGAAGAAGGATAAATTAAAATAACAACACGCTCACGTTCCGACAGGTCGTGGAAGGATATTAGATCCTAAAAAAGAGACGTATGATTATGACTTCCTCACAAAGACATGCCAGATTGAATAATTCAGAATCATTGTAAACTCCAATTAAGTTTACGATCAGATGAAAATTTCGCTATACCATCTCCTAACGCCAGAAATCAACAAGAAATGCTTAATCATATTTCTATCATACAAATTTCACATATTGTCTATGGATACCACACTTGATTCGGGGCGAATGCAATTACGTTGGGGAGTGTAATCCTCCGTGGGAACTCCCTTGGGTGGATGAATTGGGCTGGTCTCCCGTTGCCTTCCCCGGTAAGTGCTCATATGTGTTCTTGTAGGTGTGGCTGACTGTGATAGTGAGTGTATTTAGTATAGAATGTTGTTTATGTGATGTGTAATGAGAGATGTAGAAGCAAGAGGGTGAAACCCATTGTCGGCGCCTTCAGACCTACTCTTCTGAAAGACACCAAGGGCCGCCAGCATCAATGTCCCATCCGACGGATGTATCACTATCAATAGCGTCGTACACCCTCAGTCAATACGCGCTGCGGAGAGATTTGCTATTTACCCAGGACTCAGATGCACAATTTGGAGATTGTGAACCACCACCTCTCGTACCTTGTCTGCCAAGCCCTGAAATGAAAATTCCTTCCCCTACCAGGACTCTAACCTCCTAAACCCTGTACTATTATAAATCTATATTGTCTGTCTGTCCCTTTGTCCAGGCATCACAAAAAACTTCGGAATATATTTAGATGGGGTTTTTTATATTGCGTAAAATCTTCTCGAACTTTCCACCGAGCTATTGCGTCAGTAAGAGGAGACGTTTCAGAGCCTGCCTCTGGCTCCATCTTCAGGCGAAGTGTTGGATTTCGGAAGAGTTGGCTACAGCACCGTTATGGTGTCCCCATAACGGTGCCGCAGCCAACTGAGCCAGCGGGGCGGATGGTTTCAAGTAGTTCTTCCCCAAATAACCATCCTGTCTCATGGTCGACGTATGTCTTGAATTGAAAAAAATGACTGATACTAGAATTTTCCCGCAACTTCACCCGCCCTATTCTTAGTGTGCGTAGTAATTCATTTGGCTTCGGTTTTTCTTCTAATAGCAAAGCATAAACTTTTTTAATGAAGTATCTTAATAACTTCACGCTAAATTAAATCCTACTATTTCGTTACACTTATTGGATCGTTAATCTTTGATGTAGTGGTTTCATGTATTCACGTTTTACATGTATTTTAACGTATTATACTTCATAAAACTGAAGAAATAAATAACCCGAGTTAAATAGTCAGCAAACAATATTAATTGAATCCAAAGGATTAGCGTACATCTGTGTTGTGGCGTGATGTTTCGTGGGTATCTAGTAAAATAATGTTCATTTGAAATTCAGTGGAGCATACCTGTTCTTGGTACGAATGAGTTATTAGTTCTTGTTCCGCTCCCAGGTCACGTCTAATCATAAGATATATCAAGTATTTTAAACCAGACCATAAACTGAAAGAATGTAGGCTTTCTCAGTGAATCAGTTGCGTAAAATCTTCTAGAGCTTTCCACCGGGATAGCGCGTCAGTAGAAATACAAAGCGACGTTTCGGAGCCTGCCTCTGGCTCCATCTTCAGGCGAAGTGTAGGATTTCGGAAGAGTCCACGCTGAAATGTGACACTTCGCCTGAAGATGGAGCTAGAGGCAGGCTCCGAAACGTCTCCTCTTGCTGACGCAATATCTCGGTGGAAAGCTCGAGAAGATTTTACGCAACAGACCATAAACTTTCATACTATAAATATATTCCGAAGTTATTTTGTGATGCCTGGACAAACGGACAGACAGACAAATCTCGCATATAGATTTATAATAGTACAGACAGATATAATGAAAAAGTTACCGGAAAGGCTGTAGTAGTTTCAGGTTGGAATTCCTAAAGAGCGAAAGTAGGGGGGTGATGGGAAATCATTACATGGGAAGGAGAGAATGTAGGGACGTTGCCATCGGAGTACGTGTGTAATTGGATTTAAATTAACTACTTTAAACGTATGTTTTAATGTAAAGTGTATAGATAGATGTAGTGAATGGATGAGCATAAAATTAAGTAGCGCTCTGCATCACAATTTATCTCTGGGATTAATGTAAAGATAAAAAAAACTATGCTAGGTTGTAGGAAGTAGAGTGACCCTCACCTTGGTCTCGAGTATTGGTGCGTGACTGTAGACTTCTCTGGTTCACGATCAACTGACCCGCGGTATCTTTTGCCGAGTGGATGTTTTCCAGTATTCGTGTTTGCGCAAGCAGTGTAGTAATCCGGACATACAATGAGTCCACGGCAGTGGGAACCTTCCGCTGGACACGACTTCGAGTCTCTCAATACTAACTGGTAAAGACACAGGCACAGGAAAAATAGGAATATTGTCTTACGTAATTACCGTACGCATATACCGACACTTTACTTCTGGCTTAATAATTTTACGTTATACATTATAAGAGAGGATGCACGTAATGTTGGACTGGTCCGGTACAAATATTTATAACGTCTTGAAATATCTGCTTGCCCTTGAGAAATTTATATATTGGTAGTTTCAAACACATACGATGGCAAACAGATGTGTTCAAACCTTAAGCCTAATATTCAGTTGAATCAGAATTCAGTTGGTCTTACTTAGTATAAAGAGACTTAACTTGGTTTCTCCATCCCTGACGTTCAACTTTACCAATAAATGCTTTGTTGAGCACTGAATCCCGGTCTTCCAATACTCATTAAATCGTGGGCATTCAGAACCTAGGAAGAAAATGTTACTAACTACAACTTGAAAGGGATTCATCTCGTATCCAAACTCGTCAAGCCCTGACTTAACGTAGCTCACTAATTCTCGTGGATAGAAAGTTTTCTGTTCTTTCCGAATAAAGCTCCAAAATTCCTCTAGGTCTAGGAGACAGTGAAGGACTGGTTACGGAGGTAGGTTAGCTGTACTTCGTGTATTAGTGGTTTCATGTGTTATTTGTGCAATATACACTAAAGAGCCAAAGAAACTGGTATAAGCAAGTGTATGTAAATACAGAGATATGTAAACACTCAGAGTACGGCGCAGCGGTCGGTAACGCCTATATAAGACAACAGGTGTCAGGCACAAGCGTTAGATCGGTTACTGCTGCCACCATGGCAGATTATCACGATTTAAGTGAGTTTGAACGTGGTGTTATAGTCGGCGCACGAGAGATGGGACACAGCATCTCCGAGGTAGCGATGAGGTGGGGATTTTCGCGTACGACCATTTCACGAGTGCATCGTGAATATCGGGAATCCGGTAAGACATCAAATCTCCGACATCGCTGTGGCCGAAAAAAAATCCTGCAAGAACAGGACCAATGCCGACTGCAGAGAATGGTTCAAGGTGACAGTAGTGCAAGCATTCCGCAAATGGCTGAGGATTTCGATGCTGGGCCATCAAAAAATGTCAGCATGCTAACCATTCAACGAAACATGTCGATATGGGCTCTCGGAGCTGAGTGCATGACACTAAGCTTTACGCCTCGCCAGGGCCTTCAACACCGACATTGGACTGCTGATTATTGGAAACATGTTGCCTGGTCTGGCGAGTCTAGTTTACAATTGTATCGAGCGGATGGACGTATGGAGATAACCTCATGAAATCATGTACCCTACTTGTCAGCAGGAGACTGTTCAAGCTGGTGGAGGCTCTGTAATGGTGTGGGGCGTGTGCAGTTGTAATGAAATGGAACACCTTACACGTCTAGATACGACTCTGACGAGTGACACGTTCGTACGCGTCCTGGCTGATCACCTGCATCTATTCATGTCCATTGTACATTCCGACGGACTTGGGCAATTCCAGCAGGACTTCGGACGCTCCACACGTCCAGAATTGCTACAGAGTGACTCCAGAAACACTCTTCTGAGTTTAAACACCTCCGCTGGCCACCAAACTCCTCAGACATGAACATTATTGAGCATATTTGGAATGTCTTGCAACGTGTCGTTCAGAAGAGATCTCCACCCCCTCGTACTCTTACGGATTTACGGACAGCTCTGCAGGATGCATGATATCAATTCCCTCCAGCACTATTTCAGACATTAGTCAAGTCCATGCCACGTAGTGTTGCAGTACTTCTGCGTGCTCGCGGTGGCCCTACAAGATATTAGGCAGGTGTACCAGTTTCTTTGGTTCTTCAGTGCATAACAGGATAAAGAAAGGAGAAGGTGATACCCGTGGCAGCCCATCCAGGCCTAGTCTTCCGAAAGACCACAATGCGCCGCCTATTTTAACGTCCGCATCCAAAGGAGAAAGATCAAGTGAAAATTCCTCCATCGAGACATCAACCAACTATCCATGTATCTACCGCAGGACACAGTGATATGTCCAAGCGACTTCGGTCAACAAGGCTGGTTCCAAGTGACAGTAAAAATTTTCAGGAAAGCTATTTTGAATTTTAGTCAATTGCTTAATGCTGTAGTTATTACGAATATCATTAATAATGGTGAAAAAACTGTGATTTTTCGATCTCAACTATGGTCACAGTGTGCTAATTAGTTTCAACTAATACCCTAACTTCCGTGAAGCGTCAATGAACTGCTGACAGAGTATGAAGTCACCTACCGAGCGTGGTGGTGTAACGGTTAGCGTTCTGGCCTCGCATTCGGGAGAACGGCGGTTCGAATCCCCGTCCGGGCATTCAGATTTGGGTTTTGCATGGTTTCCCCAAATCACTCCAGGTAATGTCGGTATGCTTGCTTAAAAAAGCCATGGTCGAATTCCTTCCCATTCATTGCCCCCCATCCTTTACCATCTCTAAAGACCTCGCTGTTAAGAGTCGTTAAGCAGTAAAAAAAAATTAAATCACCATACATCAGGATGTATGTCCTTGGTAACCCCAGTAATCCTGTTATGTAAAGAAGAGCATTCGCTATAATCCGAATGAAACAGCGCCAAGGCGTATTTCACTTACTCAAACAAGTTTTCCCAGCGGTATAGATTTGATAAGGGGAATTCGGAAGTTCCAAGCTAGACCCGAAGAAGGAACCAATTACCAATCATAGACGAAGGTGCGCAAAACCGAACCTCCCTTTTGTTTTTTACTTCTAAAAATATAAATAAATCTGTTTTTAAAGCATGAAATACTCCAGAATGTTATGCATCATTTAAATTCTGATTTCAAATAAATATTATTCAAAATCATTACCAGAAATTTAAAAAAAAAAAATCTTACAGTTTGGCGATATGAAAAATATTCCCCTTAACCGGACCCCTCATAAAAATTAACGAAATAACACCACAAAAATAGAAAATGATATTGAATCACAGAGAACATATTTTAAAGTGAAATATAACAATTACAGGTTTTAGTTTTTAAAAAATATACAAATATAGCATATTTGTAGGATATATAAGACAGAAAATACATACAAGAATTAAACCGTTTAGCGACAAAAATCGCAGATGTACTGTACACATCCTTTCCAGCCCCAGCACAACCCACATAGGTCCACATTAAACATATAACGCACATCATCTAAATTATCATTCTGAAACCTCAAAAATTTGCTGTCGCAAAAACACGCACCAACGATTATTTTTGGAAGCGTACACTCCATGGAGAATCTTTAATTCCGATGTTCCAGAGGTCACGATCTTCTCATCCTCAATGATCCTTTCACATTTTTCTCAAAATTAAGACTCCTTTTCACAAGCTCTTTCTAGAAGCTCTAGCTCCTGGCCGTGACTGCTTTTGTATCCTCAAACACGATTACGTTCTTGCTGTTGAGCTTCCTTGACTTCTTTAGCTCTTTTAACTTCCATCAATGGGGCTTTATAAGGCATAGATAAGATGACAGTAAAATGAGAAGAATTACATCCCATATTTGACTTTTAAGTATGAAAAAATAAGGGGTCCGGTTTGCGCAACTATAGCCTTTATTTTGCTAACCCAATAGATTTTTAACTAAACTTCTCAACAAAACAGTTTAACGATAAACATTAACATAAAACCTTATCATTTGAGGGTTTCTATGTGCCCATAACCAGGAGAAATTTTAAAAATATAGCAGAATTTAAATAGTTTGTCTACTGCCAAAGCACGTAACGGTGATTTAATGAACAACCAATGAACCGGGTGACACGGGCATTCTACTACAGAGTGGTGGAAGCCTAAACCACTATTTACACGTGATCCTGTTAAAGTTCAGAAGAATGCAGAGGCAGGAGATCGGGGGTCTACTTTAGTGGGAGGCGTCCAGTACAGGGCACTTTCTTTACCCACCAGACTATTAAACTGCTTGTGAGAAATGAAATGCCGAGCTTGGCGTGTCAGCAGTAAGGAGGGTCCATTAATTACGTGAGTTGAAATAGGGGGAGGGAGGGGGAGTACGGTAAAATCTCACGAAACCTCACCGAGAAGGGGGGGGGGTTCCGGAATTCCCGAAAACACCTCACGCCATCAACGCTGTGGTCTCGCATTTGGGAGGATGCGGGTTCAAATCCCCGTCCGGCCATCCAGATTTCGGTTTTCCATTGTTTCCCGAAATCACTCCACACTAATGCAGAGTTGTTCCTTAAAAGACCGTTGCCGAATTCCTTCCGGTTTTGTCTCCTATCCTCTCCCGCCTCTAATGACCTCGACGTCGACGAGGTGTAAAGCCCTAACCATAAAAACGAATCTAATCGCAAAGTCTACAAATAGGTGACAGGTTTCCCCAATTGAGCGGCCACCTGACCATCAGTCTAGCACAGCGCAATCAGTGGACACAGCTTGGAGTAGGTTCAAGGAAATGTTTACTTTATCTGACGTCATCTCCAGCTGTGGAGACAATCTGTTTGTCGGAAACTCCCCACAGAAGGCGGGAGAAAAAAACATCTTCTCGGTATGTGGTGTGTCACCGGGTATTGTGCTGCCCTGCAAGAAGTCACAGCTGATATAGAGGAAGTGGGAGATAGAGAACTTGTAAAAATTAGGTTCTGACCACTTTTTTGATAGGTAAGATATTTGTTCAAATTGCAAAATGTGTATATTTTTGACACATATTGTATTAAACCGAGACAGTTTTATCGCGCAAATTTTGAACGTAACATCAAATAAAAATCCAAATTTATATTGCAATTTGGTTGGTACCTGATTAAAAGAAATAAGGGTAAATTTATATTGTTTGTGGACTTCTAAGAATCTTTTGATAATGTTAGGGCGGACAAGACGTTCAAAATTATAAATCAGGTGTAAGATATAAAGAAATAATAATTATTTATGATCTGTGTAAGAATCAGGTGACTGCAATAAAAGTAGAGAATTGCGAGAAGCAGGCATTAGCTGAGAGAGGACGAACAAAGTTAGCCTAATATTTAACATGCATGTAAATGAAGCAGTCACGGTATTATTGAAAAACATGCAGTTAGCTTTACGTTTCTTGGTGCATCCTTAAATGAACCACTTCTTTTTTTTCTACAGTAATTTCAGGACACCATGGGAAACCAAAATTTTGAAGGCCAAACGGGCATTCGAGCCCGCGTATTCCAGAATGCGAGGCCAGAACGTTACTGCTCACCCATCGCTCTCGGATTTAATCAATTGTTTTGATCTTTAATACGAAAATAAGACTATCCTTATGCCCCATATCGAAAATGACTTAAAAATAATTAATTTTGAGTTTAATAAGCCATATAAACTTAACAACATAAGAACTGCAAAAAACGAAATAAAATCAAAGATTAATGCAGCTAAACCGGCCGCAGACACATGTCAGACATATATAGATAGCATATTTTGGGTTCTTAAAGGAAAGAATTGAAAGTACAAATCTTCAAAGCTCGAAGAATAGCTAACAGCTTTAATGATTTTGTACGAAACAATAATGATTTCAGAAAGAATATGGAAGCGGGAATCCATTACTCTAATAATTTGATGCAGAGTGTAAAGAAAACGAAAAACGACCAAAAACACTTGATGCCCTTTGATGCAATAGAAATGATAATACTAACAAAGGAATATTCGAGTCACTGGATTACTAAAATCTACTCTGTTGAGAAACTTAATGTCAGATAGGAAATAAATATTTGAATAGTGGGTACAACAACATGATATACAGACGACGTAAGATCCTAAGGGTAATATATAGAATTACAAATTCAACAGAATGGATAGTGGAAAGAAGACGATAAAGAACTAACTCCTCATGGATTGCTAAAAATTACAAGAGACAAACATTATAATTACAAGGGGAAAGCAGGATGAAGAAAAAGAACAGTTGGTAATGAAATAACCAAGTGTAAAACGGTATTAAGGGGGGGAGGAAGGGGGAAGTTCATACAAAAAGAGAAGAAGTCGTTTATTGTATATTTCGCATATTGCGAGATGCAATAGTTGATCAGTTTATAAATCCAAAAATCATACATCCAGCTGAAATTCACAGAGATGTAGTTGAAGTGCAAGGATAGAATATCGTGAATGAAACGTTCGGCATGAATGGTGTTCGTTATTCAATGACAATGTCAGATGCGTACACTCGTCTGTCATGAATATCTCGCTCATTTTCTAAATACAATTAACAGTTGGTAATGGCTTCAGCAAAGCGCTCCCAAATTATTTTCTTTCTTTGCTCTGCGAAGTACTGAGTAACTGTATCAACAATTAAATACAAACAGAAGATATATCTGTTTGTCGAGGATTTGTTTGTCGTTGCTGTACCAAAGAAGATAAGTTGTTGGCTCATAAACTGACGTGAGATGACACGTAATTATCTCGATACAGTTCTCAGAATAACAGCAGGTCTCTATTACGAACTTCGCACATTCTGTGAACGAGCGAAAAATATTCAGATAGGAACTTCCCATTGCAAAAGTTGCAACAACACTTCTGTTCTACTGATTTACCCAGAAAAAAAGAGACCTTGTCTTACAGGTTGTTCCAGTCGTATGGGCTTAATGTGGAAGGGTTCTCACCTCCAAAGAAATGTTTAACTGGAAGTCTAATTTGTTGTGTTGTGGATGCCATATTCATTGCTATTGCTTCGAAAGGTTCCAATGGGCCTCCAAGTATAATGTCTCCATCCGATGAGGCACCATCGACATTATCCTTTATCCTCACTTCATTGCACAGGTTATAAGGTAGGCACTTAACCAAGAACTTTGGTATACAACCTACTGTGACTGGAAATTGCAGACATCGAATCTTCTTCCCTGCTGTGATTTATTTACATCTGATACACAGACTAGCTAAACCCGTACCAAACACCTGTCGAGGAAACCGTTAACATCGAAAGATAGGATGTTCATTTTATATGACAACGCGATCACATTCTGGATGTTTGATAGTGGATCATCCAGTAAGAAGGAGATTCTGAATTATTCATAGCATTATTCATAATTTGGTGCCTCTTCAGGTGCACTCAGCAACAAAATAGGCGCTAGAACACATGACGGCAATCCCGTACATTCGTTGGTATCTAGTGCTACAAAATTTCTCTGAAGCATGCAGCGAAACGCGTAGCTATAAAAGTTAGAAATAAATTCAAATTGCCAACTGTGGTGTAAGCGGGAGTTAAGCATCACGGAAAACATATGCCCAATAATAAATCAGCTAACATCAAACTTTTGCCAAGAAACATCAAACATAATAATGTACTTTCTTCCATTTAAACATTTAATTTAATTTAATTGTAATGGAGCACAGGCTCCGGTGGCAATTTCCCTACACACCCATCTTCCCCCTATCCTGCATCTACCTACATTTGCCCTCTACAAATTTTATCTTTAAATTCTTTCAAAGTTTTCGGTAAATTATTCATCATTTCTCTTGGTAACTCATTCCAATCCCTGACACCCTTACCTAAAAAAGAGAATCTTCCCACACCCTTGTGCCTGAAATCGAGTGCCAGCTTGTGGTCATGGTCATCTTTTCCCTTCCATTCACTACTTTTCATACCTATTGCAATATCTTTCCATGCCTCATCACCAGTATATGCCCTGTACACTCCCATGACCCTCCTCATCCTCCTCCTGTCTTGCAATGAATCCCATTCCAGCTCCTTTATCATATCCGTCACTGACTGCATTCTGCGATAATTTCCAGAAACAAATCTAGCAGCCCTTTTTTGCACCCTCTCCAACTCCTGTATTTGATACGTAAAATGAGGGTCCCATACTACACTACCATATTCGAGCAATGGTCTGACCAAAGTTTTGTAACCGCATTATTTGTCGTAGATATCAGAACGATTTTAAATTTGATTAATATCACTTTAGTGGCATTACGGATGATAGATCATGATAAAATTTAAGTTGTAAACTTTTCATTATCTCTGTTAACTATTTTAGTACTTCTTGATTAAGCTACATTGGATTTAATTAGTTCTTGTCTGTGAGTTTCACGAAACTGAGGTATTGCATTGACCGCACAGTTAGAACATTGTCGAGATGTAATTTGACTGGGCAATTAACTTTTCGCGTGTCATTCTGATTGATTGAGCTCCGTGAATTTATCGTCTTGTGTAGTCTTAATAATGGCTAGATACAAAACAGACCTAGTTATCAGTTTACTTGCGGCATTATCATAGCATGCGTTATAAAGTGCGGTACTAATTTGACAGCGATTTCTCAAGACTTTGCAATATTTAAATTTAAACATTTGTAATCGGCGAACTGCGAATTTGGTGGAATAGTAGAAAAATTAATGCGATATGTTAACAGGAATAATTTATTCAGAAATTATACACTGTGATGCATTGTTTATCAACGTGTGTCTTGGTCCTTGCCGCAGCACCAGATGACCCTTAGCCGAAGACGCTGGGGCGCAGTGTCTGGCGGTCGACCCAAGGTTGGTTTGTTGCAGTGCCTGTGCTGAAAGTTTTAACCCCTGATACTTTGCTGCAGAGGGAAGATAAGTGATTATCTATAATTCCTTATCACAAAGTCTTGGGTTAAATCCTTGTCTGCAGTTGGAGGCCAAAAGAATCTGTTGATGACGACTTGTCCGGTATGCGCAAGTAAAGCTTAGAGTCGCCCTTGCTGTCCGTAGTAAAACTAAGCATTAAGTACCAGTTCATCCATTCCCTCTTTCATCTTCACACAAAATGAATATTCCATACACCCACTTTTTGAGACATCAGTACATGTCTGGGGCGGTCTGGTGGCTCAACGGTTAAGGCGTCTGACTAGACATCGAAAGATCCCTGGTTCAAATCCCTGTGTCGGCAGGGATTTTGAACGGGCCTTAACCCAACCTTCACCGCTACTCAGCTAGTACGCCACAACCATTCCGTGTTTCGGATTCCACAATAAACTGTAGGTCCCCTTTACCCGGTTGGATTACCAGGTGAGGTTAGATAAGGAGGAAAGGAACTGAGCATCCTACCTGTGGTATAAGGCTTAGTATGCCACCTTGGGTAGGATCCAATCAACCTTCGGGTTGAGGACACTCTTAGCTTAGCAGTACATGTAACTAGAATAACACCAAAAGTCTCAATAAAACAAAGGAGCTCTTTATTTCAGTATCACTGGTTAACTACAACTCCAACGAGATTTAAGATGAGGCTCAATATTGTTTATATTCATTGTGTTGCATTTCAATTCTGTACGTATTTTATAAGCATTGTTTACGGTGATGATTTGGAAAGATATTGATGGAAGAATTGAATTGTAGTACACGGAAATGTCCGCAAGCTGACACTCAATTTTAGGCATGAGGAGAGAGGAAAATCTTCTCTTGTTAGAGATAGTGTAAATCATCCGGGGAAGTGATGAATAATTTACCAAAAACGCTTAAAGAATTTAAGATTAAAATTCGTAAAGGGCAAAAGTAGGCCTTCCAAAACAGGAGAAAAATTGGTGTGCAGGAAAACTGCCGTGATCTCCATCTCGATGAAAATAAATTATTAGTAAGTAAGTACCCAGTTTAAGAAATATCAGAGTTGTGCAAGCGTTTTCGAAAGTGAGAAACTGGAAGCAGAAAGTTGCTCTTTTATGTAACTTTTATGATTATTAATGCAATTAATAACTTATATTTGTTTAAGTGCGAGAGTTAACAAAATATTCTTGATTGTGTCTTGTTTTGGCATTTATTGATTTCATAGCCTTCCATTAGCCCAATTAACAACGAAACTAAATTTCTAATCCCAGTTAATCAATTATTTCTGTGGTAATTTCCTAAGCATCCGTTTCTTGTGATAAGCAGACTATTCTCAAGTTCCCATACAGTCTTTGATACATGACTGCAACATGGTCTGGAGAATTGTTCCGAGTGTCGCGGGTGAGTGGTATCGCTCTGGCCTTACATTTAGGAAGATTCGGGTTCGAATCCCCGTCCGGAAATACAAATTTTGATTTCCCGAAACCACTCCTGGACGCCGTCGGTATCGATTCTTCAAAGCACCACGACCGAAGTCCTTCTCGTACCTTGCCCCAAGTCGTTTTGCGCCTCTAATGACCTCGACGTCGACGAGCTGCAAAGCCGAAGAAGAATAAGCTTAAGCTACCACGACTGCAATCCATCAGTTGATTGCGAAAAGTTATGACTGCTTTTTTTAGGTCTTCATAATTTCCAAAACATGTTTATACCAAAAAATCTATTAGTTTTACAAAAAGATTAAAACTAAAACGAGCCAGATCTAAACTGTAGGTTGGGTTGTTGAAAACATTGCTTTTAAACTTGTTCAAAAGTTATATTTTTCTAGCACTAAAAGGTCGTAGAGAAGAACGATCCCACCGGACAACAGACTTCGCCGCAATTTCCTTATAGTTTCACAATATACATCGGTGGATAATCGAGGCATGAAATCAAAACACTACCTGTATGTCGGCTCAGAAGATAATGGTCATGAGCCATCGACCTGATGGTTCCTTCATTAACCTCTTGAGTTGGTTGGTGAACGATCATGGTGCTAATCTATTGACTGATCATTGCCATCAGATGTTGAATAAGAAACCCGTATTTCATCCCCAGTAACAAGAATCTCTTTCATTGCATAAATCCAACGTTGCACCCATACCCTTCAATAAGCATGTATGGGACCCACCTTGCACAAATTGCTCTATGCTTCAAACGATCGTCTTCGTGAAGAATGGTACAGGAATCATTTGAAAATTGCGTACTGATTTCATAGTGTTATACGCTACTCGTTCTTTATGAATTCGTTTGCTGAATTCCGCCGACGGCATATTGTTCGCTCATCATTATGGACATTCTCTCTCCCCGAATTGAAAGTTCTACAACATCGCCAATCTGATGATTCATCCATTCTATTGTATCCTTAAACCCCTTTGAATTGGCTATGAATATCAAGTGGTCGCTTATTTATTGAGTTAAGGAGTCGAAGAATGCGCCTCACTTTACAACCAAAATCGTTTCCATTTATTTTTAACATTTTAAACTCACGAACAAATAAGAATAGCTTTAATGAAGAAACATGACCTCGCACATAGTAAGGAAACTAGTTCACTTGAATGACGGCTACTTGAGACGCCAGCTCTGCACACGACACAAACAGGTACTACTTTCCGGACGGCCTTCGTACGTGGAATTGCGGCCTAGTTCTCCAGTCCGTTTATGGGCTGAATTGCCTGAATTCCACGTGGCTCACTAGTTTGTGTAGTGTCTCAGATTATGCATACATGGAACCTATCCGAACGTTACCTACTCTTAGAGTTGATTTGCAGCGTTTTTATGTTCAATAATAGCACTTGTGTTAGTGACGGTGAACATCTCCAGAACAAAATATTTTTTCTCGATATATAAGATATATTTCTTCCAGGTACTCTTGTTATTGCATAAACTGTAACTGTTCTTTGATTGTTTTTATATCAAGTTTTAACAATAAATCTTATTTTTTGATTCGCTGTTTTGGAATGAATTTCTCTTGAATATCATGGAACATATATGGATCGTACTTCAGGACGAAAGACCTACATTGGTCAGAACCCGCAAGGAATCGTGGTATATCTGACCATTCGCAGAGTGACAGTTGATCAAATTACCTTTCTTTCAGCACATTTATAAATTTACTTCCAAAGATTCATTAACTTGTGATAGAGTCGCGTCTAATGAGATAAAGAAATTAGGACTACCAAAGAAACATGTTAAAAGACCGAAAAAAAAAATTTCTTCCCCTTATCAGTTTTAGGGCAGGAGAATTCTTTATGCACACTTCACCGATTTGTTTTATACCCAAATCAAACAGGTAAACCATCATTCAACCAATTATCAGAAGTGGAAATCTTGTTCGATAAGGCTAAACTGTTACAGCGATAGCTCATTTTGTAGTGTAGTTTATTATCGAGAGTGGTGGTGTAACGGATAGCGTTGTGGCCTCTCATTCGGGAGGACGGCGGTTCGAATCCCCGTCCGGGCATCCAGATTTGGGTTTTCCATGGTTTCCCAAATCACTCCAGGCAAATGCCGGGATGCTTCCTTAAAAAGGCCATTGCCGAATTCCTTTCCATTCCTTGCCCCCATCATTTCCCGTCTCTAAAGACCTCGCTGTTGAGAGACGTAAAGCAGTTAAAAAATAAATAAATAAATGTAGTTTATTGCTGATATTAGACTCCTCTAATAGTAAGATGAAATTGATTCAGTGAGGTTTTAATCATACTTCATGTTTCTTGGACGGTGTCTTTACTATCTTCACCGTATAATAATCCTCTATTATAGAATATATATAGCTCCTCATCCACTTTACTTCGATTTCATTAAGTAGTAATTAAAGAAATAATTGAGGTTATTTTTCTGACATTCTGTTCTCATAAAAATTAACCAAAGTTGTAACAAGACTTATTGAAGATCTTTACTTACAACCCATGTCCAGTGGGTAGTTGTCTCACGTGATGATTGGATGGCACTGATATTATATTTTGGAGGCTGTAAAGTTGTTCAACAGAACAGCTAATATTATATTTCCTTGAATTATGGGTAAAAAATTTCCAATAAGAACAACGATTTTAAAGATTTTCTTTTAACTCAAATCTTCAGTATTAACTATTATTTCAACAACGTGTGTTAGTTATTTGGCCTCGTATAAAGTGAAAGTCAATTTTATGGCTCATTTTAAAAATTAGTAGTTGAATTTAACATGAATGCAGCGCTTTTATTCAAACGTAAAATACTCATTTTAGAAACGTTACGCAGAGTCCCACGTGGAACCGCATTATCAGCAGTTGTGATACGACTGGCTGCAATTCTGGCGCCGCTGCTTGATGACCCTGGAGATCAGTACAGCTACGAACGAGTCTCGCAGTGCTGGGAGCTGCTGACGATTACAAACTTCCACGTATTATCTTCTCGAACCAATGATCTATCAATTATCTCCTTCCAATGTATCTCCTCTATTATTCAACCTGAGGCCGCATCTTCCACCGCGCTCCAATAACCAATTCTGCCGGCAGTGGAAGTGTAGGGGCTATCACACTCGCCTCTCATTGTGAAGGTTCCAGGTTCGAATGCGGCATCTAGCAAGGGTTATTTTGAATAAGTTTTGTGTTGTCCTAACCAAAATTACATGAAAAAAGAACAATACATTAGTTAGAACAATATTAACATATTAAACTGGCTAAATGGTCGCAGAGACCGAAGGAGAAAATTAAAAACAAATAATAACCATTCTTAATTTTGGCGCTATGATTTCACGAATTACATGAGAAATTCTTTTTGAAACTGGGCGTATCGATTCAATAATAGTCTCATAATTGACAGCTGTGAGCGGATATCTCGTTGCTCTAAAGGTAGAATGGACACTTCTTCCCTCGGATGTTTGGAGTTTTGCCTGCACATGTAACGGTGCTTCACTTTGCCTGCTAAAAAGACGAGAAAGTTAAAGTTCTTCGAGTTCCTTCTAGAACTGACCGTCGCTCATAAACTCAAGTGTCAGAAGGCACTGCACAATGCTCCAGTGCATTATGCTGAGAGTAATAAAGTAGAAAGGGCTCTTCCTATCATTTAGTTGACACGATACTATTTCTTCTTCTAATAAATGTGCTTCACTTGTTTCACGAGTCATCTGTAATCTACTGGGCCTTCCATCCGGGAGGGCGCAGATTTGATAATCGGTCAACCATCCAGATTCCGATGTTCCATGGTTTCCCGAATTCACTCAAGGCGAATGCCGGGATAGTTCGTTCAAAAGATCATCGCCGAATTTCTTTCCATTCCGTGCCCCCAATACTTTTCCGCCTTGATTTCCTTCGATGTAAGCATGAAAATACGATTTTATTTTATAGGTGGAGGTTGTTTCAGTAACCAGTTGTTTCACAGAATCATGATCTCATTTAAATCGATAACTTATTCGTAGTACTGGAATGAAAAAGTATTTTTATTATTTAAGTCTATAGCTACTTGTTACTCAACGTTATATGACATCTAAATGTTGCTACCACAGGATATTACGTAAGGCTCGAAGTTCTTGAAGGTTCCTTCCTCGTAAACCACGTACAAATATACCTGTTACAACTGAAGTGAGGAGAAACTTGTGTGATGGCTTCTTGCTTTCTTAGAAAGTCTCCCTGTGTATATTTTGAAGCGTAAGACAAGGACGTATTTAAGAACAGGCTACCTAAGCTGTAGCGTTTGGTCCCAAACCACACGCCAAAAAAATCAAAAATTTGCAAAGAAATTAACCTATTTTTTAGGTCACGCGAAAAAGTTAGTTACTTAATCGAACACATGATATGATCTCTGGGGAAACACTCGTACATTAACTAGCGTGTAATTGAAAAAGGATTTGGTTAGTAGTGTCTTTTCATATTGTAATGCGATTGACAGCGTTGTCGGAATGCAAATATCACTTTTGTCTAACTTCTGCCTGCGTTGTATTCTCATTTACTTGAGCAACATTCCCAATAGATGAAAAGCACGCTGTCCTGCCTTAAAAAGGGGTTGAGGACTCAAAGCAGATCTGATACTGATGCAAGACGGCCAGTTCCTCTCCACCGAGTGTTAAGCTATTGTTTAATGGTTGTAGATGAATACGTGGAGTGTATACTGTGGTATATATGAAAATGAAATAAGATGCTGGTATATTTTGGCCAACTCTTTCTGAAAAGACTGGTAAGCTTAACATCGCTATCCGACGATCGAATCAGTATTATCAGTGTCAAACGCCCTCACTCCATACGCACTACTGAGTGATCTGTAATTTAACCCAGTGTTCTGGTAAGCAATCTGGTGATAGGAATCATGCAGCCCCACCTCTCCTGCCCTACTGTCCAAGTAAAAAATTCTTTCATCGCCGGGGCTCGTCCCGGCTAACCCCATGACATCAACCAGACACAACCAAATCAGTGCAACGAATTGAGCCATCGGGGCTGGATCTGATTAAAAGCGATTCCCAGTAATATTGCCTGCGTATCAGGTCTCCGAATACCGGTACGGCGCTACGCGTCAAGCCATGAACAAACACGGTCGCTGCTTATCACAAGGGAAATACGTCTGCCTGCTGTTATTGCAGCCCAAACTAAAGCCGCTTACATACGTAGACATTTGTTTATTACTGTAAACATAGGACGCCTTGCTGTCCGCCAAACAGCGATAACAACTCTCTTCACGCTGATAATGCTGCGACCTTTCAAAACACGTACCGGCTACAACTGGATCTTCGTTTATTTCCTCACACACTCGTAACTATCTGGTTGAATGACGCAATCAATCACTTTTAAATAGAACTGATTTTTTTAGAACGCCTCACCTGTTTCTAGACGTGCTGTAAGTTAATACTCCCTTTTTCTAACTAAGAACTGTTTTTTCAGTATCGGGAGCCATACAATCTAATTGTATTTTTATTTTATGCTACGACTCTTCCACACCGACCAAATCACTCCAGGCGAATGCCGGGATGCTTCCTTCTAAATGTCATGGCCGAATTCCTTCCCGTTCGTAGTACACAGTCCCATCCGGCCTGACATCGAATTCGGGAGGACGCAGTTTCGAATCTCCGTCCGGCTATTAAGATTGATTTTCGATGCCTTTCTGAAATCACTCTAGGTGAATGCCGGGATGGTTCCTTCATAAGGTCAACGACGAATTTCTTCCCATTCCTTCCTCTCGTTCCTTTCTCCCCTTTAATGACCTCGACGTCGACGGACCGTAAGCATCTAAAATAGGATTTTGGAAGTATCAGCAGAAGTTGTAAAACTAACCAGTTGTTTCGTCGAATCATGGTCTCACTCAACTCACTAGTTTATTCGTAATACTGGACTGCAAAGAATTTTTTATTCTTTAAGTCAGTCGTTACTTGTTACTCAACGTTGTGTGTCAGTGAAATAATATTACCAAAGGATATTACGTGAAGGTACCGGTCCTTGAAGATTTCTGTTTCGTAAACTGCGTATAGATAGAAATTTGCTTGCTTTATGATAGAACTTTATCCTAATGTTAGATTTTTTTATTTCTTTCAAGAAATCAAACACTCACAAGGTTCCTTTTGCACCTATAAGTAACGTATATTTTGTTCTGATTTGTCTGTTAATGCTTAAAATTTTAGATGGAAATTTTGAAAAAGAGATAAGGATAGATCTTTGACGCGAATTTAAGTAGTCGAAGTGTTACCTCATTTATTATATATATGTCGGACCTGAGTATGGGGCTAGCTGCTAGAGGGCGCCACAGATGCAGCGGGCAGCTCCATAGACGCAGCGAGCAGCGCCGCAGCGACATCTACGAGGGGCTACTTAAAGGCGGCGCACAGCACACGGAGGCCTCTTCCTGCTTGACCGCCAGGGCGACATCACTCCGTCATCTGTCACTGTGTATTGCGAGACTGAGTCTAATAAACCGGATCCTTGTATCCGCTGTGTTGTCGTAGTTACTCTCCACTGTCCGAGGGATATCCACAGCCTACCTTCGCTGACGAGCCATCTGCCTCCAACTAGGTACTCCATTCAACCCGCCCGATTCCTGATCTTTCCCGGATGGATCCGACATCAGAAGTGGGGTCGCCCGCGGACTGGAGAGAGCTGCGGAATGGCACAGTCCGTTGCAGCATATTTCGAGCCTTGTGGGATGCCAAGCAGCTAAACCCGACGGAAGTCATCGCGGCGATAAAGCCGCCCACATCTGGCAGCGAACTACCATACTCGCGTAAGCAAACGACTGCTTCAAGGGCTGCAATCCGCCACCCACTCCAGAGATCAGCAGTCTTCGCGGGTATCACGTAGACGCATTTCAAGGAGTTCCCCCCAAGATACGACCAAGTGAAAAGCGCCACCACAACGCTGAACACTAGTCAGCAAAGGCAACCGAGCACCGACGAGGAACACGCAGCCTAAACATCGAGACCACGCTCGCAGGATTTCGCCGATGATAAAATAGCTTGGCTAATATTGTGGCCAACCTAACCCAATCGCAACAGACAGCATACAACAGGGAAACTACTAGAGACTTGCCGATTCGAGTACTACAAGCAACCACATGCCGGAAGAGGAAGCTGACTTCGGACACGCGCAACAGTAGCCGCATAGTACTGTTCTGAATGCCACCGGATGCCTACTACCGTAATGGAAGTGTTGGGGAAGACAGCTTCACCGATCGACGAAAGGCCGAGAATTCTCAAACCCGAGCAGAGCAGCAGAACCAGAGCCAATGGACAGCCAAGCAGCCAGCTACTTTCGCGGACGCAGCGGCCATCGGACAGCACAGTGCCCATGATAGCAGGCACTTGATGGAGAGCCAGCGGAGCTGCTGCCCCCGTCACCGCCTACAAACGGGTCAACAGGTCCACCAGGAGCTGCGAGGTGTAAGGCTGAGTAACAACGGTGAGTCTCTTCCATTTTACTATGGCCTCGGATTTGAACGACCCCCCCCCCCCTCCGTGCCAAAAAGTAGTGACATCAAATTGGCTGGAAAATGGATACTCCTGACCTTGGTGTCGCTATGTTTGGATGCGACGCGCGCTAACTGCCAGATCTCGAGCCAGGCAAAGATGTTATGATCGTAGACACGTTTTTCAATGCGCTTTCTAACCACAAGCTAGTAAACATGATATTAGCAGGGCAAGAAATCTTTTAACAAGGAATCGACGCTAGGTCAACTAGTCACCTTTAGCAGAAGCCGATAAGCGCTTGGACGTAGCAAATTGTGGGAATCCGACCAATCTAACCACCACCAAAATAATCAGATGTCCCACCCTAATATTGCCCACCCTCGCTAAATTGCTTGCGTTCTACACTCTTCACGGATAATGGACGAGGCGTTATCATGGGCGTATCGCACAAGCGATTCGTAGACCCATGGCGCATAGTCGTTTCGGCCCCATAAAATGGCACTAAGCAACAAAATAGACCGCAAGGCAGAAAGTATCAGAACTATTAAACGCAAACATAACGGCGTGAACTTCGCCTTACGTTAAGGCCCGTATTACCGGTCCAAAACCATCTGTTCCGACAGCACATTACTAGACAATAGTCAGTTCAATGACAATACCATCACAGATGAATTCCTATTGCCTTCCAATTGAAGACCATATAGCAAAGAGTTAACTTGTTGTTTTTTTATATTCTAAGTGACTACCATCAAAAACCTGCAACAGAGCACTCACCAAAAAAAAAAAAAAAATCATCCGACTGCAGCCGCAGTTTTCAAAGGATGGACGTAAACGCTTTAGGCCCAGAGTAGCGTATACGATAGCAATAGCAAATATTGACGACTTTTTCATCCAACCCTGACATGATTCGAAGGTCTAAAAGACGGGCTAAAAATCGAAACCGCCGCTAGTTTCTTTAATACAGCCAGATACACATTTCTTAAAAGCCATATTGAATGCTTAGGATTTGTCACAACAGATCGAATCGTTTGACCCAACCTAAACAGAATACCCGAGCGCACATATCAACTTCCTCCTCCACCATATGGATCACGCAACTGCGACAGTTTATAGCGCTTTAAATTTCGACAATTCATACCCCAGTTTACCAAGTTATGGCCACACTCGCAGGAAGAAACACGAATACGCTAGACTAGCAAAAGGACAAGGAAATCCGTAAACAGGGCAAGCGTACCTGCAGGCCTTCGATTTGAACTTACAGCACCAGGAAGGAAAACGGATGGCACGTGTTGACCTCCGTACCCGGAACAGCCGCGCCGCTACTAACAAACAACTACCGCTGCATGCCACGGAAAACCAACTTTGTTAGACAATTGGCTACCCGCAGAGTATAACACCCGGAAGTCTAAAAGTTCAAAGCCGATATGCGTCCGAAAATCTCGACAGCAGGCACGTTCCAAAAGATGCAAAATTCGTATTACTCAACCATTCAAAAAAAATCACAAGTAATTCAAAAACCAAACAGCAAGGGTCATTATCTTCTCTACCCACCCAGCCGCACAATTAGTTTCCTCACCTTTCATCTCTGCACTCCACATATCCGGCACAAAGGTAACACACAGCAATATAACGCATGCATTACTAGTGAGTCTTCACCATCGGGATTCATTTTTCAGCAGTAGCTGTTCATGTCGAACTAAAACATCTGATCATTAATAGCACCTAGAGCGAAACTTTAGCAGGACACCAACAGGAGCAAAGTCCTTCTTTTTCAAAAAAAAAAAAAAAAAAAGTTACCCACACGACCCAAGGTGGAACGATGGTTCAACCAATATCTCTTAAAAGGAACACAAACTTTACAGTCCATGTTTGACCTTGCCATCAAAACAGACGGAGACAACTGGACAGAACGCCTTGGAGAAATACATCTAGCAATAAACTCCACTATTTGCCGCACTACGGGAGCGTCACCACTAGAGTCAATGATCGGAAAAGCAGCCAGACCCCTAGGACTAATGGCGAGCACCGATATCGAACAGCCAATAGACATAAATCAAACCAGAGAAAGAGCACTCCAAATCACAAAGAAACAAGCAAACTACGACAAAGCCCGCTTCGACAGCACCAAAGCACAATTCGCAAGACACAAAAAGGGAGATTTTGTCCTACTGCAAAACGAAGAGAGAAACCAAACTAGACCCAAAATTTCGAGGACCATTCAAAATCACTGAAGTGCTAGACAACGAAAGATACAAGCTCAAGGCACCAAACTCAAACCGAACGTACAAGTACGCCCATGACCGCACGCGAAGCATGCCCCAACAACAACCACTTCAAGAGACTGACAAGTAAACAAAAAAAAAAAAAGGAACACCGACCACCGCCTCCCCTACCCAACCACCACGCCGACCAACCTCAGCAGGGAGATTCCAAAGTTGTGTACTTTGTTGAGATTCCAAAGTTGTGTACTTTGTTGAGATTCCGAAGTTGTGTACTTTGTTGAGATTCCGAAGTTGTGTACTTTGTTGAGATTCCGAAGTTGTGTACTTTGTTGAGATTCCGAAGTTGTGTACTTTGTTGAGATTCCGAAGTTGTGTACTTTGTTGAGATTCCGAAGTTGTGTACTTTGGCAGTCCGAAGTTGAGTACTTGGCAAGGACAACAGTGGCAATATCGCCTCGAAGAGTAAATGTTGTTACATTGTACCGGACCTCGCATCAGAGTAAATGTTGTTACATTGTTCCGGACCTCACCCTGAAGAACAAATTTTATGATTTTATTCGGACCTTGCCCTGAAGAGTGTATTTTATAATCTAGCACCATGTAACTTTACTGTCATCAGACATCACTACAAGAAAGTCTATGGATGGTCCTATCAGGAAATTTCGTTCTTTGGTAAGGCTTGGAAAGAAATTTGTTAATGTTAGTGTCCAGAAAACACTATTCAAATTTCCCTGGGATTTCGCCAGGAAGAAAATGAGTTTCTAAAAACTTGCTTTGATGTTAAGAAAGTACATATTTTTCCCTGTTAAATCTGAAAGGCATACATTAAACCTGGATTATCTTAGTTTTTTCCTCATTCCTTTGATAATGTCAATCAACAAAATTATTCCTTAAGTCAGGATAGCCGAACATACTGCGGTAAACCATCTTTGTTTACAGACTCTTCACACATTCGATGGATGCTGTGATAAGGAGACGGCCGCGAAGCAACGCCAAACCAGCCTCACCAAGGCGGGCAACCAGACAGCCATAACGGATCCTACAAACCCTTCCGGGACCACAAGGAAACCAACAGAGCACCGCCTGAGACAGGCATTTTTGAAGACTCCATTGCAACAACCAACTACCAGCCTGATTTCGGTTGCCATGGTTTCCCGAAATCACTCCACGCGAATACCAGGATGATTCCTTCCTAAGGCCATGGCCAATCATTTTTTTTTTCTTCATTTCTAGCTCCGACAAGTCACACCCGGAACCCATGAGCGACAGCCAGGGACGGCTGTCTCAGCAGGATGGCCGTGTCGGACCTGAGCAGGGGCGGATCCAGGGGGGGGGGGGCTAGGGGGCTCAAGGCCCCCCCCCAAAATGTATCTTGGTCCACCCCGACATTGTAGTTTTGCGAGTTGTTTTTTTTTTTTAGCTCTACGGATTTGAGGCCCGAGGATGCTATAAATACTACCTTTTTCCCGACTCAAGCCCCCCCCCCCCATAGCCAAAATCCACTGAAGGCAAGCCCTCTGAACCAAAATTCACTCAAGCCAAGCCTCCCAAACCAAAGTCCGCTCAAGGCCCCCCCCCCCAAAACAAAATCCTAGATCCGCCTCTGGACCTGAGTATGGGGCTAGCTGCTAGAGGGCGCCACAGATGCAGCGGGCAGTGCCATAGACGCAGCGAGCAGCGCCGCAGCGACATCTACGAGGGGCTACTTAAAGGCGGCGCACAGCACACGGAGGCCTCTTCCTGCTTGACCGCCAGGCGACATCACTCCGTTATCTGTCACTGTGTATTGTGAGACTGAGTCTAATAAACCGGATCCTTGTATCCACTGTGTTCTCGTAGTTACTCTCCACTGTCCGAGGGATATCCACAGCCTACCTTCGCTGACGAGCCATCTGCCTCTAACTAGGTACTCCATTCAACCCGCCCGATTCCTGATCTTCCTGGATGGATCCGACATATATATAAAACAAATAAATCTTCCTTTGTGCTCCTAGCTTCAGGTTGCTACTTCACCTTTAAGATGATTTTTCTGCATAAAGCAAATTATTTCAGACTTAAGTACTAATGTAATGTAACACAGCTTAGGACCATTGAAATCGGCACGGGCATCATCACGTCTAAGGTATAATTGTGGTGAATGATTCGCTGAGGGTAGCGTGGATGGTAACTGCCAAATCCGTTACTGCAGCTGGAAAGTGAGATTCCCTGGACTCTTCTTCTTCTTTTTATGGCTCTACATCTTGTCGACGCCTAGGTCATTAGAGGCAGGAAAAGAAGGGGCGATTCGGCCATGGCCTCTTGAAGGAAGCATCCTGGCATTCGCCTGGCGTGATTTGGGGAAACTATGGAAAATCCAAATCTGGATGCACGGACGGGGATTCGAACCCGCGTCCTCCCGAATGCGAGACCAGAACTCACCGATCACGTTCGGTCCATGGTCTCCTACGGCTCGTTACCTTGGTGATACTCTCGACGCCAAGTTGACCTGGCGAGCTCACACCGAGGACTTCAGACATCGAGTCGCTGCTCGTCTACTCACAGTTCTTAACCGGGAGAGTTCACTGACGCCTCAACTGCACTCTGATAAGGCGCCTAATAGATTACGCGTTCCCGTGTAGAGGTATGCAGCCCACTACAGAACAGAAGACTGAAGCCGGCCGTACATCTGCCTATATGTCGGGAACAGGGACGTAACGAAACTCAACATCCGCATCCGCAAGTGCGGAACTTTCGCGTGAAATCCCACATCCGCTTTCGCATCCGCATCATATATATATATATATTGCGGATGTTTCGTTTACATTGCAATATATATTATTCTTTTCTCTTTATACGAGATTCTGTCAACCGTCTCTTAGCTAACAACAATGTGATTATTTTTTTCTGACGATCTTGCAATACAAATAACAATTAACTAAACGGTGTTATTACCTAAGCGACGAATTTAGAAGTTTAAACTTGCATGTAAAGTAAAGCGGCCTATTCACGGTCTAACTTTCAGGACATCCGTGTAGAATTACAATAGAAAGGGCTCACACATACAGGCTGGTAAAAGGAGTTCAACAAAATATTCCAAGCAACCCTTTCCACTCGTACTTTCTCGCGGCACACCATGTGTCCTTATCGCACACTCACAGGATTTTTCCTCCAATCATAATCTAACACCATAGCTTGTTGGACAGCAAGGACTCGTGTCAGTTGTTTGGAAGTCCCAACATCCAACGCGTTCTGCATGTAGTTCTCTAACCCTTTTCACGGCCCATCAAGGTTCTTTATCGAAAATCGGATCATCGTAGGTCCTACAAGTTGTACTGTGAATGGGCCGCTATAGAGGTCGAAAGGTGGGTGGCGGGCACGGAGATGTGCGGTGGCGTGGCATTGTGTTCGACGCTTGAATTAGTCGAGCCTTGAAATCCACAAAGTTCTCATGACAAAGGTTATTTTTGTCGACGCGTGCGTGGTTATGTAAATAATTTAATTCACTTGTGAAATCATCCCATGTTTTTTGTTGTTGAAAGATGAGGCAAAAAAATCAATGTGGCAGTATTAACTAGAAATAAAAGTTACTTCTAAAAAAATGTAGAATTTTGCATAAAAAATATATTTATTTTGATTTTAAGTTTATTTTTCGTAAAATATTAAAATCTTAATAATTATAAGTATTTTTTCACTTCCACAACCGCAAAACATCTGCATCCGCGAAAGTCAAGCATTGAACATCCGCATCAGCATCCGCACCCACAAAGATGACTTCCGTTACAACCCTAGTCGGGAACTACGTGGATCACGGAATGTTCCTGGCTACTTGCTGGTAGGTTTTACCATGCTACAAGGTTTTACCATGCTGCAGATCTCTCCTCCAACCCAGTGGTGAGTAGTCTTGTCCAATGCAAATAAGCTGGCGACCGACACAAGAGGCCAATCGAGTGGAAGAAGCCTTAGAAATCATTAATATTACGCCAAGGATATGACAAGTCAAACTTGAAGCTACATCAGTCCACAATGATTGAGGGATTAAATGTCTTAGAGTAATAGCCTCCATCCTACCTGCTTTATAGGCGTGATAGGCTACAATGGTGTAGTTGTAACTCACCTCCCCCTTCCTTTCCCCCACTTGGTATGCTCTTGTTCATGAGGAATATGAATCACAAACAAGAATATGATATCATGAAGGGTTTTGCAAATCACTGAATTATGTACCTCTTCAAACATTTTTTATTTAGAAATAAAAATCAATTTTTGGCAGTTTAAAATACTTTCCATATCATACTGTTCATATTTACTATTTGCAGTGGAGCTTTTCATATGGTGGCCTGGCTTCGCATCTGGGAGGACACAGTTTCAAATCCTTGTCCAGGCATACAGATTGTCACGGTTTTCCCAAATAACTGCAGGCGAATGCCTGGATGCTTCATTCAAAAGGCCATGGCTGAATTTCTTCCTAATCTTTGCCCCCCATCCTTTCCTGCCTATAATGACAAGATTTAAAGCCATAAATAAATACATGGTGGTGAGTTGCCAATACAGGTACTTTTCCATTAGACTGTCTAATAAAACTGTATGAAATTTGTGTCTGCAGATTAAATTAAGTAGTATCCAAAAAAAAGTAATTACAATGTACACTAATCATACTAGAGATGCTAAACATTAACATTAAAATTGTTGCTGTATGTTAGTTCCTGTATCACGCGGAAACTAATAGACAGATTTTAACTAAACTGAGCATAGTGATAGCATATGTTGTCAGAGAAGATATAGGATACTTTATAAGCTAACATGTTACAAATTACAGATTATACTGAGTCCAAAATTGTAAATTTAGTTTTTTTTTTTTTTGTTAACACTGGCAGTTAGACTAGCCTGTAGTTTTCAATCCCATCTGTTTCTTCTCCTTTATGAACTGGTAGTACCAGGGCCACATTAAGAAAGTGCGGGGCCTGCAGCAAATGTGAAGAAGGGGCCCTTGATTTTCACCATCCGGGGGAATTGTAGAGCTAAAAAAAGGTCACCCATGTAGCCTAATGGGGAGGCTCCAGAGACTCCTAGACATGGTGCCCCCCTAGAAGGTGCAAGGCCCCCAGAAGGCACAAGGTCCATAGCATTTGCTAACTCCTGCTACATGGCTAATCCGGTACTGGGAGTTCTGTGGTACATTTTCAATTCTCAGGTGTATCCCTATCTATCTGATATGATTTCTCATTTTAACCTGATTATATATAGTTCTATCATCCTTAATCAATCTAACTTCTGAATGTAAACCCCCAACAGAGTTCAAATGATGAACAGAAATGTTTGCAACACAGTATCGTGTGGAACTTTAGGTCTCACTGCAACCACTTGTGATGCTACATTTCCTACCATCACCCTTAAGCTCCTACCTGTTATAAATACCCCGACACAAATGGTTTTAACATTATTCACCAACACTCAGTGGTTCAACAAATGCCTTGAGTATTTCACTATGTAATGTGTCTTTCTTGTTAATATATCCTGAAAAGTCTTCCACTTAGTACAATAACTAAAATTAACAAGCATTACCTTTTCTAAACCCGTGTTACTCATTTACAAACAACTCCCTTATCTAACAGCCACTCCTGATATGATTTGACATCAAGATCTACAGTAACTTACCCACCTCTTTGGTCAGACTAGTCTGTATTTGTCAATCCTATCTGGTTTCTCTCCTTTATGAACTTGTAGTACTATGGCACATTTTCAACCCTTTGGTGTACAGCAAGACTCCAGACTCAATATAAATAGAATTTTCAGATTTGATACAATGATTTCTAATTTCTTAATATGCTTTGTTGAAAACCATCTGCTCTGATATTTCTGCTACTATCGTCATGACTAGGGTTTGGATCTTAGGAAAAGTCATATTTTTTTTTCCTGCCTTTTTTTTAAGCTGAAATGGTGAAATAAACACTGATTCAACGTTTCTGATTATATTAAAATGTATTTTATATAGCCTATAAATGCATATTCGGGTCATTTTCCTAATTCTGGTCATATTTCAACAATTTTTATGGTCATTTGGTCATATTTTGAGGAAAAATCTGGTAATTGTTTGATAGAAGTTATAGATGAAAAGAAATTAAGATAATTATTCAAAGAAATATACTCCTGTTATACATTGGAGAAAGAAACGAAACTAATTTTCACTAAATTGTTCAGAATTCACCAGTCAAGAATTAAAGTTATAAATTATTGTCACTCTCGAAACGTTAATGTTCCGCCCGCTTTTTAAATTCGACTATGCAGCAGCAGCATGCCTATGTCAAGCCGCGTTAATCAACGTCTCACTCGCGATGGTATCGTGGGAGTTGAGTCCACTGCAGTGACTCACCGATGAGCTGAGAGGAATCAATTGTCTTCCTATGATTCAGTACGGCGAAACTGCTGCTTTGCGGGAAACCTCCCCTTACCAAGGTCAGGAATTCCCCACATACCAGACTCTCCGCGTCGAAACAAGCACAATGCCTTCAGCCACTCACCCACTGTCACCAAGGCTTTTGAAAATAATCCTGAATCAGTGTTAAATCTGTAGTGGATCAGTGAGTACCGCCATGTCAAAAAAAAAACTTTCTGAAAGTGCAAAGTTACGGAGTTACGTAAAGGAATTTGGAGAGGAGTATTTTAGCACAGATGAAAGAGTTCTTTTCTGTAAATTATGTGAAACTAAAGTGAATGCAACAAAGCGATTTCATGTGCAGCAGCACTGGAATAAATCAAGACACAAGAATAACATAATACGTCATTCAACTCGATAAAGCAAACAGCGACTTTCTTGGATACATTTACAGCTTCGTTGTCTTCCAAATTGTCAATTTTTTCTAAAGAACTCTGTGAAATGATGGTATCAGCCAACTCCCCACTTAATGAAGTGAACAATGATTATTTCAAATCGTTCTTGGAGAAATACACAACACAGACGATTCCAACCGAATCAACATTGAGGAAGAACTATATACCGTCTTGTTATGAAAATGTATTGCAGACAATCAGAACTAAGATAGGTGCCAATAGGATCTGGATATCAATGGATGAAAGTACTGATGCTTGCGGGAGATACGTTGTAAATGTTATCGTTGGAACCCTACTTTCTGACAGACCGGGTGATATATTTTCACTGGATTGTGAAGCTCTTGAATCAGTAAACCACTCAACAATTGCCATCCATTTTGACAACGCTATGAAACTGTTATGGAGCGGTGAAGTTAAGCAAGAACATGTCTTACTATTTGTGACCGACGCTGCACTGTACATGGTAAAGGCTGTGAAATGTCTGAAGATGTTGTATCCTTCGATGGTGCATTTAACTTGTCTCGCTCATGGATTACATAGAGTTGCCGAGGAAGTAAGACTAAATGTTGATAGGTTAATATCAAATGTAAAAAAGATTTTTGCTAAAACTTCAATGAGAGTAGCAAAATTTAAAGAAGATGCACCTTCCGTCCCTCTTCCACCACAACCAGTACTTACTCGTTGGGGCACATGGCTCGATGCAGTTAGCTATTACTGTGAATGTTATGAAAACATAAAGAAAATATCAATTTTATGAATAATTGTAACGCCAATTATTCATAAAATTGATCCTATCGCAATTGAGGAAATGGCTCACAGTATCCAGATATAAAGAAAATAGTTTCTAATTTTGATAGCAGTGAAGCATCTTCCATAAAAGTTCTGCAAGAACTCTTTTTCCAGTAATTTGTTCAGAAATTTGGCATACATAAAATCAAGTTTATCAGGCATCACAACTGCGATTTCGCATCTTGAAGAAATTGGTCTAGAACTGAATGAAAGTTTGGCTGTCGTTAAAAGTGTGGAAACCGAAATAGGCCAAGCAGGGGGGTAGTGTGGCTAGTTTGCTGAAAAACAAATTTGATAAAGTGTTGTGCGGGAATAAGGGATACAAAACAATTTATAAAATTAATGACATTTTACATGGTGGCAAATCTATTTTGACTGAAGACAACACACAATTAAATTGCAGTGACCTGTCTCTGTTTAAGTACGCTACCGTCACATCTTGCAATGTGGAACGGAACTTCTCACACTACAAGACAATTATTTTAAGTGACAACCGGAGAAAATTCCTGTTCGAGAACTTGAAGATGCATATGGTGCTATCTGCAATGTGGGCATCAAACAAGAATAAAAATGGTATGTACACTAATTTGCAACAAATTTATTGTAAATTTCCATTTTTAAAAGTAAAATTCTAGTAATCCATTCTTTTACAGGAACAAGAAAATAACTTTCAAAAAACTTAATCTCACAATTGCAAAGTGAGTGCTTAGATGCAAATTATGTTGTCTACATGAAAGCGACACAGCTACATAAAATAAATTATGTACATTTGAGCATTTTTTAAGTATAAAAATTTAATTTTTTGTCATATTTTGTCTCTTTTAGGTCATATTTACCTATTTTTAAGGTCATATTTGCCTGCATATTTCTGCATTTTTTTGGTCATAAAGATCCGAACCCTAGTCATGACAGTCATTAAGCTTCACATCAAACCAGTTGCTTAATATTTTCACCCACTTAATCCTCTCAATAACTTCCTCCCCATCTTTATTAGTGACTCTCTGAATCCTGTCATTTTCCCACAATTTCTTCACAGAGATTTCTAGGCGCACAGTTTCCCCTCCAACCATAATATTCTTTATGAATGCATCTCTATTTTCTTTCTTTGCTGTTATCTATTCCTTGTTTACTTGCTTCTTATGTACCATACTGTGTTGTTGTTCCTTAGCATATTATGCTCACTTTATACCTACCTCTTCACACTCTCCATTTACCTATTATAGTGTGCAAGATCTGTTTTTTTCTTCAGTTTTCATTTTAGAGTAAACTTTTTTCTCCATACTAATTATCTCTTGGCACTATTTCCACCACCTCTCTCTTGTCTTCATTGTGTGGTTGCCACCTTTCTATCTCCAAAATGTTTACAAAAATATCTATTTAATTCTGGAATCTGTGCATCATCATAATTAAATTTGCCACCATCACCATTACTGACCCTGGTTTATTAAGCCCTCTTATATTTATGACAACTGCTTATCTTCATTTTTTGTCTCTGTGACCTGAAACCACATATAAAGGCTGGCATTATTAGAAAAATATTCAACATTTTTTTGTACCCTTGAACTTCGCTCCACGAATTGTGTTAAGCCTCACCCTCCTTCATGTGTTTGCAAATATCTGCTTCATTGTATTATTAATTCTATTTCCTTCTCAGTAAACCTCAGCCTCTCATCATCTCCTCTGTATGATTAATATATATTTTATTTTTCAGTGACAACCTCAACCTGTACTTCTGTTTTCCACAAAGATAAGAACAAGGCCCCTACCTTTTGTATTATATTTCACTATGTATTTATCCCCTCTAAGTCATGTGCATTATCTATGGATACCAGTAAATGGTAGTAGTAATGTCAATAGAGCAATTGCATCACTGGCATGGTGTGACCCTTTAACCATTTGTGATTAAAAAAACATACAGAACTAAGTCTACTTCGATCCATGGTTAAGAACTATCTGGATAACATTTTCCTTACTGTTGTACACTCTTTTGCATGTTCCTAAAGGTCTGCTGCATCTTAGTCTGCATGAGACTACTATCTATCTGATTTTTGGTAATGCCAGACCACTTTCTGAGGTACCAGATATCTTTAGTCTGTTTATCCTGTTTGTTCTATTCTAATTTACCATAACTTATTTCAAGTTTTTCTCTGCTGCCTACAAATAAAAACACCCCCACTCCCATTTGTCTAAAATCAAATGCAAATTTATAATGCTAGTCCTATCTTCTCTTTCACATATTATGTACTATACATAAGTCTAAACCCAACATCCTTTCAGGCCTCACCATGTGCTCATTTATGTAGGCTTCACAAAGGTGCTATGTTGTTAGTCTTTAACAGAGAAGAGGATAAACCAGAATACTACAACACAGAATATATATTATATTAACATATTATGTTCCCCTTGTTTTATTTTTTGAAAAATATTGTGGAAGTAGAACATTTCATGAGGATACTATTATCATAATCCTATTAAAAGTTAAGTAATAGTCAGCGTGAAGATATTAACTAATCAGAAATACAAATGATGCAAACACAAGTGTTATTGGTGAATTAATTACTTCACCTTTCTCATTAAATTTTATTATTTAGTTTAAGCTGTGGTGTTTTCGCGCATTGTGGTTAGTTTATATATGTATAGTAACCAAGAAATAATAGGAGCTAAGTAGTGAATGGATTTACAAAAAAAGGATAGTGAAAAGAACTATATATATACACTGATCTGCCAAAACATTATGACCACCTGCCTACTAGCATATTGGTACAGCAATACAGCAGTGATTCGGCTTAGCATGGATTCTACAAGTCCTTGGTAGGCTTCCACCGGATTTATGCATGGGTCATGAAATTTCCTTATTTTACGGGCCAGCAGTTTGTGAGCGAGGGCCCCTAGGAACAAGCATGTCAGAAATGGAGAGGTTGGTCGGCTGTTTGCGTGCTACTGTAGTGAGTATCTATGGAAAGTAGTTATAGGATGGTGAAACCACCAGTAGGTGACAATGTGGTGGACACCCACACCACATCACAGAATGTGGAGGTCAGAGGCGTTTCTGCTCTGTAAAGCAGTTAGAGGGTGATCTGTGGCAGATCTGATAGAAGAGTACAATTCTGGTACCACCAGAAGTGTTTCAGAACACACAAATCGTGATTCTGCCACAGATCACCCCTGTCCCGATTTAATGAGCGAGCAAGTCTCTGACCTCCACATTCTGTCATGTGGCATGGGTATTCACCAAATTGTCACTTACTCGTAGTTTCACCATCCTCCAAATTTCCATAGATGCTCACTAAAGTAGCATGTGAACAACCAACCAGCCTCTCTGTTTCCGAAATGATTGTTCCCTGGTGCCGCACCTCAAACCACTGACCCGTAATTTAAGGGAATTTCATGACCTATGCATAGAACTCTGGTGTCAGATACCTCTGGAAGCCTACTAAGGACTGATAAAAGCATATAAATTATTTTTATAACATTAAAGGAAGGATTCGGGGATGATATTACTATTAGATGAAGACTTCAAATGAAAATATAAATTAATATCAGGGTATTTATTAACAACATTAACAAGCAAAAATTATAGGATGAGACAATTTAATTTAATTTGATTTAATTTAATTTAATTGCAATGGAGCACAGGCTCTGGTGGCAATTTCCCTACACACCTGTCTTCCCCCTATCCTGCACCTACCTACATTTAACAGAGTCATTACTGAGTGGGAAACTATGTTTGGTGCAGACAATGTTAAAATCAACGGGTTTTACCAATCATGATGGGCCGCATCCTTAGATGCAATTTCTCTACACACCAGTTTTCACATTTCTTGTTTTTTTGTGTTCCCCCCCCCCCCCCTTAAATTCTTTCAGTAAAATTTTACAAATTTTTTGTGATAATCATTTTTCTTCTATGTACTGTTCCTAAGTTTTCCAAAAAATTCTTGCTAGTCTTATCACTAATATACATTATGTATGATACAAGCACTCTCTTTACCCCTTCTTGTCTTCAGTGAGTCCCAATTCCAGTGGCATAGCTAGCGTGGGTGACACCCGGGGCAGTTATCGATGGTGTCACCGCTTGAAAACTTAAATTCAAAAGTAAATAAAATATAATATCTTGTAAGTGTAAAATATGATATTAATAAAATATAATTAAATAAAAATTTATTGTTATTAAAAATTATAGTTAATAAAATTGTAATATTAACATCATTTAAAAATACATAAATAAAATAAAAACAATCGCTTTCACAATCTCCTCTTTTTAGCTTTAACAGCTCCAAACTCGTAAATCACATCTTCAAAATTATCAATTTGAGTTACTTTGTGTTCAATAGTAACTATGGCAAGATTTTAACCATGTGGTGCTCACCGGTGATCGAAAGTGGTTTTAGATTAATTTTAACTCCTCTGAAGATCGGGCCTCAGTCCGACACTCGGCCGTCATTGGATTGGTTTATGTTTTGACGGTGTGGATCAGTGTCGTCGGCCTGCTGGTTGTGGAGAAGCACATAAAGAGAGTTCGGAAATTTCCCTTCTCTTACGACTAAATGTTGTTTTCATGTTATTATTTGCCTTAAAAAAAGTATTTTTTTCATCCATGTTCACCAGATGTTCGTAAAATGTAGGAAGAGTCCTAGCATCTTCGCATTAAAAAATCAAAGCTTTGCCAGAGTTGAAGATCAATTTTAAGACACACAAAAATTGTAGCAGAGATCCGAATTTGTAACCGAACTACCACACCCGAATAACATGCCATAACCAGACGCAAGACTAATCTAGAAGTACTGAAAAATGTGTATTCAAACACATAAAAGTGGATTCGTGTCTTTTGATAGCAAAAATAGATGGTATAGAAAAAGAGTATGTTTATTTTATCACGTTTGAAAATTTATTTTTCATTACACCTATATTCGGATTGGTGACTCAAATGGTTACTGCATGCCATTTGGAAACTAAAGGTCCCGGTTCAAATCCCTGTCTCGACTGTAATTTTTGCGGGCTTTAAAATTGACATTTACCACAAGCAAAGCTTGTATCTGTTAATTCGAAGGACACTTGGTGGTTCGAATTTCACGTTAATCTTTAGGTCTTCTTTTCATGTTAGGTGACTACGATAGAGGTGCACAGCGAGTTTCCCAATAAGAAACTCTGTGACTGGAACTTCGAGATAACATGAAATTATTATTTTCACTATACAAAATCTTTATGACCTATACTTAAATTAAAATATGTTATAATCTCTTCTTCACTAACAAAAAATACTGAGTGAATCAAAAAGAACCTCAGAGAGAACAAACACGTCAAGTGCGAAGTGATTGACATTTAATTGAGATTGCATTGATACTGTTAATACTGCGCTGGTATAGGCCTACTATATTGGTACATAAAAGATTCATAAATTCGGTGATTACGTGAGTTAGATAAAAAAGTATTTTAATGTACTTTCGTACCAAAACTGTGCAAAATAAAGTACAGTACTCTATAATAAAGTGGGTTGTCCCTGAAACAATCACTTGAAAATGTTAAAGGAGACTAAAGACCCGGTAGGAACACGGGCGAGCTATGGAAAATTGTGGACGCGAGGTGGCGAGCCGTCACTCGGCCGACTGTTGTTGCGGTGACGGTACAGGCCAGTATTTTCAAAGTGCAGCTCGACCTTTACACTTAGCAACTGAGACACAATCTGGCACAAATTAAAATCCCAACACCCAGACGGTGTTGTGATAAATGAATGAAATTTGGCCCCAAGTAAGCCCTCATGTGATAAAAAATTAAAAGTTTTATATGTATAAAAATTAAGTTTTAAAAAAAAAAAAAAAAAAAAAAAAAAAAAACGTGTAAGTGGCGAACAGTGTGGTTAACATGACACTTTGTTGTCCACAAGTTTTTGTTGGCTAAGTATGCTAAGGCGAAGAGTGACAAATCTCTACACCAAAATGTCCAACTATGAGAGAGGTCGGAGAATTGACGTGTTTTTAAAGAGTGCATCATATCGTGAAATCTCCCAAAGGATTGGCCGTAGTGCAATGTCAGTAAACAGACTTGTTACACAGTGGATGAAAGAAGGCTCTAATACTCCTAGAGCAGGCATGGGTCCATACAGATTCTTGGCTTCGAGTCTGGGCCCCTCCAACCGGTGATCGAAGCCCCCCATCAGCCGGCGAGCCCGGGTACAATTGATCCGCTTACCCCCCTCCCCCCTAGCGCCAGCCCTGTTGCTGGCAGATGGTTGACTGCAGGCCAGATCCAAGCAGTGGTTACAGATAGTCACCCCCCTCCCCTGACGATTGTAAACTAATTGCTTGAAGGTGAGTTACACTCTCTGACCCGCGCGCAATGTATCCCATTAACCTAACTGCATCTAACCTGATGTAATGCGAAATACAAATGGACATGTGAATGGTGTACATTCATGTTTAGAGATGAGTCTCGATTCTGTCTGTGGCAAAGTGATAATCGACGACGTGTACGCAGGCGTAGTGGAGAAACAGCTTACCTACTGTGATTTCAGAACGTCACGCAAGTGCAGCCACTGGTGTCATGATTTGGCGGCAATCAGTTTCGACAGCATGACTGAGTCGGCTGTTGTTGAAGGCAATGACAGCCCATCACTATGTGGATGGGGTACTGCATCTTATTGTGACACCCTTCATGTTAACCATCCAAATCACATTTTAAAACAAGACAGTGCCCATCCTCATACTGCGGCCATCGTCACACACGCTTTGCAAAGAGTTTCAATCACAATTTGGACAGCACGATTCCCAGATTTGTCCCCTATAGAGCATGTCTAGGATACCAGGAGTAGACACATTAGATCACATGGTCACCCAGCACAAACTGTGCAACAACTGACTGCAAAATACATGCACGCGTAGTGAGACATATCACCAAGAAGACATCCGAACACTTGTTGTGTTAATGCCGGCGAGAATTCACAAATGTATTGGTGCTCAAGTTGGGCGCATTTCTCACTGACAACTGTATCTAAAGGTAATAACTTAGCCTGATCCATTTCCATTTGTTATCATTTCTTCTAGGTATGGCCCTGGATATATCTTCAAAGTTTCCTAAAATTTTACCATTCTTGTATGCGTGTTGTGATTTTAATTTCCGCCAGTGTAACTATTGGGCGACCATAAGATTCCGCTACAAATTTTAAGTCGAAAGCTACTCAATCATTTGTTATTGAAATGTTAACATAGGCTGTATTTAAATGACTTCACAACCTCGGTTTTTGCAGGACCAAGGGATATTGAGAGGAAAGTTAACAGAAGTGGCTTGATCCAAGTAGAAGCAATTCCAGACTCATATGAGGTCCCATTGGTGCAAACGCAGGATCTGAGTCCTACAAGTTGTGAGACCCTGGGGATACTGTATAGTCAGAGAAGCAACTCTGCATTAAGTTCCTTCATAAAAATAGAAGAATAAATAAAATATAAAAACATAACTAAACATAATTAAAAAAATAAATAATAAAAGAACATGCCTTTGCAATATCTGCCTTCTTTACATGAAGTACTTAACAAGTGAAGTATTTTACTTCCCACCTAAGAAATACATAGCTACAGACTCCTAAATATGACATTGTATGTACTGAAGACCATCTCCATTTGTAAATTTTTGATTTCTAGTATCACTCTGTAGTGTATAAATAAAGATGTTGTAAACGGCTCGAATGTTCATTCAGTTTATGATTAAAGCTCAATTTTTGTTCAGGAACAGAAGTTCGATATTCCTGTCGATTTAAGGAACCCGTAAGAATTTAGGTACCTGTATTCGACAGAGGTTACCCATAATAGAAATCTTCTTCTGTAAATTTATTATGGAAAATTCTTAGAGAATCATACACTTATTTATTTCATTGCGATCATATTTGCATATTCTAGATCAGTAGAAAGCATAGCAAACTTACATGAACCTGGAGTTAAAGTTCTTACTATTGTTACAATTTCGCTAGCAAGATATGCGGTTACGACTGTTTTAAACACATGCCCTACAAAAACTGATTACCAACAACAGACAATACCATCAACAAACACTTGGACTCGTTTGGATTAACTTGAAACCTGACAGTATTGCTAGTTTAATGCAGTTTTCCGAATCATTTTATTTGCATAAATTCGAACATGATACGATTTCATGTCGAATATCGGTGCACTGTCGACAATAGGTAGGTACGCATAGTGTAAATCTGATAACGCGAAATGTACTCAATTTATACATCACGAATCTGTCAGATGATAAATTCAAAAATTACTAGAAAATACTTCAAGGCACTTGTGAATCTTAGCTAGAAAGCTAATAGAATTGTAAATAAGCAAAAAAATTTTGAACCCTAGACTACGTGTATTCTGACATATGCTTGGTTGCTATTTTTTTTCATTTTCAAAGGAAAATCTAACATTTTTCTTGAAATAATTTTGAGGATTTACAATTTTACTTTCTAATTACGGTGATTTTAACAATTTTAAATTTATATAATATATCCTTTAATTTTAAAACTTCCTCTCTTTACACAAGAAAACTTACATTATATCCACCGCTGCTCCTAACAAACCAAACAACAGTGACGGATGGCAAGCACAATGAATTCCTGTGATTGTTGGAGCTACAGAGTGGTGCTTTCTTTGTTTAAGCGCACGGTGTTGCCAATAACTGTAATGCTCCCTGGATTGTATTTGAAAAAGCGATAGATCAACTTAAAAACAAATATTCAAAACATTAAAGATAGACGTGTTTCGACACCAAAGGATAAAAGAAGTCTATCAAAAAAAAAAAAAATTCTATCACACTAATTTCGATTAGTATTTTCAAAATGCGGGTGTCACCCCCAAACGGGTGACACCCGGAGCGGACACCCCCCCCCCCCCAGCTACACCACTGCCAGATACAGCTCCTTTATAATGTCTATTGGTCATTGTGTTGTGAAATAATTTTCACAAGCAAATATAGCTTCCCTATTTTGTTGACCCATCTGACTCATATATTTGATATTCAAAATGCAGCTCCATACCACACATCCTATTCAAGCAATGGTCGGACCAAAGTTTTGTAACTCAATTATTTCAGTCCTCTGGTACATACAGCCATCACCTGTATTAACAATTGAAAATTTTTGAAACTATTTCACACCACCTGCCTAACTGCATTTACCTTAAAGTGTTATGCCAAGATATGCCACCGGATAAAAAAAAGAAGAAGAAGGAACCAGTTTTTTATCATTGTATCTAGTAAGTTGACTCTTCTTGATATTCCATGTTGACATATTCCATTAGATATCACCTCCATGTCACCCACCAGCTGTTACAATTCTTTAATTTACATCTTTCCATTCCCGGATGATAATTCCTGATGATCTTATTAAACGAGTTACTCAATATGTCTGTCTTTATCAAAGGCTCAGTAACTCTTTCTTCATCCTTATCTAAAATTGTCTGAATACCTTCCCTTTTTTATCACAGTCATAGAATTTCTAAATTCACCATTCTGTCATGCCCCATAGTATTCCCTGTTAAGCTATCTTCTTTTAATTCCTTGAAGTGTTCCTAGCTGCCTGCTGTCTCTTTTTGTTTTCTCTTCTTATCCAAATTATTCCAAGCCTCATTAACAATACACACCTCATACACTCCCAGCAATCTCATAAAATTCCGTCTTTCTTCCTACAAATCTGACTCTTCCCCTATAGCAACTTGTCATTTCTGTATCACTATTGAGTTATCAAACTCTATTACTTTGGTTATTATTATCTGCAGCTAAACACAAGACCTTGTTGTTTTACATGTTGCATATTGTAAACATGATAAAACTTTCTACATACTGGGATTCAGTGTTAAGGAAAGTGTTGACAGTATTCTTTAGCAGAGGCACTACTATCACAGAAACTGTACACATACACCTTACATTTTCTGCATTAATAAAAATATTGTTTTTTTTTTTTTCACTGACACGTACACATAGAGTCAGGTCACACTGTTTACTCACATCTATGTAGCACACACCGAGCATGGTGGTGTAACAGTTAGCGTTCTGGCCTCGCATTCAGGAGGACGGTGGTTCGAATCCCCGTCCGGGCATCCAGATTTGGGTTTTCCATGGTTTCCCAAAATCACTCCAGGTGAATGCCGGGATGCTTCCTTCAAAAGGCCATGGCCGAATTCCTTCCCATTCCTTGCCCCCATCCTTTCCCGTCTCTAAAGACCTCACCGTTAAGAGACGTTAAGCAGTTAAAAAAAAAAAATATGTGGCACAAGAAGCAGCCATCACTTGATAATCACATCGTGCAACATGGCATGAAAGAAGGCAAGCAATGCTCACTCACATACATTAAACTCCACAAACTAGTAGATACAATCATGTTAAATTTTTTATCACCTATAGAAATGCTAAGAACACCTGACATATACCTGTAAACGTAGCTCATCGGCTACATAGTCAGGAAATCAGACACAAGCTATATTTAAATATTCACTCAAAATTTTCCTGGAGATTTTTGGTTAATGGGGTGATGCCAAAATCTGGCCAACTGGAATTGAGTATTCGAATGAAACATGTGTCCATCAAAAAGACAGGCTCTACTATTACCACTCACCCATCAGATTTGGTATTTAAAGAAGAAGGAGTTTCATTTCATAACATTATAAAAACTGTGCAACCTGTGTTCATAAGCCTCATTAAATGATATTTTGAAATATTGCTTAAAAATCTCACTAAAATAAGATGATGTCTGAAAGTGATCTGTATCAAAGGCACTGATCTGTATTTTGTGATAATTCTAGCCTTGTTAAGTTCTCTACATAATTACACAGTATGAATGTGATTACATAACTGAAGACTCAACAGCAGTGTTGACTTTGCTTGTTTATAAAAATATGGCAACAAAGGAATAAAAATATAGCGATGTTAAAGTCATTCAGCATAAATGTTTCCTTAATCACTTAACATGGAGGAAAGGGAGCACGCATTAACCACACAGCACCATTTTGTCCTACTGTGAACCCCTCTTCCCCACATAGCATGTAGCTTTTTTCCCTACTGATTCCAGAAGATATATTGTACTTTTTTCTGCTGCCAGACTATTGTAAATTAAATAAGAGATAGTTAAATGAGGGAAATAAATATCCATATGCTGTTGTGTGTTCTGTACCTGTGACAAATAATATGAATGGAAAGCTAAGTGGTCTGGCTCGGAAATCCCCCCCTCCCCCATGTAGCCCAGCATAGCTTTTCAGCCAACCCCTCCCCCCCTCCTAGACCGAGCCACGTAGTTCATGGATACTTCCAAAGCAACAAAATGTATAGTGTACAAATTTTGTTATTATAACCACACAAACATTATACTAATATTTATTCAGGCTGATTATTTTAAGGCTATGTTCAAAGTATATGTATTATACATTTAATCATATATATAAAACAGTTTATTTCACTGAATATTGAGATACCAAATCAGTTGTGCAACAGACAACACAAAAAATGTCAGCAAATCAAACCACATATAGTGGTTATAATCATTAATTAACTTTCAGTTTGATCACTTCAATTATAGTATATAACTATGATTCAGATACTTAAATAATACTTAAGAATATGGTTGAATTTTGGGTACTTAATAATATAGTAATAAAAGAACTACATCTCAAAATTAAAATTGTTCATTCTTAATAAATTTAAATTTGAGTGATACATTATATGCTACAAAACAGTATATACACAAATTTTCAGATTTCGAACATTTTTGTTTAATTTAGAAGTCCTAATAATTGTGCATCACATGAAATTTTTATTGATGACAGAGAAACATAAATAATTTTTAGCATCAAAACAATATCAGTGAAACTGTTTCATTATTTACTGACTACATTTTGACCACTTTTAATTAATGGGATAAACATAACTTCAATAAAAGGTTACATGTTACAAGCATAATCAACCATGTTATCAAAATAGCAGAGAGTATACACAATCAGACAAGCAGTCAGTTTTTTAGCATTTGAAAAACTATTTATTTTTGTAATATAGTTTAGACCATTTGTAAATATGGTTTATAAAAGCTCTATTGAACAACAGAAATTTTCTTCTTCACAATGCACGAGGTTATTGACAGGTACAGTAGTACATGAATTACAGTAGTTACATACATGTGGGACTAAAACTACATCACATTTGGGTACATAGATTGTAGCTTTATATTTACAAATACATGTTGCAACAATTTCATTACAAATTTACTTTGAATTTGGACTAATTAAGTTCATAAATTTTTCAGATCAATTGATCTCTATTCCAATGTGCAACATAAACAAAAAAAAAAAACTTTAGAATCCTTATGTCTCTTTCTAGAAATACACAGGTGACTAAACTCATTCTGTAGATTTAATTTTGTTTTTTTGTTGTACTAAAATTCCCATGAATGAAATCTTTGCTTCACTAATTCTCTAGATGGACCCCTTTTGAATTAAGTCTACTATCTGCAACATTTGCTGATTCTCATCTACAATACTTTTCTATACACACATTTGCAGAATATTAATTTTATTTTCAAAAATATATTTCACATATTTTTCTATGTTTGGTCACCTTACTAACAAAAGGACTAAAAGTTCAAAAATTTTCTGAAGACAGTTGTGTCATTGGTCTTATTTTTCTTTTATAAAACAAATCATACTCTAGAAATGTCAAAGGGTGTTGTTTTTATATGAGCTATTGTAAAGGATATAAGGGCATTATTACTATTTAACCGTAAATACACAGAGGGAAGGTACACCTTTCTTATATTCACTGAAATATGATAGTACATGTTAATTTCAGATCCTTTTATAGCTTCATGTTTACAGGAATAAGATTATGAGGTATGTACAGTATATTGTTAGGAACTGCTTGAGATTATAGAGAAGCAGACTTTAAATATTTGCTAAGGGAGGTAGATATCAAAGCATATGATGAGAAAATTAATTTCTCTAAGCGTTTGGTTATTATTATTTATTGTCAAGTTTTGCTTCCATTGCTTAAATTAATGTTGCATGGAAACTAGTTCTCTGAATAAAATAGTATCAGAGGCATATCATATTTTTTATCAATTAAGAATTTTTATGAAATATAATGCTTTGTTTTTGATCTGATATGTGTGGTCAATCAAGATCTTCAGAATTTGTATGCCATTTTATGAATTTTAGAATGTAAAGAGGAGCTAAGAATGTTACACAAAAGATGCATATTTAATTTATTAAGATACTTAGGAAATATATCAGGATTACCAGTTTGCAAATTAAGATGCAGCAAGCATTTGTCTTGATCCCAAAGCATTTTTGAAACATACTTTATTTTCTAATCTTTCTGATATCAGGAAATATTAAACATCATTATTATCTATGATATAAATAGCTAGCACATGAGATCATCTGCAAAGGATGCCATATTCTTGCATGTATATTGCAAGAGATTAATCAAGAGATTATTATTTTGGCCAAGTAACAGTTACTTTCCAGTATTTAATCATTGAAAAAGCAAAGAATATGGCAGGAAAGAATTTGTGTGTACCCTGTATTGAAGGTGGTAGAAATGTTGCAAAAGGAGAGACATGGAGCTTAAGACAAGACAGTACTCATTTTTTCCATTATACCAAATAATACTAATATTACACTTTGTTTTATGAAATAGTAGAGACCTGTATGAAGTAAAGCACTGTAAGGAGATTTTGAAAATATTTTAATAGTAACAAATTTAATTTTTTCCCCCTCCATGAAACATGACATCATGATTTTAGCTACTTTACATGTTTTATCCTGCTAATTCACACAACTTTTCCATTTCTAGACTATGAATCAAATATATGTTAATTAATACTAATTATGTGTATAAACTATTGTTTTTTTAGTCTGTCTTAGAAAAATGAAAAATCTAATTTCAGTTTACTTACAATAAAGGCCTTTTTACATTACTTTTTTACAAATAGAAATAATGAAATCTCACATCTTAAAGTTTTGCTGTACCACTGTTTAGAGAGTCTTGGAAACAGTATGAATTTAGGAACATTGAATTTGAGTTACAATACTTCTTTGAGTATACCAAAATTTTCCTCTTAAACAATGACTAAATCTATTGATTATTATAAATTTCTCCATTAAAAAAAAAAAAAAAATCTCATCTGTTCTCTTGGTAACTAGAGAAGGAGAAAATGATTACTTAAGACACAGTATAATATAACATCCAAATCAATGCAGTTTCAGTATTGAACATGTAAATATGTATATATTTTAGTAATACAGGATATGTTATCATTTAGCTCATTCCTCTCGCAAATAATTTTTCATGGATAATATAATCATATGCTCTATTTCAGTAAAATTAATAATAGCAGGCCATCTCTTTAAAGCATATAAAACTTTAGTTCATAGTTTTTCTCACTCCACTGAATTTTGAGTATCACACAGTACTTTCAGAAATATTATAAGTTGAACAAGAAGCAATAATAATTACTATGGTATATGACAATTTTTATAGCTGAACTAATTTATTGTTTTCTCTTATCAACATTGTAGTTTATAATGGAATTTTTTTACAATTTAATAGGGAAAGAAATCAATAGTTTTTAAGCTATTGGGCATCACGAAAATTTGTTATGAAAATTTATATGAAATTAGTGTATTTATAATTTTTGTATATTTTTATGTCATAAACAATAGTGGAAGGATTTCTGTGAGGTGACATTTATAAAGAAAGGAAAGGTTATATATACCTACCACTCACCACAGTTAAAAGGAGGAGGTCAGAAAAAAAGAAAAAGAAAACATACGCAATATACACTTTATCTTTCCTTTCCATATAAATACCATCATAGGTCATGTCTTTCATTCCATTGTTGCTGAGATTTAAGCATTAGAAAATTGATTAGTTTAATTATATAGCATATCTGGCTTCCTCAGTTTCTTGGCTCCCTCCTTATCATACAAACTATTATATTACTGCAGAATTAAAACCTGGCCCAATGAAGACAGCTCTGTAAAATGTTCCCTCAAGACAATCCCATTTGTTGACCTCCTCTAGAGGTACTAATAGATATCCCTGATTACTTGTGAAGGACTTATCCACAGATAATTTAATAATAGTGGCAATGAAACTGCTGCTTTCATGTTCATATATAACTTATTTATAATTTAGACAGAAGAAATAATTATATGTTTAGCTTCCACAATTCCAAGTAGAACCATCACGAACCATAGATGAAGGCAGGAGGGCCACCACAAACTCACAAGAAAAGAAATAAAAATAATTTTACAGTATTTCAGTTTAATATGTATTCATACAAAAAGTTAAAAGAAATTTAATTTAATTTAATTTAATTGCAATGGAGCACAGGCTCCGGTGGCAATTTCCCTACACCCCCATCTTCCCCCTATCCTGCACCCACCTACATTTGCTCTCTACAAATTTTATCTTGTACACTCCCATGAACCGAACACATCACTGAGTAGGTCAAGGAGAACAATGTTGGAGTAACAGGGTTGAGGGGATGGAGGAAGAGTGGTTAAACAATATGTCGTAAACTATCGCGAACTACAGAAAAACATCACTGGTGGAACACACAAATAGGTGTTAACAAATAAATAATAATAGATGATAATAATAATAATAAATAAGGACAGAAGTATAGAATAAAAAATAAGTGATTGGTTTACTGTATTATCTTACGGAAGGTAGAAGAGGGACTTGTGAGATGTGGAACATGATATAGTTAATATATATGCATACAGTACTCATTTTTACCAGTATACCAAATAATACTAATATTACACTTCGTTTTATGAAATAGTAGAGATCTGTGTGAAGTAAAGCACTGTAAGGAGATTTTGAAAATATTTTAATAATAACAAATTTAATTTTTTCCCCATCCATGAAACATCACATCATGATTTTAGCTACTTTACATGTTTTATCCTGCTAATTCACACAACTTTTCCATTTCTAGACTACTTGTTTAAAAAATAATGGTGCAGAAATAAAAGGGCATAGAAAATGTAGTTATTGGAACTAGTTTTAACTATGTCAAAAATATAACTTCTCCTTCACATGTGTAAAGATGGTATTGGGATAGTGTAGAATGCACAACACAGTTACACAAGAAAGATATTCAATGTTTTTTTTGTTTTTTTTTTTGCAAATTTAAACCTTGCATCGGAGTAGGAAGAATACAAATGTACACCTTTCACTCCACACCCCTGTGTTTACAATTATCTTTAACATGAGTTTGCATTCATATAAAAGCAACTTAGTTAAAATAACCATCATAAATATTATTGTTATTAAACAGCTCAATACACCACATTGGCAGCAATGGGAGCAGAATGGCTGACAGTAAAAGTAAGCACTTCATCTGTGGTCAAGAACCAACACAGCTTGAGGGAGACCATACTTTCATGCTCGATTTTAGAAATCTACCAGAAATATCGAAGAGCTACTTTTGTAGTCAATAGGATAAGGGTACATAAAGGCAATAGAGGACCATCACATTAAAGATATCTGGGGTGAAAAATTCTGAACAGCACTTTGGTGACTGCTGTGTAATTCCGGACTGTTATAGACATTTAATTTACCTATTACACTAACCAGACACAGGTGACTTACATCTATATGTAGACTAATTATTTGAAGTGTGGAGAGTTCTAGCATACTTCAAATGAAGAAAGCAGATTTTTGCTTAAAGATAAGTTTCTTATATTGCAACTTGAAATGTACAAATCTTATATCAAATTGCTAGATTGGCCAGCATTGCTAATAACACACAATTACTGTGTACAGATTTCTCAGAATCAGGGACAGAGTGATACAGCTCACTGCATACTGGATAATACGACTTTCTGAATTCTTAGCAGCCTTTGAGTTAATTAAAATTCTGGCACTTACCCATCCATAGTGAAGTGAGAGTAGCATTTCATAGGTATGTGTGTCAGGGATTGGAATAAAGAGAAATGATTAATAATTTACCAAAAATGGTGAAAGAATTTAAAGTTGAAATCATAGAAGCAAAAGTAGGTAGGTACAAGAAAGGTGAAAATGGGTGTGTATGGAAAATGCCACTGGAGTGGACACTCCACTGCAATTAAATTAAATTACTTTTTTTACAGTTTCAGATGGATAATGAATGCAAAGAGTCTCTCAGAAAAAGAAACTTCATCTGCCATTGCCATCAGCTTCTATATGGATGGATGAGTGGAAGGAATCACATTTGGTCAGTGATATTCTTGGACTGAATAAGATTAGGTGGCCTGCACAAGGGAGGCATATAGCTATAGATGGAAATCTTTTGGGGAACAGATATTATGTTACCATGCTTCTTTAGTCAGCAACCGTTAGATCAGATCCAAATTTTATCCTACTGGATGATTGATGCCATTAAAACATCATGCTAAGTGTTAAATTATGGACTTAATTTAGGCCTATTATTAATTGTGATGCAAATAATTGGATTAATTGTAGTGGCAAGTTGCCCTACTTATCCAACTATGATTCTTGCATATTGTTACCTTCCAATACTTCACAGTCTAAGATATGTAGTTCATTACCTCCTTAAGTAATGTGTTCCAGTCCCTCACACCCCTGTCCAGAAATGAAAACTTTCCTACTCCCTTGTATTTGAAATTAATTGCTCTTCCACATGCTGTTTTTAGCTGAATATGGTAGATATAATGAAGAAGCATAAATTTTCTATTGTAAAATGGAAGAAGTAATGAAACCCACAAAGGCCAGAGGAATAATGTTCGTCATGGTTGACCTCAGTCCAAAAGCAGATCTGATGTGAATGGATTACTGTTTGAGATAGTCAATAAATAAGAAATCATAATTCAATAGAGGACCACTTATATACATGGAAATGCCGGATATGAAAATTAGATTGTAAGGGATCATATTTCCAGATTCCAGTGAAGCAGGATGGAAAAAAAAATCATATGAAATCTGAGAAAACATAACCTACTGCAATTGTTCACAACAATCACAATTTGTGTAGTAAATGAATTCAAAATCTGATAGTTTGGAAATATTAAAACATGCACTTTCTAGATACGAAGATATTAAAAAATTGGCAAAACCTGTAATGTTCTTGAAGAAAATTCAACACTCTGAACCAATAGATGTTGAATCTGCCAAGAGTTTTCTAAAAAATGACAGACAGAAAAACAGTACTGTTCATACTAAACCACCATAAATGCAGGAATCAAATGCTGGAACCTATTAATAATGGAATAAAATGTAAATCCAATGGATCCTATGAAATAGAATGATCAATCAAAAATTATCTGAAGAAAAGTAGAAATAGTCGGTTACAATAGGTACAGAAGCATGTGTGAAACAAATGTCCTTATAATCATTAGAGGAAAAAATTAGAAAAGACATTATTGGTTAGTGCATGTTTGTTTCATAATCTGTCAGAAATCATTTGACTATTTGAAACATGATACAGTAATTCAAATTCTCACTTCATAAGTAGTTAACTGGAAATCGAGATAAAACAACATTTGGAACAGTTTTATTCAGAAAGGCATATGTCATCTTCTTCTTTACTATTCATTCTAAAGTTATCAGGCATTCTTTTGGATTCATTTAGAATTATAAACTTAAGCAATCAAGATAAACGGACAGGTTACTAACATCAAATATGCTGATGACAAAGATATAATAGCAAATGAGTTGACATGACTCCAAAATATAATGGATCACTTAATCCAACAAAATTAAGTGACTAACCTGATAATTAATTTCTCAGGGAGTTATAGGATTTTTTAAAACAAGAGAAGGTAATTTTTATATTCAGTCTATGATTTAAATGTTTGAACAGCAGTGTTCTAAAAATTGAATATTATGGAATATTTTTCTCACATTTTCTGGTTTGTATTGAAATATGACCATATCATATCTGAGAATGGCATCGCAGTTCTGGTTGTCACAGCACTTACACAAAATCTGAGTATACCGTCAGAGCACACCAACGAAAGATAATCTTTGTACACCATCCAGCAGTAAAACTGCAAAAGATTACATCTCAATGACATGCTGGAAATGCCTTTTTTCACAAAGCAATAATATTGTCTAAAGCATTGGTTCCCAAATGGTGGTCTGCAGAACCCTGGGGTTCCGTGGAAGGGTCACAAGGGTTCCGTGTTCCGTCGGAGAATTAAATAAAATTTTCGTTGAAAAGAGTCATAACCGCGCCGTGAGAAGGCTATCATGGTTCTGCATCCATTTGTGACGACTTACCGATGCAAGACTGGTTTTTCAGCTTATGCTTATAAAAATTGGGATCTGCAAAAAAATGTATGATCAATTAGTGTTCTGTGGCCAAAAGGAAATTGGGAACCACTGGTCTAAAGGACTGGATGAGTATGTTGAATGATGGAACAAGAGTAATAAATAAAAAAAATAAAAATATTTGCAATCAAACATGAGTCTTGATTAGTTAGATCATATCACACATTATTATAAATATTATACTCTTGAACTTTTTGAACATTCAGTGGAAAAATGTCTGGTGATTATCATAAAATTTTAAATGCACATGGCATTACTGGCTGGGAGATATGGAAGGATTGATCAGCCACCACTTGACAGAGTTACAATTAGCGGCTCATGCATCTCTGTTATGACTGCCCTAGGTGATGCACTGCTTTACGAGTAATCTGAACCACACTTAGCACAGTTTGCCAGAGATGAAGATCAGTTATAAGTCCCATAAAAAATTCCATCCTAGACAAGGATTTAAAACATTCTCCAGTCAGGTGGCTTAATCAACAGAGCCACCAGACCACTCAGTGATTATGGTAAGTAACTTAGAAGGATATTATGAATCAAAATGATAAGCCTACTTTTGGAGTCCAATATCTAATACCGCCTTTGTCAGAAGAAGATACACAAAGAAAATAGTAGGTCTTCTTGTGAAAGTGCTTCCAAATAAAATAATATGATATAGATGTAAATACTATGCTTCCTAAAATTTTAAACAAGAGCTATAACCTAACAAATGCTGTTACTGTCATTGTTGATACAAATCCAATCTGACTTTACAAATATACTCTTATTATAGATTCATATTTTCATTTGCAGCAATAGATATATATTTCAAAATGAAATAATTGTATTAAATAGCAGCAGCGAAGGTTTTACAAGATGATATTATAACTTTAATCTATGCTAGTTTTTTTTCCATCTCTGCTCCCAGGCTAAACTAAACTTAAAAGATGTTGTTTGCATCCTACAAATGTTGATTGTTTTAGAGGGACCAAGGCACTGAAAAAGAAGACATTTTTTCAGTTCATTGGGTTACAAGTCATTAGACGAAAGATTATAGTTTTCTGATTCAGTTATACTTCTGTTATGGCAGTAGGAGAATGTTTATACTAATATTTCAATAAAATTAAAACATTTTCAATAGTTCAGTGATTGTTTGCATCAGAAATTTGTATAAAATGAGAAGAAATATAATTTTTTTTCATGCCAGCTATCCTTGAATTCACAACATTTTTAGCACCAAATTCACATCAATTTTCTTATATGCACATTATTTCACACCATGAAAAAAAATACTATGCTTATGTTAACAGTAGACATCACTTGCGAAGTACATGCCACATGGCAATTGGCTTACGCAGTGATGACAGCATTTGGGTCCAGTGAGAGAATGCTTTGCCAGTGGCCTGTGAGCCGACAATAACGTGTCCTATAGCACGTGCTCGGGGCTCTCCGGTATTCTCTGCAACTGTCACTCGTAGCTGGATTGTCTGGAAATCAAACAAGTAACACAAAGTATAAGTTCCCAGAAAGGCTACATAATTTTTCAATGAGCATTTTCGTTTTAATAATATTTTAAGCAAAACATGCTAATGATGTATTAACTTTAATCAGTTACATTTTGGCTGTGTACATTGACATGTTAAACATCTTAAGAGGTCTTTCCACATAAAGAATCTATGAAAATAGAATTAAATTAGAGTCTTGCTGCTTACCAGAGGATTGGAAAAGAGCGATAGTAGTATCGGTTCATAAAGGGGTTACAAATAGGATTGAAAATTACAAGCCAATCAGTTTGACATCAGTGATAGGCAAAATGATGGAGAGGTTGATATGCAACTATATCAGAAATTTTTGTGAGGAAAGAAACTGGTTTTCAGATTGACAACATGACTTTAGGCAAGGATATTCCTATGAATTTCAGATGGTGGGCCATATGAAAGATATTCCAGACGAATTGGACAAGGGAGGGCAAGTAGATAGTGTGGGACTAGAGTTTTCTAAGGTGTTTGACAGAGTGAGCCATAAAATGGTTTTAAATAAGCTGAAATCTATTGGACTGGATGAAAAAGTTACTTGTTGGGTATAAGATTTCTTAAAAGCCAGAAAGCAAAGTTTTAGAGTAGGAAATACATTTTCAAAAGAGGTGGAAGTAAATATGGGAGTGCCGTACAGTAGTGTATTGGGACCGCTGCTATTCATTATTCTAATGAATGACTGTGTTGATGGGTTACGATCAGAATCTAGGTATTTTTCAGATGATATAGTGGTACACAATATGATCAAAACGTGAAGACTGTGAAAAACTGCAGAACTAGGTAGAATATCTAAATGGGTTGGTCAGCATGGAATGAAGATAAATGCCAAGAAAAGTCAGCTTACTAGGTACACAGATAAAAAACAAAGGTTAATTACGATTATAGGGTGGGGTCAGAATTGCTTGTTGAAAGCTTGAATTGTAAATATCTTGGCATAATGTTTGATAACAAACTCAATTGGGCAGAGCACATTGGGCAGGTGGTAGGAAAAGGTTACAAAATCCTTCATTTACTGGAGAGGGTGATGAGAGGATGTACCAGAGAAGTTAGGGAGTTTGGTTCAATATAGTGATGTAGTTTGGGACCCACATTTTGGTTATCAAATACAGGAGTTGGAAGGTGTGCAAAGAAGAGCAGCTAGATTTGTTTGTGAAATTTATTAGTCAGTAACTGATATGATAAGGGAGCTGGATTGGGACTCATTGGAGGAAAGAAGGAGGCTGAAGAGAGTGCTGGGAATGTACGGGGCATATGTTTGAGATGGAGCTTGGAGGGATATTGGCAAAGAATTAGTAATAGTGCATGGAAGGGGAAAGGCGACCATGACCACAAGTTTGCACTCAATTTCATGCATAAGGGAATGGGAAAATTTTCTTTTGTTGGTAAGAGTGTCAGTGATTGGAACAAATTACCAAGTGTGGTGATGAATAATTTTCCAAAAATGCTTAAGGAATCTAGAATTAAAATTTGTAAATCATAATAGTAAATGGCAGAAGAATTTAACATTCCAATTAATAAAGAAAATTTAAAAAAAAAATGTATATGAAAAAAGGGGTAAATGGATGACTGGGAGAATTGCCACAGGTGTGTTAGCTCCATCACAATTAAAAATATGATAATAATAAATGATAACAATAACCCGGCAAGAGTGATTTAAAACTGTTGTATTTAGGGTTCCATACTCTAATGATTAAACACACATATTGCATGTGGTAGGTCATATAACATTCATATCAATGTTTGACACATTTTCTGGCTAGATAGGGGATTCTGATTTATGGCTATCCAACAGCTCATTACATTGCCAAGCACACTTTCAATGTTATTGATCATTGAAATTTATTATAGGTACTTTCACAATACATTTAACTTTGAATTTAGAGGATTTCTTCAAAAAAAAAAAAAAAAAAAAATCATTTTTTGGATAAGTTGAATAACTTGATGGACTAATCATTTCTTTAATTTCTAATGAAAATTTTAAAAAAAAATACATTAACCCTCTATTTAATGAGCAATTAATATTGACCACCGTCTAATAAGGTGGATTTTAATTTTTTGCCCTCTTTATTTATATGTAATGCCTTATAACCTCACAAAATTATTAATTTGATATTCGATTTTGAGTCAACAAAATACATAATATGTAAAAATTTGACATCTCTAACATATTTTGTTTAAGTGCTAGAAGCCTGTGACAAATATGGAAGATGAGGAACATCAACAATAGAACTCCATTTCCCATTCGGTACAAATCATAGAAAACAGATTTGGAATAGCAACTTTTATGGACATAAAATGGGTCAATCATAAAGTACAAAAAGATAGAATGCAGTCAAGTCTTAAAAAGAGAGGAACAAATAAGGAACAACAATTAGAAGTGTGAAAATAATATGTTGATAAATAGTAGACCTGTAGATTACTTTCAGACAAAGGGAAGTTAGGCAAGTAGTACTAGACAAAGTCAATGCTGAAGTTCAGTGATGCAGAATCCCAGTGGAGTTAATCATAAGTGGCACATATAGATGAAATAATGATCTAGGAGGAGACAGAGTGGAATATGGAAAGAAAACTGCAAAAAATACAACTGCAATTGGAAATTATGTCTAGGAGAAGAGTGTGAAAAAAAATTAAGATGGTGAAAGTGTCAAAACACTGGCTGATCAAGGAGACATTGTGAAGTTAGAATGGATGGAATAGTTCTGTTACCTGGTAAGTCAAGTAACCACCAATAGAGGATGAAATATGAAAGTAAGGAGAGGTTCATAATTTTATCAGCTGATTAAGTAACACATGAAAGGAAACCAAATTTTTCTTAATGTAGTGTACTAAAACCCAATATAGGCATATGTTTCTGTAAAATGGGCATAGACAAAGAGAGACTTCAACAGACTGCAGATGCGATAAGGTACTCAGGAGGCATATAAAACATAACAAGGGAGTATAGGATCAGAAAGGTTGGGAAAAAATGAAAGAACAAATGGTTATAATAGCTGTGGCATGTCATGAAAATTGAGGAGTCAAGAATGTTGAAGTTTAGTATTCTTGAGCAAAGAGAAGGCAAGAAGGCTCATTGAAAAGCCTCAGAAAAAAATGATGTATGATGTGTAGAAAGATGTAGAGGATAATGGAGGTGTTTGGAAAGGAATAGCAGAGGAGAGATCTTGACTAGATCAGCAAAAGAAGCAGAAGAGAACAGGGCCGCCGCAAGCGGGCGTGCAAGGCGTGCACCGCACGCGGGCGGCACATCGAGAGGGGCGGAAAAACGAGTGATCGACAGTCGCCGCCCCGCGACAGTTGCCACTCCATTGTCGCCGCGACGTAATTTGTAGCGTATTATGTAGCGGGCGACCTTTTTTTTTAGCTCAACAGCTGTTTCGACCGGCTGGCGACAATCGAGATGGCAACAATGGGGGCGGCAAATAATGTTCGAAGGGGCGGCAATCTCACAATTTTTTGACCCGTTTCGGAAATTTCCTAGATCCACCACTGGCTGTAGTTAGACAGGGGGCGGCATAATCGGTATTTGCACGCAGGCGCTCAAACAACTAGCGGCGGGCCTGGAAGAGAATATGCCAGATGACCTGCAGAAATGGAAACATGATATTTCCATATCAACTAGATGAGAGCTCAGACAATATCCAATTTTCTTTTTGAAAAAATTATACATTTCAAATACACATGGCAATATTTAAGTATCCCTTCCCTCCAGCCACTGACAGGCTCTTTAACATGCCACTTGCTAAACAGAGTGATACTAATTGTATAGCAAAAGCAGACACCATAAAACAGTGTGAAAAACACTAAGAAGAAGATTGAGTACAATCAATAAGGACAAAATTAACTTATATTCTGTCAATTAGATAATATAGGGAATAATAACCCATCACTTACCACAGATGAAGGCAGGAGGGCGAGATGAACATGTAAAAAACACAAAAACAAACAAGGCTGGCAATTCGGGACAAGCTATAGTTGTGACATATGGTTCCCCCACTGAACAGATTTCAGCATTTGTGGATCAACACCTCCAACCATTTGTGTAGAACCTTCCTTCCTACAACAAAGACACCCCACATTTTTTGAAGCGTCTGTCTAAAGTCACCAGTCGCCTACCCCCAGACTCCCTCATCTCCATTGACGTAACTTCCTTGTATACCAATAATATTCCTCATCTTGAAGGCCTCAGTTCCCTTTAACACTTTCTGGATATGTGCCCTCTGAAAATCTTCCCAGAACACCTTTCTCATATCCCTAGCCAACTTTATCCTCTCCAAAAATTACCTCTCCTTCAACTCCCAGATATTACCAGTTATGCGGCACTGCCATGGGTACCCGCATGACCCTGTCCTATGCCAACCTCTTCCTGGACCATCTGGAGAAATTTTTTTCTGAAGAACTGTCCCCTCATGTGGTTCAGATACATAGATGATATATTTATATATTTATGATCTGGGCCCACAGGCAAGACCACCTCCTGGATCTCCTCAACTCACTCAACAACAGTCACTCCATCAATTTCTACTGGTCATATTCCCTCACCTGTGTCACCTTTCTTGTCATGGATATCATCCTATGACAGAGTGCCTTCCACATCTCTGTACACATCAAACCTACTGACTTACAACAATACCTACACTTTGACAGTTTTCACTCTTCCCACACCCAACGTTCCCTCGCACACAGCCTTGCATTCCGTGACAGACACATCTGTTCTGATCATGAATCAATTTCCTGTTACTCACAAAAACTCTCCCAAGTCCTCATTTTCTGCCAATACCCCCATGATCTCATGGCAAAACAAATCTCCCAAGCCATCTCCCACAACCCTCATTCTGCACCTCCTACAACTGACTGTGGACCAACACTCGTCACCCAGTTCTTTCCTGGCTTGGAATCCATCAACCAGATTCTCCACTGTGTGCATGACTTCCTACGGTCCTTCCCTGAAATGCGTCCCTCCCCCCTCCTAGAGGTTGCTGCTCAGCGAAGTAGAGCTTTTTATATATAAACAGAAAGATCGCCACCACATGAATTTGCAACTTACTGCCCCTTCAAACATGATTTTGATGCCCCCCCCCCCACCTCCTATGAAGGTGCCACCTGGAGCAAGTGCCTTTGCCCCCAACCCCTTGGATTCAGCACTGCTCTCCCATCACTCAGCCTTTAAAAAAAAATTTGAAGTTAAATTTTCAACAGTACCATAGTGTCAAACATTTACTGAGTGATCTCAACAGATCTCGTTACATCTACCAAATTAAAATGTTGGATATTAACAAAATGAAACTGAGTTCCATAGAAGTGTATACTATGTAATGAGCCTAAAATAGGATAGGTGCAAGGATTTTTTTTTCCTTCAGGTTTTATATATGCTTGATCAGCGTTGAACTGGGGAAAAGGAATGGAAAGAAATTTGGCCATGGCCTTTTGAAGGAAAAATTCCACCAGTCACCTGGAGTTATTTCAGAAAACTAGAAACTAGATGGCCAGACAGAGATTGAACCCACATCTGCCAGAATTCCAGGCCAAATGTTACTTCTGATTCACCAGAATTGATATGTATTGGATGCAAAAGGAACAGACTATCAAAGGAAATGGATAATCCACCATCTAAAAACATATCCAGAAGGTGAAAATGATAGCTGGATAGAATTTTATATTCTGATACTAATTTTGCCTAGTCAGTTCACCTGTAATGCGAGAGCAGGTACACTGAAGATCATGGCTTCATTGAAAATTGGACAGCGTTCTCTTCTCTTTGTTGTTGTTTTCTTTTTGTGAACCTTTTTACCATGCTGCAGAAGATAAACCTGCAAACATAAAAATGAAGTTAATTTATGTTAACTGTATATACAGTAGAACAGTGTTATAAAATGGAGGGAAATAGTGTTTAAATTTGTGAAAAGGGGGGGGCAAAGAAGTCTTCCAATTTTTAGTAAAGATAATAATGACAGATTTAGATGGACACTGTCAAAAATTATTTAATTGAAAGTTTTTTTTTACAATTACCCATTCATCTATAAATTATAAAAGTATATCAATGAAAGTTTTCATTTCACAACAGAAAAACTGGATCTGATAAGTAGGTTCTGGAGAGTAATGCTTACTTCAAAGTGGCAGGACAGAGTGGTTTCTTGGCAAAAGTAAAATAATGTCCATTCAGAAAGTTTTAAGAGTACTGGAATAGTTTTAGATATATATATATATACTATCACCAATTTATTTTGAGTTGTTTGTCAGTGCTTATATCCAATTTTTTTTACTGGATTCTCAATATTTTTTTGTCTTTGTTTTTAAATAATTGAAACACTATTACACCACAATCTTTCTTTTTACAGTTCACCAAACACACCAAAAATCTACAAAACACTATTAACAAGCACCTAATGCCCACAAAAAATGTATCTTAAATTCCACAGAAACAGATTTGGTTGGAATGATAGATTTAAGCTGATAATGACTTTTTTAAAAAAAAAAATATGACAGACAAAGTACTTTTATTCATAAAATTCATTAACATGTGGGTCGAACTACAAGTGTATACAAGCAGTTTAACCATGGCCCATCTGGATGCTCATTCTTTGAAAAAATTCTTAGTTTGCTGATCGCTATATTTTTTTTTTTTTTTACCACATTGATTTTGTAATAGTAAAATGCCTAGTCAACTCGTTATCAAAGAACCCTGACATGTCTCCTGACTACATTCTCTTTTTTTGATGCCCATTGTCATAAGTGGATTGCACATTCATTTTGCTAGTTATATGCCAAAGCAGTAAAACTGATGACTGCCTGCAGTTATTCGTAGTATGGAATAGTTGGTACAATGAACTGGTTTTTTATATACTCTATGTGTTTATTTGGTAACTTGTTTGCTTACCTTGACAAAAGGATCACCAGGCAGTGGGTCGCTAGAAAAGCGCAGGTTCCTCGCCTTCACCACTACCACAGTAAGTCGCTCCGCTGTTGGCAGATAGCTCAGGGAGAACATAACCTCGCCCCACTCTGTCCCATGCTGCAAGGAAACCAAGTGACTGATGATAGAATTGTATGTTAAGCAACGTCTATTTATCATATATATGAGGTTACTGGTTTACTGATAACACTTTTCTATCAACATCTGCTACCTACTTTTGGTGTTTAAAATACAACAAATTCAGTACAAACCTATACCAGAGGTGTAGTGAGCTGACTCTGTCTTATGAAATTATGCTTCCAGTTCAACAGTGGCATAAATAAGCTGTGAAATTCCTTTGCATCTATATCAGAGACTACAAAGCGTTAGTTGAGTGTATATGTTAGAACCCATCCTGGGCTCCAAGTTAGTATCTCAGAAAGATACGATCCCAATCGAAATCACACTTTTGCCACATTTTAATACAGTGTTGTATGAATGCTCACATGTAGGAAAAATTACCATAACAATATCCAGCAATCATCAAAAAAGTTTGGAATGCATGTATGTACATCTGGGACTCTTATAATCACATCAGGTACCTTATCATAAGGCAATTGATATCATACATTGAATATGCATAGACATTCATTCTAGAATATGAAAGTGACACAATGTTCATATTTTTGACCAATTTAAACACCAGTGAAAAAAATTTAGAAATCTTTCCTGCATACATTTAAAAATTCTTAAAACTTAAACCAGTGAATGACTTGGACAAACCAACCATGCAAGGGAAACCTTCTGCACATTTGATATTTGCAAGAGGTATTCAAATAGTTTCAAAGCTATAAGTTTCCTACATCTCATACACTAAAGCAAATTCAGTGTAGTACAAACGAAAACAACTGTGACTACGTCCAACACAACCAAAACTGGGAATTGCAAAGGAGAGTCAGCTTATTAAGTACACAGATATACAAGGTAAAGGTTGGTTATGATTATAAAGTGGGGAAGAAATTCCTTATTGAAGACTCAAAATTTAAATACCTTGGCATAACGTTTGATAACAAACTTTATGGGGTAGGACACATTAGACAGGTAGTAGGAAAGGGGTTCAAAATCCTTTACCTGTTGGAAAGAGTGATAAGAGGATGTATCAGATAATTAAGGAAAATGGGTTGCAAAATTTTGGTCAGACCATTGGTTGAATATGGTACTGTAGTGTGGGACCTGTATTTTGGGTATCAAAAACAGGAGTTGGATTGGGTGCATAGATAGGCTGCTAAATTTCTCTTTGTAAACTGGCATAGAACATAATCAGTGACTAATATGATAGAGCAGCTGGAATGGGATTCATGAGAGAACAGAAGGAGGATGAAGAGAATCATGAGAGTGTACAAGGCATACATTGGTGATGAGGTATGGAGTGATATTGGTGGGAGATCAACATAGTTGGTGAAGGGTAAAGATGCCCGTCACCACGAGCTGGCAATTAATTTCAGGCATAGCGCTGTGGTAAAATTTTCTTTCGTAGCGAAAAGTGTCAGGGATTGGAATAAATTACCAAGAGAAATGATGAATAATTTTCCAGAAACACTGAAAGAATTTAGGATTATAATTAGTACGGGACAACAGTAGGTGGAAAGAGGAAAGGAGAAAAATGGATGTGTAAGGAAATTGCTCTGGAGTGTGCACTCCATCACAATTATATTATATGATTACTAATTTTTATTTAGAATATTCAATGAGACGTTCAACAGAATGAAAAAAGCTTTTTTTGTTCCTTGTATTGGCCCTCGTGGACCATAAGACACCATTCGTCTGGTGCGTTATTGTGAAAGTGGGAGTTTGTGTGCCCTACTCATGATAGGACCAGAGCTCTCAGATCCAGAACATTTAACCTATTTGAAGATTGTTGTGTTGCCATCGTAAGTATGTAGTTAATGAGGCAGAGATTGGGTAACGTCCCAGCATTTGCCTTGATGCAACAAAATCCTCTCGGGTGTCCAGCTGGAAACACGACAGTTTCGACAGCTGGCTGTGATGTCTTCATCGGGTATCTTGTAGCTGTCACAAGCTGACTGTCACCGCCTCAGCCAGAAGATACCTGATGAAGACAGCAGAGCCAGCTGCCAAACGTCGTGTTTCTATAACACTATCCGGCTGGACACCCGAAAGGATTTTGTTGCATAAATACACCGGGAAAGTCTCCACTTACACTTCGCCTTAATGATTGTGGTAAACCAGCCTAAAATCCAGAACAGGCTGATACGTGGGGGCCAGGCCCGATTCTGGTCTTTTTGCACCTCCCGATCTACTGTGTTGCCACACTAGCTGGTAAAGAAGCTTCTTTTTAATTTGAATCGTCAACTGGACGCAATCGATGCTTTAATCTAATATCAGTCATAATTGTGTGTGTATTGCCTGCAGACAGCTGAGGATTTCGTAATGGTCGTGGTGCTGACCTGGCCTGTGTCTGTGAGTGTGAGCCAGGTGGTGACTGGCTGTCGCACGCTGACGTCCGCCAGTCGCAGCTCTGCCTCGCCAAGCAGAGTCGTCACCTCCTTGTCGGTGGCGAACACCTGCAGTGCCAGTATCCTCCTCGGCAGCTCCGCGGGATCCAGCGAGAACACGAACTTCTCCTTGTAGCTGGGGCAGCTGCTGCGACGGTACACCTGCGGCAAAATGATTATATTGCCGCTAACGGAAGACACTAGTCAAAATTATACGAATGAGTTCCAGATCTCAGTATTTCAATCACAGCCAACACAGTCGCAACAAGCTAACCTAGCATTATACGCCGACGATATGGCGAGCTTAACTACGTCCCACTGCCAGATCCTCGTGGGACGCCGCCTCCGAGCAGTGCTGCAAGACATCGAGGAGTGGGCCACCAAGTGGAGAATTAAGATCAACGCATCGAAGAGCCAGGCCATCATGTTGACGCGGAGGAGTAAGCCACCACGACCGATGCTGAGGCTCTTCGGGGAGAGAATCCCGTTGATGGCCACGGCAAAGTATCTTGGGGTGACCCTAGATACGAAACTAACATGGAAGCCGCACTTCGAAGACGTCAGACGCAGAGTTCTTCAACGACTGGGGCAACTGTATCCAGTGTTGAATTACAATAGCACAATACCACCCAGATGCAGCCTCCAATTATATAAATCACTGGTGCGCACGATCATGGAATAATTGGAATATGCTTCCCCTGTATGGTGATATGCCGCAAAAACGCATATTGAAAAGCTGCAGAGAATGCAAAACAAGGCGCTGAAGAGATCACTGCACCTGCCAATGAGATTCACGACATTCATCCTCCACGAGACAGCGGGTATCCCAAGACTTCGAGATAGGAATAAAAAAAATAGCAAGACATTTTTACCAAACAACTGAGGAGAGCACACTCGTGAAGACTTCATTTCAAGCATACGCCGAGAAAGTCTCCGTTCTTACGACAATCAACTTATTCGCTCTCTAGCACAGTACAACATAAACGAGGGTCCACAATCATAGAAGACCACTCCAGCTGCTAACAGAAGAAAACTGTAAATAGCCACAGTGCGAGAGGAAAGCACTTACACTGTTAAATTATATATATATATAATAAATAAATAAAAATAAAAAAGGGCTCAACAGAAATGAAAAATATAAAAGTAAAATAAACACTTATACGAAAACAGCAAATAAAAGAAGGCAATGCCAAGACGGCAAGTACTTCTGACAAGAATTCCTTAACTTAAGGGTTAAGGGAAATTGATAGAGCTACATCGTAACCATTTTCTACTGCAGTTCAACCTTCAAGATAAATCAAACTCCAAAATTTGAGCAAATTTCACACACCTTACCACATGGATCCGCAGTACAATCACGTGATAGAGTGTGCCAAAGTTCAATACAATGTATGACACCCATCATTTGTTGCTTGATCTCCAGGACGGAAACAGCCTCCAAAACAACCCTCAATACCGAGTGTACGGAGTAAGCATGTAAGAAACTGCTGACGCCGTTATGAGAGTCAGATACGAAAGTCAATCTCGGTACTCAGATGTGGTGGCATTTGACAAGTGTCGGCTTGAGTGTCATCCATAGCATACAAACATACTGTAGTAAAACGCAAATTATCATTCTCACCTATTCGCATAAACCAATGCAAGATGATCGGAGGATACGTAGATTCCATATTGTCACTTCAATAAAAGTCTTGTGAAAAAAGTGTTACACGGTCAATTAGAAAAAAAGGACGTTTGCTGGATCGGAATGCAGAAATCGGTGAAGCCCTTGTTGGAAAAACTAAAGATGGCACTGATCAAAGGGTTCAAGGATTACTGATTGGGATAAATTGTTGCTTGGCACCAATCGATTAATAATATTGAAAAAAGGGTACCAAAATATCACACTAATGTACACCGAGTAAACTTTATTGTGCCATGGTTACTATACATTGTATCCCTCCATGGCTCGTTTCCCAGCCATATTGTTTTTGGCTTTAGGCTTCTTCTGCATTGAGGTCATTACAAGCGCCAAAGGGGGCAAGGAACGGGAAAGAATTCGGTCATAAACTTTTAAACAAACTATCCCAGCATTCACCTACAGTGATTTCGGGGAAACTATGGAAAATCCACTTGGATGACCGAACAGGAATTCGACCCCATGTCCTCACGAATGCGAGGACACAGCGTTACCGTTCACCCACCATACTCGGTCTCAGCCGCTTATTCACATTTAAGAACGCTGACATCCTTGTTTTTGAATGCAATTGAACAGCAAAAGTTATAGACATTTACTCCTCCTGATGCAACTAATATGCAATACAATTATCAACATTCTAAATGCATCTTATAGGCCTAAGACAACTCCATTACCAAAATAAGAGACAAGTACTAGAAATTCTAATAAAACGGAATGATATGGGTCAGTTTACAAGCATTTAATTCGGAGTTGAGTGTCACAAAGACGTTACTTGTTTTTTCGATTATACTCGTATTGCCAGGAGGTTCCAAAAGAGTGATTCCCTTAAAATTAACCTTCAAAGACAGCAGATTTTCGAAGAAAAGTCTAAGCTAAGAACGGGTAGGGCGTAAACTGAAACAAAGAAGCAAACACTCTGCAATTGAATGTGGGAATACATCAATACAAGGCAAAAGCTCCTGGACTAAAACAGTTCAAGTAACTGGTTAAAAAGAACATGTTTCAACATACCTGTTTTCATATATATATATATGTATATAAGGTCCACTGTTTCGGTATTAGACGTATCAAAAGAAAAATAAAAATTAAATTAAAAAACAAAAATACAAGAAAACATAACAACAACAAAAAACAAAGTCATTACTGTAAAACTTTTCGTTTTAATTATTAAAAATAACTGCCATTGAATTCTGGGAACAATCAAAAATAATCAGGTAGATGAACTAAGAATTGTAATTCCGCAGTATTTTCAATCCATCAAGACATTTGCGGGATTGGCGTCAATCTACGGATTCCAACACATGTTATAAAAGTATTATCAAATTAGACAACAAACGCCTTTTCTGTAAATTAATTAACCTACTTTAATGTTAAATAATCAAAATCAACACTATTTTACCTAGCAAAATGACAAAAATGTCCAAAATTATTTTAAGTCTACTGTTTGTAACTTTAAATTAATCTCTTAGGTATTTAAGTAACTATGTGGATTTGTATTTTTGGCGTTAAATTTAGTTCTAGTAAATAATAAAATATGGCAAATATGAAGTATTTAGCCACATTACATACCTTACAGTAAATCATATAATTTTGCAAAATAATCTATCTATCGAGGTAAGCAATCGAATAATCACATTAGTTGGTATTTTTAAGATTTGTAAATAATAATAATAGTAGGCCCTAAATCACACTGAAACATAAATAAATATAAAACATTTGGCAAATCTATCAGTTTCATCTGCTTTTGAAAGGTAGAACTTAATAAAATAGTATTGATTGTTTCGTCTCGAAATTTACTTTTTAAACCTCTGCATATATAGCCAGCGGCGGAGAAGGGTATTTTCGCTATACGTAACATGACAAAAATAATTCAAGATGTAATTGTTTTAAAACTCCCAAGCAGCCTTTGTATTATATTAACACAAATAATTACGTAAATTATATCGATTAATTCAACAATTTTAGAATTCATATGTAATCATGTTAGAATCTCATAATTACTCGGTCCGCTATAACTGGAAGGGTACTGGCAATGCAACCGGTCGAGCCCGAGCTCGAATTGGGCCAAAAACCGATGATGGTAGCGCAGACTGACATACGTTTTCACAGTTTACGAACTGCGGATCCGCTTAAATTTGACACGAGACAAATGATGCGAAATCACAGGGGATTGCGAACTACAACAGATTAAGATTAACCGAAATTTGAGTGAGGCACAGTGGCGCCTGGCTACTCACCCTGGTCTGGACGACACAGTTGCGGTCGTCCGGGGACAGTGAGAGTCGGACGTAGGAGTCGGGGCTGTCCGCTAGCTCCTTAGCCTCCAGCACCGTCACCACCAGCTCGCCGCTACTGCACAAACACAACACACATCACTGCACCTTCTCTTCTATGCTTAATATACACGCAATTCTTTACACTGAGATTGCTCTGCGGCGGTCTGCTCACTCGCTTATATATCGCAGACAGCTTTTGGTTCATCAATCAAATAGCCAGGTCAATGGGTTCCGGAATCGCGGAGGAGAGGAGGAAAGGGGAAATCTCCGTTGCTTACGTGTTACACAGTAATTTTATTGCATCCGTGTAACTGTTGTTTTGTACTTAATGTAAGGGAATTAATTATTCTTTCATTCAGTTCACGATTTTTTGCACTCATTTGGTTAGCCAATGATATCTTGTTTCGAGAGTCTTAATGGTCGATGAAGGACGTTATGTCCTGACTGTCTTGTCTTCTCTGTAATTGGAAGGTTCAGATCTCACGCAAGATGAAGATAATTGCCGAAGTTTATTTAAGTCGCTTAGCAGCAGTTAGTAACCTCTGGTGCCATATTATATTGTGTATACAACGTTTCTTCACATGCTGTGCCTCTGCGCTACAAATGACAATATATCCTCTTAAAGTTCGCGCACACTAGGGCGGGCCGCGTCAGTTGCGACCACGTTTGCGACAGGAGCTCCAACAGTACTGACCGACTTGTGTAACTTATATGTTCCTATTTCTGTGAATTAACTGCATCACTTCAACAAAATTGGCTGCAAATTTTCACGCAGGATGCCGGATGATTTTTGAAAAAAAAATATAAGTAATTACAATCTGAAAATTTAATTACTTTATGAACTTTAATAATGACGAAAAAACTATAAAATTTCTAGCTCATGCTCACTTGTTCTTTGCTTGTAGATATGATTTAACTTAAACTATTCAAACGTAATAGATAAAGAGCACTGCATCTCATTAGTAATGACTTTCAAAGAGTTTTATGATTCACAAGACGCAAAATATAATAACAAAAAAATAATAATATGTGGTAGGAAACTAGTTAAAACAACCAGGTATAATTTCATGTTTCGTATTTTATTTTTTGTTTATTTTACGTGTGTAATATAATTTTCTATCACTTTCTTTTAATCCCACTTGTAAAGCTTCATGTTACCAATTAACCTATTCAGCTTTTGTTTAAAAATATTTTTTGAAATTGATCCAAATCTTAATGATTTCTGATATAGTCTGGAAACATGTGTAAGTCAAATTTCTCTGTTGTCACTATCATTCTTATCTTCTGCAACCCAATTCAGATATCGTTATGAGCACGTGGCTAGTATTACAAATCAGCATTCTTCTTTCATAGATTTGAAACCTTCTACCTATAACACCAAAGCCGTTATCGATCACCCTCCATAGTTTATTGAGCCTGCAATTAAAAGTTTGTTTCTCTTCAATTCCTTTTATCCGATATCTTAGAATAGGCCTCATCTCGAAAGTGGAAAAGCTTCATCCATTAGGTCTACTATTCCATACCGCATTTTATCTCAGTTCCCTCGTTGTCAACGTGTAAATTCAGTTTTCCTGCATCCATTGCCCTTACCTAACTTGTTGTTACTAAATGTTTTGCCATCTTAATTTTTTCCCAATCCCCCGACGACCAAAATACCAAAACGGTATTCAGCAACTTCAAGGGCTGGTAAAACCATGAAAAATGTTCATTTTTCTGCATTAAAAATAAAGAGAACCACAATTTGGTAGAATTGTTATAACATGCTTGCCAACCAATGTGCCTAAGAAATGCGGAAAATTCCATTTTAAATTAAACCCATTGCCTTTTCCGCTTAATTTCCTTCTTCTTAAATGAATATCTTAAAAAAAAGGAGCCCTTTGTCTAATGTGTCCATTTGTAGTGCAGAAGCAGTTGGATAATCGTCGAGAACCGAAGGCGGCGACAATAAAAGAAATATGACTCGCTGCGTCCAGATGTGCGTTGCAGCATTTTCGCTCAATGCGATGCGACGCGATGCAGCCCGCTCTAGTGTGCGTGTACCTTCAAACTCCTTCTCTCACTCCTATGGGTTGTACTATAAATTATTTCCCCTCGCGGTTGCCACTTATTGCTTCATATGTCCTATAATCGTTACCTCGAAATACAAGTAGTTTGCAGGCTTGCAGCTTTCATACACTATAAGACATCACGTGTTTGCATTGAATCACTGAACTGGTCAGTGATATATTATAAGTTTAGTCGCCCAACTATCACTAGATTTAGAGCTTCCGTCTTCCAGTGTTACGTGTTATGTTGTGCCTAAGCTACTTGTTACTAGTATGCCATGCTTGTAATAGATATCTTATTGACATTACGTCACTTATTAAAAAATCTGACGTCAGAAATACAATCATCTATTGTATTCATGTCAAAGTCAAACATCCAACGAGAAACCAGAGTCCTCATTTCACTTCACAGATTTTGCAAATAATGTTTCGAACACTAAGCGTTTGACTTGGTCGCCAGTGTACCTGTTTATTAACCTGGTAACCTTTACCAGTCCGGGGTGCTCTCTGTAGCTGTAGCTTCTACTAACTGCGTCACTTTCACTGATAGTTTCTCCAATTATTCATCTATGTCAACTGTACTTGTCTATACAGAAGGCTGAGAGACTGTCCACATATACAGTACTAGGTGGAGCTAAAACAGATTGTTTTATCTCTCCCGTTGATGCCGCCACTTTGGAGTACTGGTGGCGTACAGATGTGCGTTGCAGCATTTTCGCTCAATGCGACGCGATGCGGCCCGGTCTAGTGTGGCGTGAGTTCGAATCTGTCCAAGGACAGGGCGTTTGTAATTTAGTGTAATGTTCATCATGTGTAACGTGTATAAAAATGGAATATGCACCTCCGGATTGAATATACACCAATATAAAAGTTTGTGATAGTATAAATAGTAGAGTTCACTGTATTGCTTACTTGGCCACAGGTTATTAAAATTGAGAAAAAAATCTATCAAGTTACTAACTCGCGTGGATGGTTTCGAACCCATAATGGGCATGAATTAAAGGTAAGATAAAGGTAAAGCTCACAGGGTTCCTACGGCTCCTGCCGCTTCCCGTAGGATTCACAGAGGTGGAGCTCCGCATTCCCATTACAACCTTCGGCACTAAAATGCATGTGAAGGGGTCAGCGCCACGCTCCGGCCGTTCTTTACCTTCCCTCGGAGTTTCCTCCACGGTACTTATTGGGTAGCAGGCTGAGTGGGCCTGGGCAGCTGTTCCGGACATTCAGCTTCGAGGAAAGATCCTCGACTTCGTCGGGGATCGAACCCTGGCCGTCCAGGCCACAGTCAGACGCTGGGCATGTATGAAATTGGACATTTTTTAAAAAAACTTTCAAAAAATTGAGGTTTCATATTTTTTCAATTTATTTTCACAGCATATTTATTATGTCACTCACGAAACTTTTTTCCGAATCAAAAATGTGAATTTATGTTTAGTAAAAATTGCGTGTTGTGTATTTTAATCCTCAATTACTCATTTAATTGATTTACTATAACCATAAACTCCACAACAATCACTATAGTTTCTTGTAGACCTTTACAAATTGTGAAAGAATATTTGTATCGGTAGTTTCGTAAGTAATATTGGGTTTTTGATGGTTTATGTAAAAAGTTTCTAACAAACCTAGAATTAAAAATTACTCGAAAAACGTATTAAATGTTAATTACGCAACTTCTTCTGAGAGGTTGTGTAGCTTACCCTATTACATTTGGTGGTGTCAGATGTTTACACTAGTTGCTCCTACCTGTCGCACTCGAGCCCCACACACAGGTACCCCGCAGGCGGGGACTCCTGCAGGTCCCCCAGCACCACGGACGTGTCCGAGCACACAGACTCGCACGACTGGGCGCGCCGCAGCCCCGCGGGCACCTCGCCCGCCGCCACCGCCGCCTCCAGCACGTCTGGGGCGGTCGGTGTCTGTGGGGGCGGCGTCTCGAGAGGCGGCAGCGGCTGTGGCGTGGGGGGCATCGGCGGCGGCGACGGCGCCGGCCGCAGCGGCTGTGGAGGAATGGCGGGGGCCGCCGACACTGCCGCCCCCGGGGGCGGCGCGGCTACCATGCTGCTGCCTGCGCCCCCCACCGAGCGCAGAGCCAACTCCAGGCTCGACTCCGACTCACTGCGTACCTGCGCAGAATGAAAGGCAAATCAACACACAACTACAGCATCAACACATTCTCCATTCCAAACTGGTTAATGTAATTTCTGGCCTTATTTAAATTTCTGTGTAATATCCGTTCACAATCACTGTGGTAGGTTTTAACGCTTCACATCAATTTTCCAGAATTTGATCAGGGATAGTTTCCCATTAGCAAAATTACAACCGATGGACGACAGTCAGTCTCGTAAACAGTCAAGTGAACTTACAGTCTGTCAGTGCAATGAAGTGTGAATAAAATTTGAATTGCCTGAAGATATAGGCTTCAATTCTTAGCATCTTCTGAAAGCCTGGGCCGTGCCCTAACATGGAAGAGCCCCCAGACACGGGGCAAATTATTAACGCGGCACTGCAGCCGTGTTATTTTCCAGAAACAGCCTCTTCAGCCCCGACGATGATGCACTTCCAACAAGGTATCCAGCCACAGCCATCTCATCTTCATCCGCTCAGCTACCCAGGTAACGACGCTGCTTCTGCAAGCTGCCCCTCGATCGCAGTGTTGAACAATTTAAATTCGGAAGAAAGAACTGTTAAACGGTCACGCATAGAGGGAAACCCTACTGAGCTACCGAACGAGGTAATGTCCACTGTAACGTTAAACAATCCAGTGAGTGTGCCCCAGGAGTTAGCTTCCATGTCATCAGTGGTGTTTTACCCAACTACTTCAGTCGCAGAATTAGATCATCAATATGATAGCCGTAATCCAACCCAAAAAACATTAAACATGGATATCACAAGCATTCCCGTGGATCGTGGAGGAGTTCAAAGTATATTATCGATCAATCGGAACCCTACTAACCAAAATAGTATACCCCAGGTGCCAAGCCCCAACTTAAATTCCAATAAAGACAGAAGTAAGAATAACCGATACAGCCGCACAGACACGGGTCCATACTTCGTCTTTGTAGAAAGTGTGAATAAAAATATTGGTAGACTTCACCCCATGCCAATAGGGAAACTTCTTTATACACATAGCCCAGCACATAAGCATAACATCATCAATATCATAGCGGCCGGGAGATATAGGTTAAAAATCGAAACCAATTCAGCAGACTCTGCTAACTTGTTGGTTCAATCTACAGTTTTCAAGGACAGAAACCTAGAAGCATTCATTCCAATTGTTTTAATAAACAAACAAGGTATTATCAGGGACGTAGACACAGCCCTGTCAGAAGAAGAAATCCTACAGGCGATAGAAACCCCCTATCCAGTTATCGCAGTTAAACGGTTTACAAGAAGAACTCATACCAAAATAATGATAGGAGAATACCGATACCAATATGATCACAATCCTTTTCGGACCACATAGCAATCTTTGGAGCACGTTGCCCAGTCGAACCTCATGTCCCACAAATTCTCGTCTGTGATAATTGTTTACGTTTTGGCCATCGTATAACTCAATGCCGTAACTCTCCCCGTTGCAATAAGTGCGGAGGCCCACATACTAGGGAGACGTGTACCAGCACAGCTGATCCACAATGTGTGCATTGTCACGGTCCTCATTTATCCAATGACAGAATATGTCCCGTAATAGTTCAACAACAAAAAGCACGTGAGGCAGCGGCCCATAATAAAGCCTCTCCCACGCCGAACTGGTATCCCACCCATCGTCATACATATTCGCAGGCAGCCAGCGCCGCTCCGCTGTATTACGACGAAAAGCAATTCCCCCGCTCTCTCCAATGGCAGTGCAGCCACTCAGTTTAGCCTCAACAAATGCACTCCAAAACTGTCCTATAATCCCTATCCAACAAAATCAAGAGTCACGTCACCAAAGTAAAGCACTCTCTCCAAACCAACCGAAATATACTACTACTACCCTAGGCCGCAACAAGCAAAGGCCAGCAACCCCAAAAGAACAGAAGTCCCAATACCCTCCTGTTTATCAAAGAATGTATGTACCCCATCTTATACCAATAACACCTATCACACAGAATCCCTACCCTCCTCAACCCAAGGATAAAAAAAAGTCCCCCTCACCCGAAAAAGTAGCACTCATAGAGAAGATATTGCAAATGATTATGAAGATGAATCAAGAATTTCCAGTAGCTCCATCTGATACTTCCCAACTCGACCCATTTCGTTACCTTCTTACTAACCTGGCAGGAACAAATTAAAGAACCGAATAATCTCTCTAAAACTAGTTAATTGTAAGGATTTTACTCATTGTAATGTCGAAAAAAAAACAACTATAAGGAACTAACAATAATGTATATTTCACTGTATCATTTGTAATTATGTCTGAGCAAGTTTATATAAACATAATGTGTCAAACCCCTTTAGGGGATAAACAAAAATGTTCCTTTCTGATTAATCAGTTTACCTTGTTCTATCCCTTATATTTTACTAATCATGTCAAGTCTTGCTCTCTTACCTATATGTAAAAGGTTTATATATGTATTTACAATTGGATGATGGTTGTATAGTGCCTAGGCGCTTAAAGCCAAATAAAAAATTTAAAAAAAATTTAAAAAACCATGGCCGAAGAAGGAATGACGTTAAAAGCAGAATAGCACTAGCAAAAAGAGCCTTAGTTTCAAATATTGATCTAGGAATTAGAACATTTTAAAACTCTACAAGTGGAGCACGGCACTTTATGGTAGCGAAACATGGACTTTAGGGATACCGGAAATAAAGAAAATTGGAGCATTTGAAATGTGGTGCTACAGAAGAATGCTGAAAATTAAGTGGACTGACAAAGTGAGAAATGAACGAGTTTAGGAAATGATAGGTGAGAAAAGAAATTTGTGGAAGAAGCTTACAGAAAGAAGAGACAGGCTGGTAGGTTATAGTTTGAGACATGCTGGACTGGTTAATTTGCTTGTGGAGGGAACAGTCGAAGGTAAGAACTGCAGAGGAAAACAGAGATTATAATATATGAAGCAGATAATTGAAGACGTGGGTTGTAAGGGGTATGTAGAAATGAAGAGGTTAGCACAGGATAGGTAGGGATGGAAGATTTCATCAAACCAGTCGAAAGACTGACGACAACAAAAAGTTTCCCACTTTCCTAGCCCGGTATGACTAGTGTTTTGAGTATGATCCGTGTCAATACCCTTGTCAGGAGAACAGAATTATTCAGAAATGAAACTCGATAAAGACAATGACCGAGTGTGGTGGTGTATGGTTAGCGTTCTGGCCTCGCATTCGGGGAGACGGTGGTTCGGATCCCCGTCCGGGCATCCAGATTTGGGTTTTCCATGGTTTCCCAAATCACTCCAGGCTTCAAAAGGCCATGGCCGAATTACTTCCCATTCCTTGCCCCCCCCCCCCCCCCCGGCGACACGGTCCGGCCCTCTTTCTTTACCTTCCCGGGGCGTTTCCTCCACGATACTCATTGGATAGCAGGCTGAGTGGGCCTGGGCAGCTGTTCCGGACGTTCAGCTTCGAGGAAGGATCCTCGGCTTTGTCGGGTGCCGAACCCCGGTCGTTCGGGCAGTAGTCAGACGCTCTACCGCCCGAGCTATGCGGCCACTCACAAACAAGAGTAAGGCATGAAATGTGCTATGCCCCCATTCTGACGTATATAGCGGAAAATTGGACTATAAGAAAGAGAGAATGGAGTAAAATCCTAGCCGACTAGATGAATTTCTTCATAAGCGCCACCGGAAGGTAAATCGAATACATACAAATCATTAGTGCGAACTCACTTAGAATATTGTTCTTCTGTATGGTTTACGTGCATTGGAGATGGTTCGAAGAACGGCCGCCCGATTCGTCACAGGGAGCTGGAGCGAAAGCGTAAGTGCGATGTTGAAGGAGTTTGATTGGAAAGATCTGGAATACCACAGGCGCTGCTCTTGTCGAAAGCTAATTGAAAAATTCGTTACAGATCTATTTTGGGATGACAGAAAGCACATCTTACTACCAGCAACATTCATATCTAGAAATGACCGAGAAACTTAGAGAAATCTGGGCCAGGACGGATTCTTTTCTACATTCATTTTTTCACGAGCTATTAGGGAATAGAAAAAGAAGGATTTATCGTGCGAGAAGATTGAGAATTCGACAGGAGTACGCCTCGAGAAACCGCTACAGCCATCAGGATTTGGGTTTTTCATAATTTTCCTAACTAGCTCTAGAACAAAGCAGTGATAGTTTCACAGAACTCCTCATGGGCGCCTCTTACATTATCTCGTGCTTCCCTTCCAATACATAAATGATTACGTATTAGGATCGGTGCAACGCACTCTCCACCGCCCACTTTAAGTGAATAGAGGTATAACAGTAATATTAATCGGAGAAACTAGGTGAGATAGAGTGAGAAACGATGATATCAGAATGAAGATTGGAGTTGTGAAACTAAATGAAAGAATCGAAAAAATTAATCTAAGATGGTTTGCATAAACAGATATGATGGAAAGGAGGGGATGCAAAGACGGTTAATTGGGACTGAAGAAAACAGAGCAGTAAACAAGAGTATGCTAAGAATGAATCTGGATTGTAACGCAGTTATAAGAAGAGTTGTGGATGGTGAGAGGCAGGTGGAAAGGTGGACTTGTGCTTGATAATGAATAGTATACTTTTACAACTAAACCCTGAAATTCACAAAACTCTGGGCAGCAGAGGGTGCTATGCACCAAAACTAATATCTACTCTGTGCATTCCAATCCTGAATGGCAGGAGCGAACAAAGAATTAATCTTGTATTTTATCTTTCTTGTTACTGCGAACCAAATAGGTTGGTGGAGGAAGTATTTCATCGCACTCTTAAATGGATGTTAATTATCTTGATGATGCCGATTAAGTGTTATTGTTTGTGTAAACTAGTGCGATGATTGTGTGTTAAGTTTTTGTATTTCGTTTGTATTGCGCACGAGAGATTGAAAGGGCTCATTTAGGCCTACTCTTCCGAAAAACACCATCGACACCGCTTTGTTTAACGTTCCAATCCAACAGACGAATCACCATCAACACAGATACCCGATCCGCCCATACTACGATGAGGTTTCGGGATTCAAACGAGATTCTTTGTAATCTGTAATTCTTTATAGTCTGTTGGTTAGTAACTATGCACCACAGCCTCTACTACCCTAGAAACCAAGTAGAGAATGATGGTAACTTTTATCACTAACGGGGTTCGGACCTTCCTTAGCGCAGTCAGGCCCTAAATCCGTAGCAATGCATACGGTGAATCACATCCGATTACGCCACACAAAATAACCTTTCTCAGCAGCTTACGTCCTATTAACATGGGGATTACAAGTACAATCAAATTATGAGTGTGTCAACCTTTTACTTTTAAGAGACTAGCACCTACTTTTGTGAATTTATTGATAAGCAACTGCTGGTGTCTGTGTCAATATTTACGAGCTGTGTAGCGGCTGGAGAATGTCTCAAATACTGGAAGAGTAAACAGAGCGAGGCAGACAGCTTGCCCGGAGTCAAATTACTCGTGGAAATCAGACAGCCTGGAGGACAAACACACGACGCCAAGTTCTAATAAAACAGCTGTAAAGAAGAGAGACTCTTTAACGACCAAACAGGATTGATAAGAGCTTCAAGAGGGCTGTAGGAATGAGAGAATACGTATTTCTTGAAACAAGATTTTATTACCAGATTTTATCACTATGTCTGTATCATTCCTGGATATCAGTTTCTACACATATGAATAAAATTTAGTAAATTTCCTCCAGTATTTCATTTCTAACAATTCCTCATTCATTTTTTGTACCAATGTTAAAAAAGTGTTCATTTTATGTCAAAGCTAAATGAAAACAAAAAGGATATTTTTAGGTGATTGCTGGGGTTAATCTCTGTGTCGTTGTCTAGCAGTTCGTAAATGCAAAATTTACAGAAACATCTCCAGCGTTAATCACGAAATCTTGAACAGATCAAAGACCACTTTTTTTAATATAAACAGGGAAGTGTCTGTCCCCAAACCACGTAATATTCCACGGTTTTATTTTGTATAAATTCATTTGCGTAATATTTCTCTTTGAGGCAAAAACTGGGAACAATCCGAACGTTCATTCAGAAAACCCTTAATCAGGATTATCGATACTCCGACGTCGATATTAACACCCGATCGATATTATCTCCCTGTACACAGTATGGGGATGCCAGTAAGAGGGCTGAGCCGGGTTTTCAGCAGATGTGTATCAAAGCCAAAACCGCTCATCAGGATACCTCCTAATTAGAACTGTAAAAGTAACGAGAAATTCTGTACCCGTATGTATTCTTTACTAAACCAATCAGTACCCGTTACTTTCGAATCGTTACTCTTTACTTTTGATACAATCGAACACTAACATGGGGCATCGCATCGAGTCGCGTCGCGTACGGAACGACTTCGTTACTATCGTATCGTTTCGTTACTCGTTACTTTCTTATCGTTTCGTTACTCGTTACTTTTGATACAATACAAACTAGCATAAAGCATCGCATTCCAATCGAGTTGGGTAGTACTTGGCGAAGTTTAAGTAAATTCTTTATTTAGTAAAATAAGTTTAGGTAAGTTGTTCCTTTGGATAACACTTAAAGTCAAGTAATTACCACATGGATCTTACCGAAAACCTGTGAATGTACATATATTACATACGAAAGAATAACCTAATTTCAAAACAAACACCTGTTTGCATACAAAAAAAGACCTGACCTTTCACCTGACAATAACTAATGACGGTTATTTTTTAAAGTACGAGCACTCAAGAAATCTGTGAGTTCCACCTTCGAGAGGACCAGTCATTCTTTTACATACATACAGTGTTGTTTTTATTGACATTAATTTGTTAGGCTTCAATGCTGTGTTCAGAATTGGCCTTACCTTTCCCAGTTATAATTATTCACACGACATAAAGTGTTTTACTCATTGTGAAAACAAATTAGTAACACTGTAAAATTCATTTAAGGCTGGCCGCGCACTTGCTACTTTCAAACGCGCGATTATTTGCAAGCGCAAATGGTTTCAATGAGTATCCTCACATCTGAGACCAAAAAACCGCAATAACTAAAAGAAGTAATCATACTCACTTTTCAAGTGACGCAATTGTCGCAAATAATAATGTGTTACATTGACAGTAATGAACATGCGCGCTCTTTTGTTTGCTGTTGTTCTATCGCATACATATTTTGTTGGAAAATCAACTCTGACAACGTGTTTATTATTATTTTGTGTTATGTAATTTTGCAGACAAAAGAAATTGATTTCAGAGTTGAAACACTGAACTTTTAGATTGCAACACAACTTTCAAAACAAAAAGAATGCTAGCTTAGTCGAGCTGACATGTAAAGATGGAAGAACTTGTACTTATCGTTGTATCCCAAAGTATCGACCTACCAGCAGTAATTTATCATTGCCTTCGGAAGCCAGTAACGAAATGGCAATAACAGAAGAAAATACACCTTACCGAAGGCTACAATCATGAACAATGAAGACTAGGAGACCTGAAGAAAGTAAAACGAAGAAATAGAGGTAGATAAACATATTAGTCTCATGTTTGCTCCAATACTTAAAAAGTTAAATAATGATGAAAACCATTACTCTACTCAAAGGTGGAAATTTTAAATGTTATGCAGAATGTAATATATCGTGCGATATTCTCAAATCCACCTACGAATGCTTTCCAACAATCATGTAGCATTCCATAGAGAAATTTCCTCCAATCACACTTGCAGCTGCCTGCATCTGCTGTGTCCAAAAAAAAAAAAAAAGGAGAGAAAACTGGGAAACTTCGGCTGCAAATAGAAGTTATTACGCAAAATACTCTACTTTGCTTCCCATTAAAGAAGATCAATCTTCGTGTAGCAGCGGTATTTTTGATTTATCAATTGAATAAAAAAAAAGGTTTGCTATAATTAATATTAAAAATAATGTTATGCAATAATAATAATTCTGTTTCCTAGAATAGTAATATTTTCTTATCTAAGTATTTTGGCAAAAGTTCCCCAGGTGGTACAGATTGCCAACAACAGTGTTGTTACAGCTGACAGTGGCGAAATTCATCATAAATCCTAACACTCATTCCATAGAATTGGAAGAACGCTTCAAATTAACTGTTCAGAATGTGGTGAAATTTTATGAAATTGTCCTTTAAATAACTTTTGACTAGTAAGTAGATGTACGGACCATAGTTTTTTTTTTTTAATTAACAACAGAGTCGCAGCTCAACATGTCTCAACAAAATCCATTCTGGCGTCGCTTTTTACAACTAATCAGTCGTAAATGTGAGTTCCATAACATTTTTTAGCAATTGTGATTTTTCTGCTGCAGTGACGGAAAATTTAAAGTGCGCACTTAGCAAGTGACGGGTGTATTTTTAATTTTTTCTTTTATCATCTCTAGAATGATGTGATACAATTCTGCATTTCTGCTTATCTTGAGCTATCCTCTTCATCTCAATACAAACAGTTCCATAAACTTCTTTCCGAGTCGCAGATTAACATTTAATACTAAAACTCTCTTGTTCAAGAAGCTCTTTTCGCTAGTACCTTTCTACATTTTATCAACATTCCTGCGTCGGCCACCAGTTGTAATTTTGCTTCATAAGTAACAGAATTCACTTGCTTCTTCTGTTAGATTTGATCCTATATTTATATTTAATACACTGTTATTTCTATCAATTAAGAAAGAATATTCGGATCAATTGCAGAAATAAAGTGAGGTAATAGATTTCTTTATGATTTTCACCAAGAATTTTTACAAATCGCGGAATTAAAAAATAGTCCAAACGTTTTTAGAACAAGAGAGTTGCTACCTTTAAATTAATGCCCACGAGGATAACCTGAAAATAATATTTTCTTTAATTTTTACATTTTTTCGATAAAATCGTGTTTAGGCTAATAAGATCTAAAAGAAATTTCTTAGTTAAAGTGATCAGTTTGACCGTCGTACAAATTATTGAGTCCATAAATGTTCCGTCTTTCATTCCTAAAAATAAGGATATGCGGATACGTAGATTTCCTGAACAAGTAGAAAGAACAAAAAAGTTTGCAATCCCTATATAGATTACTTGCGTTAGGTGGCAATGGGTCGATATAGTTGATAACCGGATTTTGTCTAGTAAGAAAGAAAAACACCTTTTTGGAATGAAGTCTTAATGTGATGTTTGCATTGCCTCTTACTTCGAGACGAATTTGTTCGGGTATTCAACCTGCAAGATGTATTGAACCCTGCAGAAACTCTATTGCGCGAAAAACTGAATGAATCCAATCAACCGGGTGGAAAAGAGAGCAACAACCTTACTTCCGTCAGTGGACTGCTATCCGTGCGTCCGTGGGTGCCTTGAAAGAGAAATCATATTGAAAGCGCGATTTAATTTCCGGTTTGCTGTGTTGGTCACATCGACAGCTGACGCCATTCGTACCATCACCAACCTAGAATAAAATAGTCCGACCATATAGCAGTATCAGAAAAATAACATAAACTTTCCCTTTATACTGAACGCGGGTTTCTTATCCTACTGATCTCAATGAAGAACTTCAGTATAAGGTAACTGATATTTGAACCACAAATATTTAATGCCCTCAGACAGACGATTTTTGCTGACTTACTAATATTTTTATTTCGTTCAGAAATGAGGATTGCATATTTTAGATTATTTTCGCTTCTATTCCATGCGGGAACAGTCTCGGGGATGTGGATAATTCATTCTTAAAACCAATAATATTATACATTAATTATTTCAGGTAAGTTACTTAGCATCTCAACACCACATATTACAAATGAATCATTTCTCGTTTTAATCACTGTATTTTAATATAATCTACAGTCTTCCACTAATAGTTTCATACTTCCCACCAATTTTATAAACACCAGTTAGTACAAATTTTTCTTCTCCCTTTCCCCATCATAAAGCGTATATTATGTTAGTCTTCTTCTGACCTCCATGGTGAACGCTCTTTCGCAGTGTAAAATGAAGTACAATTTTAAACCTGCAACAATCAGGATTTTTTTTAATAAAATTTTAATTTTTGCACCAGGACAACCATTCAAGAAGCTGCAGCGAGTTTAAGATGTATAATACACTGCTTTAGATACAACTGTACACCACACTTCATTGGTTCACTAGTAGCAGCTGTTTATGTGGCTTAATTCCAGTAGTTTTGCAATTATTAAGTAATTAACTATTTCTTCATTAGTGAAGACAGTGTGCGCACGCGGTATAAATGTTTTAAATTACTTGCAGAACTATGTTATATGTTACGTCTGTTGTCGTAATCCCTTTTTCTCAATTAAAATTAAGTCTACAGATCTGACTAGTGTATCAGCGAATAGCATTGTAGCCGACTTCTGATATAGCAAACTCAGCTTGCGTTGAAACACATTGTCTGTAAAAAATTTATATTAAAATTGGACGCACGGGTGGCAGAGACACATTTTACCTCACAGCAGTGCCTAAGGGCGAGAAGCAATCAACCACGCACAACACTCAATTTGGTAATAGCAGATTCAGGAGTTAGCGACATCTGAGATTATTTAATTTCTATAAAAACAGTACTTTTGTATCAATTAACAATGGCAAACAGGGTGATTGGATTCTGACACAAAATATTGTATACAAATATGTTTTAAAAATTGTAGAAAAGTTCACATTTTAATAAACTCTCTTTTCAATTTTCTGTAGCACATTTTGACGATTATTCAATTTCAGCAACCCAACATAAAGACTGAATCACTACCAACTTGCACAGTGCGTTTCTTCTTAATAATCTGTGTTCATGTCCTAGTGACGTCTGCCCCAAACTACCATCAACTCTTACCAACAGGAATCATCACTCATCTGATCACGCAATCTATTTCTACTCATCTATCATACAACGGAAACGTTCACAAGTCCAGGAGTGGCTCTGTAGCCGATGGATTTTTGTTCGTAGCGTCGGTCTTCTGCTGCCATATCACATTAACGTCAAATTTTTCTGCACTGTCAGCACGGACGCGTCTGTCGTACCTCCCACATTGATTGTTGCTGCGCTTTGGGGCAGTTTTGCCTGTCTGTCAATACTGAGATCTTGACGCAGATGTAGCTGGTCTCCGTCATTAAATAGACGTGATCGGTAACTGGACGGCAGGTAATGCAGGAAAACGCATATTCAAGACTCTCTCTCACTAACAATTTCCGAATTGGAATGTCCCAGGCGTCTAGCATTCCGCGTACAAACTCTGTAAATTCATGTCGTGCAGCCATAGTAAAGTCAGAAAATCTTTCACACTACTCACTTCGGAAAAAGGCCCAGGCCAAATTCCTTCCCATTTCTGATAACAAGTTCTTTCCCGCCTTTAATGACCTCTGTTTTTTGCTGATGGCTTTACGCCTTGTCAACGTCGAGGTCATTAGAGGGGGAAAAGGATGGGGACAAGGATAGGGAAGGAAATCGGTCATGGCCTTTTTAACAACCTCAACGAGGCGTAAAGCCATTAGGAAAAATTTGAGCGTGCCACAATGTTTAGAGGCACGTTATGTTTCGCAAATGATGTCTTCTTATTCAAGGTAAGTGTGGAAGAGTGGAAGCATTCAGAAATTACTGAACAGCATCAGCAAATATTTTAGTTCTATTTTGAGCTAGAAATAAAAATCTGACCATGTTTCCTTTCTCCGTCTTACGTATTTTCGACGTTAATCTGTAGGTCTCATTTTCAATTAAAGTTTATTGGGTACAGTTAAATCCCAGTAGAGTCGAAATAGGTGACAACTTGAAAGTCCCTCACTTCGGTCTCTAAGGCAAAACGCAGTTGTATTTTTCTACAAAGGTACGTTTTTCTGCGACTTTAATCTCTAGAGTGTCGAAAGTAGTTTCCTTCTTCTTTTTTTTCTGAATAAATTCATTGAAGTTTGCTGTTTTGTCAATGCCTTGTTCGTTTGTAGGATTCCTTACCTCAACATGATAGACGGAGGTTTTACAACTCTCGTTTGTCCATCTGTCATAGCTTCATACATCTGAACTTGTCAACTTTGATATTTCAGTACACGATTATTACATAAAATTTGGAAAATCTTGCGGTAGAAATAATTAGAGAGCGTGTAGTGTGGGGCTTTAAAGAAGAGCTTTTTAGACTCTCTTAATGAGTTTGAAATAAAAAAAGATGGTGACACACTGAAAATCTTTAGATTATTTGTGTTCTTTACGTTTTTTTTTAGAAAAACCGTAAAAAATGGTCTTTCGTCTTTATTTCAGAAACCGCGGATTCATACAGTCTTTCATAATTTACAATGATATGTAATTTCCACTACAGCAAATTTAGAGCAATCGTCCTGCAGTTTTCGTTTCGTAAAAAAAAAAAAATTCAAGAAATTTGATCGTTCAGCGTATGATTTTTCTTAAAAAATATATTTATACCTCTCCAAAGAGAATTTCACTAACAGGCAATAAATGACTTCAAGATACTATTCCTGAAATTTAAAAAAAAAAAAAAATGAGCTAAACTGTAGCAATTTTTTAGTTGATTTTTAATTTGCTTTATACAAACTTTTTGAAAGAAAACTTCGCATACCGAATAATGAACTCGATTTAATGAACACATCTGACTGAGCGCTTTTAAAAAAATGAGTATACAAAACATTATTTTTGGAAAATTGAATTTAATATACAGACTTAATAAGGAACACTCATTTCGCTACAACAATTTGTATTTGACAACGTTTTTAATTTTTAGTATTATTAGTGTCTATCTCGATAGATGACACGCAGCAGTCGACCAAACAAGTGAGACTCCGGTGTTTGTTTTGTCGGGACGACTCCTGGAGGAGCTGCAATCCCGTAGCACACGCTGCAACAGGTGGCAACTGGGCAGGAAGAGATGAGCAGAGCTCAACTGGTACGGTGCCTGAACGATATGGATCCGCAATCCACGGGCTGTGCAGATTAAAACACCTGTTTCCTTGTTCAACAATTAACTACATCAATATTTTCTGGTGCGTAATATCTTATTTACAAGGAATGTTGCAATTAATGCTGTTTATCTAAAATTTAACTCAAGTTCTTAGTCTTCTAGCTTCTCTCATTATCTGTTGGTACTATTACCATAGCTATGCAGAATGTGTGACCTTAAAAAGTATTAGTGATTGCCTCATTAATATTTTCAGAGCAGCAAAAAATAACTACATCATTTGAAAACCATTTCCAAGTAAGATTTAAGGATTGATTTAACACGCTGCTTATTCTCGCAATTTTTAAGAAAGGAAAGAACCTTCCTGTATCTGATACACACAGGTGTATGCCTGCTTTTTGTTTCTGTTGAAACACTCTATGGGGTATTAGTCTGTATGGCGTAAATATATATGACTCTGTATACAGTATATACATCAGATTTTAAGTCAGACCTTAAGTTTTTAATCTGTGACAACCCCATCAAAACGTGTATAGCATTCTTTGTGTGGTGTCGAAAAACACAGACACGTTACGGAATTACGTAGCAGTATAGATGTGTCCACTTTATGATTGGTTGATCACATCACCTGTCAGCGAATCTGCGCTGGTGGTCCATATTTAAAATTAATATTTTTGTGTAACGTCACTCACAGAGATATCATAAGCTGTCATTGAATGAATTAAGTTTAATTTCAGAATCAATCGCAGAACAATTTATATTATTTCTCAATTTGTCGGTTCGTACATTTATTGACTGAGCTGATATGGCAATTATCCCTTCGCGTCAAGCGTTTTGTTTAATGAGGTAGAATTTTTTTTAGAAATCATACAAAAATGTACATATCACAAATAGTAACCAGTGTGCTAACTTTATGTAAGTAAGAGAAGAGTAAGGCTTGAAACTGTACCTGGTGACAAGGCTGCTGAAATCGACGAAAAACAGATAATTTCATTATAAAAAAGGATTAATTAAGTAGAGTAATCACTTTCTTTATTAGTGGTGAATGAAAAAGGTAAAGATTACGTAGATAGGAAAGTCAACTGCAGAATAAAAATTTCTGGAGTACAATTTTTAAAGCTATACAACAATTTCATTCTTTCGGTTCTTTGCCGCTGTAACATTTGGACTGTCAGATAGACAGTGCAAAATTCCTGTGACTATGTAAGTGAAAAGCATAATTACTTCAAAATACATTAATTCTCTTCTTGTTCTTTCATTGTTCTCTCGCTTACCATCACCTGATTGAAATTGCACACAGAAATCTCGCAGATGCTTATAGAGGCATTTCTAATCGTAGAATTAAAATACTTTGAGTAAAACCTGTTCTTAGAAGTTTCTAAACTTTTTTTAAAAAATTCCTCATAAGTTACAGTCATAGGAATAACTAAACATTTTTGCCTTTTGCATCAAAGATACAACACGCAATGGGATTAAGTGGCTTATATATGGGACCAAGCGTGGTGTGTTAGCGGTAACGCTTGAGCCTGACATTCGGTAGAACGTAGGTTCGAGTCCCCGTACACTCATCCAGAGTTCGGTTTTCCATAGTTTCCCTAATTCATCCCAGGGAATGCCGGGATCGTCTTTTGAAAGGACCATGGAGAATTCCTTCCAGTTCCTTGCCCCCAGCCATCTCCCATTTTTAATTACTTCCGTTTTGACGAGGCGTAAAGCTATAAACAGAGGGAGCACGAATGAATCTTGGCTAGCGAAAGTAGGTTCAAATAATTCATCCCAATACAAGAGGAATGTAGGGGCATCAGGACGAGGTGACAGTATGTACTGTCGAAATACGCCGGTGGCCTAATGCTTAAAAGAAGATGATGGTAATAATGGTGATATTATATTGTAATCTTGAAGGACTTTTTAAGGTTCTTTACTTTTTTTAAATGTGAAAATGTACTTTATCCCCTTAAACATAATACTTTTACGTATGTTTCCAACGTGTGGCCAGTACATAGGAATTTCATTTATCCCTCTTTGTCCGTTGCTGAATTTATTTTGATACCCATGCTGTAAATCAAATCACTACTAACAAAATCATACGAACTTTAAAAATCAATTCCTTTTTCTTTATTACAATCTCGGTATTAAATTAAACATCTTCTACTTATCTTCTATTTTCCACATAACAATTACCAACTACAATTTCAAATTCATATTTCACTATCTTTATCATTACTCTAATTTCTCTGCCCTCAGGCTAATATTTTCCACTTACTATTCCCGCCAGGATTCTTCGCGGCTTCTCCATGGAGCCTTTCTCCTTTCACCTCTTCTCTCAATACATTTTCTTTTCAAAACTCGTCCTCTTCCAACAAAACCTTTTCTTCAACTTTTTTCAACTTTTATCAACTGTTCTTTATTTGCCAAAGATCTCTTGACATTCTGTGAACTTGGAACTTATAAATTGAATGTTAGTATTTACAATTACAAACACAAAATAAAAAACATTTTTACTAATGTTAAAATCACAAAAGGTGAGGTTGTGGAACTCACAACTTAAATCAGCAAAGTATTCCACATGTGCCTTAAACTAATAAACATCTATAGATTGGCCCTTCTGTCAAAGATTTTCAAAATAAATACAAATTTTGATATCAGTATTGTCATTACACTGATAGGAAAAATACATTTGTTTTCATGGTATAAAATGTTGGTTCTTTCAGGCAAGATAGCAAACATATATCACTATGAGATTTAATCTTAAACTGAACAGAGATATTTTTCGAAATATGCTTACTAAATAATGATATAAGCAAGTCGTTTTAGCATCACATGAAAATAGGAGGGTCTCCTCGGTTTAAGTTATTTTTCAGTATACGTTTCGTATACGCATTAATTTTATCGTCACAGAAAAAAAGCCTGTCTTTAGGAAGTATTTACTTTATCATATTAAAGATAAATATGTTTATTTAGTGTCTTATGATTATTTTTTCCTGTAACAAATTTTCAATGCTTCGATGCAGTCTTAGAACTTCTGGCACAAAACATTCAAGATATGAACATACCAACTTTCATGCGATGTATTAAGATTTTGACGTCGAGACGTCTAACTTACATTTAAGCTATTTTTATTACTAAAAAAACTTACCGTAGTGGTAGAAAGTATGAACATTATGTAGCTCTCAATAAGATACTAAATTCATATTCAGAGTTCTCAGATGACAGTAGGTCGTTATTGGTGGGATTATATTAGGTGTGAACTATGAAGGAAATGAGATAAACAACACAAGGCAACAAAGATTGATAAATTCATTAGTGGAGAAAGAATGATTACTCAGGTTACAAAACGAATAAGTGAACACGAATCAGTTTTTTCAGATATAAAAGACTTTAGAAAACAAATACTGAAGTTGATTATAGGTACAGTAATAAAAAGGCACGAGTTCCAGAACTGAGAGTTATTTGTGGAAAGTTTAATGTATGAAAGGAAGGAACCTGTAGAACATGTGGTAACAGATCATGAAGATGGTCAAAATAGTATGAGATATGTTTATTCTACAACAAACAAAAGCACTGAACTAAAGATTCTGATAGAAAGGAGAGGAAGGTAAAACGTTTGGTAAGAAGAGAAAAAAAAAAAGTAGCGTCAGAAAACAGCAAAACAGTAGGAAACTTTTTTCCTTCTGGCTTTACGCCTAGTCGACTTCGAGGTCATCAGAGGCGAAAGGATGGGAGGCAAGGGACGGGAATGAGTTCAGCCATGGTCTTTTGAAGGAACCATACAGCGATTTTGGGAAACCTTTGAAAACCAAAACCTGGATAGCCGGACGGGGATCAGTAGGAAACATTTAAGACAAGTAACCAAGCAAGCTTAACAGCTAAGAGGAAAGGAAAACATGCATTCATGAAGAATATTACTGATTGAGAGGGACATTCAATGACGTAGCTAAAAAATTCCAATAGCCATGTTAGGCAGATGTGGAGCAGAGAAGGTGCACAAACGTGAATAACGATAAAGGAGAAGTTACTAAAGATATGGAGAATGCGAAAATTGATTTGATAAGGCTATCAGGGATAATCATACACGATTAGGAGATAAAATAGCATAGCTTCTGCAGTTGAAACTAGAAGAGTAGCAAACTAGAAGTAGATCCTGAGGCTACTGTGAGGGAACTGATGATTATCTTCGTTACTCGGAGATTCTGGCTTCTTGGAATTACCGTTCCTAGGAGCTTTGTTGTGAAATTTACACCGGGGTTGCCTTCCCCAGTGATTGAACTGCATGTACGAGTTACTTTTTCGTGTGGGCTTCAGTTATGTAGATATGTTCAGTGTAGTATTTTGTTTGTGTGGTAAATGAATGAAACTTGAATTAAGGAAGGTCAAGCCCATTCATCCTACTCTTGGGAAAGACACTGTCTGGTCCGCCAAGCGTAAAGTTCCCATCCGACGGAGGAATTACTATCAACAGTTTCATATGCCCTAACTCTATATACACTGCGAAGAAACTTTGCTCTACAACTTGGTGACTAGGCATTGTGCGCCACCACATGCCGACCAAGTCGTGGTGGTAAAAATTTCTTTCAGTATCAGGATCAGAAAAAACTTACGCCATGTAGAGCGCCGGACACTATCACGGTATCCCAACAAACTGAGCTGACGGGGTGAATTTAACCGCAAGTTTTGATAAAGAGCGGAAAGAAGATATAAAAATTCAACTAAGATCATTCCCATAAGCATCTGTCACCGAGATTTTGAAGGAGCTAAAACAGGAAAAGCATTCGGCCCAGATGAAACATTTGCAGAGTTTCTTAAACATTGTAATCCCAGGACAATTCGGTAGCCAGTAAAATTTTAGTAATACCCTAAAATCAGACAGCCATTTCGTCTTTTTTAAAAAAACTAAAAATGTAGCTATACTGTGATCTGGGAAAGACAGGAATCAAGCTTCTGATTACAAACCTGTCGCACAACTATCGTCAGCTAAAAAATCTTAGGGAGATATGTTTTTAACCTTAATCAATAGATATTGTCCAACACATACCAGATGAATCGGCTGTCTTCAGGAAAAACCGATGCTGAATTGATCCAATAAATCCCTGTTGATTCGTATTGAGAGCTGAATTTGAACACAAAAATCTTTACCTTAATATTTACCTAACCTCAACATAAGTCATTGAATGGAGAGTTAGAAAGGTATTCAAATTTCTCAAAATAGCTCCAATTGAAAACTAGAATTATTCTTTAGCAAAATGTCTGAAAACAGGTTCATACAGGGGCTGACCCTCCTTTTTTTACATTTATATTTTCAACACACCTACTATTAATTTCAAAAACATTTTATATGCTGACTATATTCCCAGAAAAGAACTTTTAACAACGGGAAGAATTCTAACAGAAAATATTTAAGGTGATATTATTTTCAAAGCTGGAAGCTAAAATCACGTCTTGGGAAATCTGCTACGACAACTAAGCAATAAAGAAGCAAACCATAAACAATACAATTGCTGCTCAACACGTTTAGGTGCAACTACTGATAGATGGCTCACATATAAAGAGTATTTTATTAAAACTACAATGCAAAATCAATAAAACAAATAATATTTTCCATAAGCTTGCTGAAAGTGGTTTGAACTCAAATGTTGGAGTGCAAAAGTCATCTGGAGTTGCTCTAACATATTCAATTACCGAATACTAATACAGACAAACAACCATATTGGCCTGACTGACGTTAAGCTGAACCATGCAGGAAGAAAAATAGAAGACACCACCAGACCGCATCCAATGGCTACCGTAAAATCCAACACATCTACACTTCAGGAGGAAACCAGCATTGGCGACAGAATATCGTCGTATCCAGCAAATATTATTTCGTTATGAACAAGTATTTCTTAACTCTGATTCATAACCCAATTCAGTAACGGCAGGTGACAATCAATTAGATCGTTGACACGAAAGGAGGTTTCCAAGCACCTAAATTATACAGCTTGTTGCAATGACCATATCAGACAGGCTAGTGACTGGATTCAGTCCGTCCTCTCCCTCTAGGGACAGAGTGGGGAAATTAGGGGAAAATCCTATAAAACGTCGTTTCTCAATCTTTTTCTCGTCGTCATCGTCAAAATCGGACTTCACATCAAGCTACGTTGACAGCAATTCAGAAATCCTCGGTCGACTCACTGAGTACCGAGGAACATAGATTTCGATAGGGTTAAAGATATGTTTCTCAGTGCTGTAAATAAATAGGATTAACTTGGGCTTCAAGACATACATAACAGCTTCCTCGTTCCCCGTTATTCAATGTTTGCATTGTGGTTAGCCAGCACAGACTTAGCCTCACATTCATCACTGTTAAGATATAGTCCGAAGATAGTGCCACTGCGTCACAAAATCGCATATCAATGTCTGTATACAGCAGCTATTGGCTTTATTTCCCTTAATGATCCTACGAGGAGTACTAATACCCGAAAGAAGGTCGTTCCTCCCTGTTTGACAATAAGCCACGGGTCCCCGATAGCCTACCTGTCAGCTCCTATCAGGTCACGACAGGAAAGCGGTGGCTGGTGCAACTCTCGCAGCACAACTCGTCCTCCAGTCACGACTATGGAGAAAGAGGGAAGATACCGAATAGAACAAAGGTCACCTGATTCCATGTTTCGTCATTTGGAAATTGCATCGCCGTTTCTGGTGTAGCACAAGGAAAATTCTAAGAGGTAACCTAGGCCCCCAAGTGCTTTAAGGTGGTCGGGTAAGTATGTTTCCTGTATGTCACACGGTGTTGAGGACGTAAAAATGCTATCGGTATTGTAAGATATAGCTGATTACATGACGCCAGTGAAGAAATTAATATAGGGAAACAAAAATGAAAGAAAATGATTCTCAAAGTTTTCGCACTAAGCATGTGTTCCTTTATATTACATAATTATAGTAGGCCATTTCTTCTCAGCTTCTTGTTAAAATAATAAATTATTATTTAGTGAAAAACGCTAATACAACTGTTATAATTTTTTGTTATTTCTGGCGGGTTTTTCTTCTCGTCGAGATATCTTCAGCAATTGAATGTTTTCTGTAATATGCTTGCAGCTTACAAAATTTGTACAGACAGGTTTGTTTGAATGTTAATGCAATTACATTATTCACGATATATTTGTAAAATAGTGCACTTAAAATTACATTTCTATCTTAATATTGCTGGCTGTAGTTACAGGTGAACAGCTACTACACCTCAAGACTGAAATGTAATTTTAAGTTCACTATAATAACTATATATAAATGTAATTGTCGTAATATTGATACAAACAATTCCGTACAAAATTTATAAACCACAAACATATTAGTGAAAATATTGTTTTCCTGGAGATACCTCGACAACAGACGAAACGCGTCAGTGATATACAAAAATTTCAAAAACTTACCTTGATATTTTTTATTATATGATAATTTATTGCATTTTGCTTTAGTTTAGATGTAATTTGGATGCATTGTTTCATCCTTTTTGCTGTTGCAAATCATATTCATCAGATGTTGGCAACCATTCAGAAAGTACTGTCACTAGTGCTGTCTTGGAATTTGAGTATTAGAGAAGTATACTCTTTTTCTTCAGCGTTTTCTTGTCAACTACTAGAAGAATAACAGTTTCTGTATGTGTTTCGTTTGCGGAGATCTAACCAGCATTCCACTGTCTGACTGCAAAATAAAACTTCCAAAAACTGTCCAATAACTGGTCCGTCAGACGCGAAATTTGATTTTGTTCACCCTTCCACTGTCTGTTACTTGTATGGTGCCTGTTTAAAGAATGTGAGCAATACATTTATTAACACTTTGAAACGAATTCTGTCCGATCTTTTCATTTGTGATTACTAGAGTTTCATCTCCTGTATAAAGGAAACGGTTATTACAGCTGTTCCAGAAGTTACATCGCGTCTTGGTGACCTTGGGGATATAACGCAGGATCAGTGCAATTGGGCGGCAAATGAAATTGGCTGGTGACGGGACGGGCGTCATCGTAAAGCGGAGTGGTATTGATGTTTACAGCCCCTGGCTATGCGGCGCAATCGCGTGTGTCTGAGTGACGCCTCTGCCATATCCCGACTCGCTGCGGGTGGTCGATCGCAGACCCCCAGGCGCGGAAAACTATCAGGCCGACAGACACGAAGATGCGACAAGTGAAATGCTTTGTGCAACACTACACAGTACCGGTACTGTCAACAGAAAAGTTTAAAAACATTTATCGCTGGGAAAAATGATGGAATAGTGATTTTAAATTATAGATTATATTTATAGGGAACGGTACAGCGTATTTAAGTGTTTTTACATTAGAAAACAAGCTGTTTTACCATACCTAAGAGTAATGAGTTACTAAAAGAATACTCACTCTTTAACTGCATAAACTTTGATCAACAATAACGAAAAATTAGTCTTCTTTCAGTAATACTCACGTACATATATCACTTCTTCCGTATCGTCTTGCCCCATACCGTGGTGTTTCTAGTATTCCTAACGATATAGAACAATTATGGACAAGTGTGAACTGCCTCGTCAACTTATCAGTATGCTAACATTTGCCGATTTTCTATATATTTGACGGATGATCAATGTTTTGTTCTTCAGTTATATACCAACACAGTGAAGCCTTTCCGAATGTTTCGTGACTGATTTTTACTTACTATAATTGTCTCAGAACACAGTATAGAAAGTAATAATATTTAAAACTATTTTTCACTAAATTTTTAATGCATACTGCCGCTGAAATTTCACTTAATAGATTAAACAAATTCGGAAAGAAGCTAAAAAGGTGTTTTTTCAAGAATAATAGAATAACTAGTGGAAGTTCGACTCAGGATTTGTCCTCATCCGAACTCGCTACCTCGTCTTCCCCTGTTTACGACTATGTAGATGCAGTATTTTAATATGTACTGTTATTGTTAATTATGAATTTCAGTTTAGGTACTAAGCTAGAGACACTGAATATTTATTATACATACAGTTTTGTTATTCTTCGTCCTGGAACCTCTGAAAGTATATTCCCCCGTGCTCTCTCCAGAGATGACAGATGACGTCTCACGGGTACCAACATGACGGAGAATAATTGTGCACTTACCTGGGATTTCAGACCTGTCAACACCTTTCCGGATTTAACAACTTCGAATCGATCAATCATACTGATGTATGATATTTCTTTGTATGTTAAAAGCAATGAAAAACAAATTTGAATGGTATTACAAAGCAATAATAAAAAATCATTCCTGTGGTAATGAGATGATAAGCAAAATGAATTTCAATTTAATGTAATGTATTACAAGATAAAATGTGAAATATTCGAAAAAGTCTCTATAATGTTAAAGTCGTGATCGTAGCGGCCGCACAAGAGTCGTAAGTTAGTTTTCATAGTTTATCAAATGAAGTGTTGACAGAAATCTGAATGTCTACCGTGATCGTAAAACAAATCTCCTCAAATTCTAAAAGAAAATTCATCAGTGCAGGCAACATAATTATCAAATCAGATTATAGACAGTTCAGGCTTCAATAAAGATGTATAGATGATATAGCAGCTTCTAGCGAACTGCTGTATAGGCCTACTACTATATTAGATTCTTCTTACATACAGGTTTCAACAATTTTATATTCCTTTTCCTAGTCCCATATGCCATACGTCGTGTAGACCACATACTTACATACTTGTGGTATATCATTTGTTTTCTTTAGTACTGATCAGAGTCTAAATTACCGGTGTTCAATGTCTACCCTACAGTTATTTCCTCCATTAATGGTACTCATGTCAAAACTTCTCATCAGTAAAATCTGATAACGATAATTTCCCACAAAACACATATTTTGACAATACCTTATTTATTTTGACTTTTCCACAGCTTCGTCAAGTAATATCAAACGCATTTGGCGCAGATTAATAGCAACGGAAGAAAGAATTGTGACCCAATTTTATAGTCTGTTCAGCTCCGGTTCTCCCTGCACAACATCCAACCTGAAGATGACGGCAGAGTCAGCCGCCGAAAGCTCGTTGTCGTATTTCAACAACATACGGCGGAAAACCCGTGAAGACTACACTTACATTAGAATGTTTTCAAAATGTCCGCCGCTCGAAGTACAGAAGAGCCGCATCACAGAATGAAATTTGCTATCACATCCTGCGGAAATGGATTCAGTAGCCACACAGACCAATGATTCAAGCTCTTCCAGCGTGGTTGGATGGTTTCTGTAGACAGTGTCTTTCAATGTGCACCGCAAAAAGTAGACACAAGGCATCAGATCGGACGAATATGGAGGTCAATCCATGCCCGCGGCATCTGTTACCAGCTATTTAAAACTTTTTCATAACTTCTGCACGAAATTCTTACAGCTTTCGCATTAAAAATACCGTTTGTTGCTTTCTTCTGTCGATCTTTGTTTTAGAGATTTTACATTTTGAAATCAGGGACTTCTTTTGTGGATATCCTATAAAAACCGCGTAGCAATGCATTCCCAAGCAGTATATAGTGACGTTATAATTAGTGTTTTGGGATATTTTGAAAGTTAAAGTTGTAGAATTTCTTATGGTCGTAGCCGTACCAGCTACTATATATTTAGTTGATTTAATTAGACACGGCCGCCAGTCAGGTGGTTGCTGCTAAAACAACAGGTTATACAGGTCATCTACTCAGAAAATTTATTGTACTCGTGTAGTTCGTCAAAGCTCACAATGTTTTGTTGCCCATAAACACTTCCCTCCAAACGCAAGCTACCAGACAAAATATTGTTTATAGACTCTTCTTCGAAGACACAAGTTCGGTAAGATAGTGCTAACAGTGAGTCACTACTGTGGTACAAGCACTCAAACAGATAAAATAACGTAATAGTTCAATAGCCAAGTTCACTTACAATAATCTGTCCCCGTTTTCCTACAGTTCACACTGCATAACTTCACTCTCTGTTCCGTATCCTTACCAAATATCATGATAGATATTCCGCAACGTGTGTGTATTACGATTTACATTCCAACTTGTTCACACTCTCCCACTAATGTATCACAACACTCGCCATCTTCCCTCTACCCTACAACTACTGCCATCTTGCCACCTCTCTCTCTCACTACTCTTCAACGACTACTGTAAAACCGCCCGCGATATTCTAGGCCTATATCGCACTTGCGACATCGCGCATTGTAAAACATATCGATATTTTCTTACAAACTTAGTACCAACTTTTTCCAAGCAAATATTCACATAATCACGATGTGGTGTTACACTATGATTGCAACACGTGGCGACTTCACACCATACTGAATTGTTACAGTCAACATGAACAGTTTTGTAATTTTAATCATATGTGAATTGTTATGTCCTTAATTTGTGTAATAAATTTAATTGCAATCAGATGTCTCATTCCTGGTGTAACAATTTTCACAAACCGTGGTGTATGCAGAGGTGAAGGGGTACTAAGTACCGTAGGAAGTCAACTCCACGGCAGAACCCTAAACAGATTAGTCAGCACTACCTAGCAGTATTACTAAGATGATGACTTTCAGTACCTACCGTGAAACGAAATGAAAATAATATTAATGGAACATTCCTCTAGCAAGTAATTGGTTCCAATTGTATAGCGATCCTGAGTGACACTTTTTCCTGAGGCAATGAGCGACTTTAGTCTCGCCTCTTGAGGTAAGGTAAGGGGGCAACGGCTCACTGCTAGTTGTGTTCACGCGCTATTAATTTTTTTAGTAGGAGAGATCTACGTGTGTTGGTCCCACTTCCTCTCAACCAAGAATTTATGTGTGTTTAGTTATTCCTCTCTATTCAACTCCGAAGAAATTGAAGCAATCATTGAAACTGCTACGTGAAAACAAACCCTTTTGTCATTCCATTACTTATGATGATAAAAATATGATGAAACCCTAAATTAAATTTTGTAGCTGGGCCATATGGTTTCTTGACAAAGATCACAGTCAGTAAACGACTATGACTAATGAACGAGTTAGAATAGGATTCGGAATGTACAAAGGAATGATATAGCCGTCAGCTCGGATTGATTTCTGCAAAGCATTAAGAATGTAACTTTGGGCTTAAACTCAAGTATAATCATTCCAAACGTGAAATCCAAAAGTTAACACTTGTTCAGCATCTTGACAATTTTTTAATCAAGAAATAAATAGAAGCAAGTTCGAATTTCTAAAATAAAAAATTGCGGAACTTATGTATTCGATATGAAGGAATTTGACAATTCGATGCTGAAATTTAAGTGTATTAATGAGGAGGGGCTGATCTGGTGTTTTAATCTCCAAACTACCTGTCCAAGAGCGTACTTGCAGTCCGTCGCTCTGGGAACCTTTTTATCAACCGTGAAGATAGCACAGCACTATCATTTTCTTCGTACTACTGCGTACAGATAGTTTTATTCCGTCGTTCACATTGTCTGCACGGTAAGAAACTCCAAATTAGGTAGAATCCCATGAATGAAGTGATAGTTATTTCTGATGTTGACTATATTTTCAATACTTCGATACCTAACACCATATTTTCCAGAATTTTTGAAGCGAAATCTTCTATGGGCGCGATAGGCGCTGTTTGGACGGTGGTAAATCTATGAGTTCGCAACTTCCCGTCACCGACATGCTGTGACGCGTCGTCACTGTCACACTATGATGTGTTGCGCGGATGATATGCGCGTTGGATGCTTTATGGATGGGTAAAACCTTGGGAAGTCGTATAGTCAACATGCTAATGATAACAGTATATCTGTAGCTATACGTATGACGTGTTGCACTTGAATATCCATGAAAGTATAGTTTATACTCGTATCGTACAATGTTCTTCATATAAATGTCGGATCCGGAGTACGGGGATAATCTACTAAATGGCGCCACAGACGCAGCGAGCAGGATTCCAGCGCCACAGCGACTGCGGTGACCTACTATGGGTCTACGTAAGGGCAGCGCACAGCATACGGAGCTCTCTTCATGCCTGATCATCGATGCAACTTCATTCCGCTATCTGTCATTATGTATTGTGAGACTGAGCCTAATAAACCGGATCCTTGTATCAAATGTGTTCTCGTAGTTACTCTCCACTGTCCGAGCGATATCCACAGCCTACCTTCGCTATTGAGCCATCTACCTCGAACCGGGTACTCCATACAACCCACCCGACTCCTTTCCCGAATGGATTCGACATCAGAAGTGGGATTGCCCCCGGACTGGGGAGAGCTGCAACACAGCCCAGTGGAGCAACATTTCGTGCCTTGTTGGATGCCGAGCAGCAAAACCCGATGGAAGACGTCGCGGCAAAAAACTGCCTATAACCAGCTCACTCGATCCCAGACTGCCGGCAGCGAACTACTATCCTCACATAAACGAACGACCACTTCAATGAAGCTCAGCCAGGACAACCCATCACCGACAAGGGACACGCATCTATGCGGAACGTCTGATGTCAACACAGACAGTACGCTGCCAGTTCTGCGTAGCAGATAAAATAGCCGTGTCTAATATTGTGACCAACCTAACCCAATGGCAACAGACAGCATACAACAGGGGAATACCAGAGACTTGCCGATTCGAGAACTACAAGCAACCACATGCCGGAAAAGGTAGCAGTAGCCGCATAGTAGTATTCTGAATACCACGGACTGCCTGTTACCACAATGGATGTGTTGGGAAAAACAGCTTCACGGTTTAACGACAAGCCGAGAACCCTTAGACCCGAGCAGAGCAGCAGAACCAGGGCCAGCGTTCAGCCAAGCAGCCTGCTACCGTTGCGAACCCGGAGGCCATCGGGCAGTGCAGTGCCCACGAGAGCGGACACCTGACGGAGAGGCAGCCCGAGGCAGCGGAGTCGCTGCCCCCATCTCCGCCTACAAACAGATCAGCTGGTGCATCAGGAGCCGTCCAGGCGGAATGCTGAGCAACAACGGTGAGCCGCTTCCATTTTATTCTTGCCTCTGGTTCGAACGATCCCCCGTCAAAGAGTAGCGCCATCAAGTTGTCAGGAAATTGGTTGACCTGGCCGGAGTGTCGCTAGGCTTGGACGCTACCCGCGCTAACTGCCAGATCTCGAGCCAGGGAAAGATGTTATGATCGTAGACACGTTTCTCCGCGTGCTTTCCAACCACAAGCTAGTAAACAAAATATTACCAGGGCAAGAAATCTTGTAACAATGAATCGACGCTAAGTCAACTAGTCATCTTTAGCAGAAGCCGAAAAGCGCTTGGATGTAGCAAATTTGTGGAAATCCGACAAATCTAACCACCACTAAAATAATCAGATGTCCCACTCTAAGATCGCCCACCCTCGCTAAATTGCTTGCGTTCTATACACTCTTCATAGGTAACGGACGAGGCGTTAACATGGGCGTATCGCACATGCGATTCGTAGACACATGCCGCATAGTAGTATCGGCCCCATAAAATGACACTAGGCAACAAAAAAGACCGCGAGGCAGAAAGTATAGGAGCTATTAAACGCAAGCATAATAACGGCTTCACCTTCGCCATTCGCTAGGCCCGTATTACCGGTCCAAAAACACCTGTTCCGATGGCACGTAATTGGACAATAGGTAGTTCAATGACAATACCATCACAGATTAATTCCTATTGCCTTCTAATTGAAGACCATATAGCAAATAGTTCACTTGTTTTGCTGTTAGGATATTCTAAGTGGCTTCCACCAAATACGTGCAACTGAGGAATCGGCTGGAAAATAAAAAAAAAAAAATCCTATACGCGACAGCAGGCACAGTTTTGAAAAGAACAGTAGTAAAAGCTTTAAGCACACTAGCGCATAACATAGCAATAGCACATATCTATTACTTTCTCATCCACCACCGCCACAAAATTCTTTTTTGAATACAACCAAATTCACATTTTTTAAAAGCCAAATAGAATACTTAGGATTTGTCACAACATACGGAAAAGCTTGACCCAACCCAAACAGGATAGCCGCGCCCACGTATCAACTTCTTCCTCCCCTCTATGGATCACGCAAGTGCGACAGTTTATAGGGCTTGGCCTTAAATTTCGACAATTCATACCCCAGCTTACCAAGTTATGGCCACACTCTTCAAACTCGCAGGAGGAAACACCAAGACGCTAGACTACCAAAGGACTATTTCAGTACAATAACAACAACTGCTTGTTCATAACATTTTATGGTAGAAGATGGTTCAAAAATTAATTTATTTAGATAATGGTGAAATGAAAGTGTGCCCCTAGTTTACACAGTTTCACTTCTCAGTTAATGGAAGGGAGAGCCAGAGGGTATTTTTGGCATTGCAATTGTTTTCTAATACCACAGCACAAGCAATACGCTATTTCATGCCAGAAGAAGAGCTCGTTTCTAAATTTTTCCACCTTGTCAACAGCTTATTCGATATTATGAGCAGTAGAGTACAGTCGGACAACAAGTCGTTAGCATATCGATATGGAGTTCACCATGATATTCAAGAGAGAATTTTGAGACAAATCTATGAATACTGTAAAAAAAGTGGTAGATCAAAACAGCGACTTCGTTTGAAAAGATCTATGAAAACCATTCGATCCGTGTTTGGTCTTCACTCCGAACTCCAGAGTTTAAAAATACATTTTGACGGCTCGCCTGAATCAAGATTGTTTAGATAACTTTTTCTCTCAGATATTACCTGATATTTCTGAATCACTGGCTCTAATTGAAGGTGATTATGACCTTCAAGTTGTTATTATTTCATTCGAAACTAATACCAATCGGTTTTCATTTACAGAAGGGCATGACTGCTCAATCGAAGGTTTTCGTTATCTTGCTGGTTACATCGCCCACCACGAAAAAAAATTCGATGTTACCACGGGGAACACTTACATCGCTAACGTGTCTGCCAGCATCTACATCAAAATCTGAAGGATGGACAGAAGCACTATCTCGAGGAAGCAATCCGATGTCTGGTTAAATAAAGTGTCACAATTTGGACTAATTTTTATGGATGTGAATGGTTGTCATTTTATGTCGAAAAAAAATTAAATTAAAACAATTTGTGCCAAAATAATTGAAAAATAAACTAACACAGTAAGGTATGTGAATCTCTATCAAATACTTTAAAAAAATTAGTTGGATTAATTGCTTCAGCATCCATAAAATGCGTAGTTTTGAACAGCAGCAGTTCTTGAGTTTGCTCCTAGAGTGACGTCATTCCGACAGCCAATCGGCAATCGTTTCGCTTCAGGCCTTCGATTTGTAGTTATAGTAACAGGAAGGAAAACGGAGGGTACATGTTGACTTCCGAACCCGGAACAGCCGCGCCGCTACTAACAAACAACTTCCATCACATACCACGGAAAATCAACTATGTTAGACAATTGGCTACGAGCAGCGTAAGGGGAGAAAAACCCGAAAGTCTAAAAGTTCAAAGCCGACATGCGTCCGAAAACATCGGCAGTAAGCGCGACCCAAAATAGTATGTTCCCACAATAATGTGCCGCTCAAACATCAAGGGTCTCTACCCACCTAGCTGCACAAATACTTTCCTCACCTTTCATCTCTGCACTCCAGAACCTCAGGCACAAAGGCAAAATTCAGTAATATAATGCATGACTACTTCTCTTTGAGTCGTCAGCATCTTGATTCATTTCTCAGTAGTAGCAGTTCGTGTCGAACTAAAACATCTGGCCATTAATAGCGCCTAGAACGAAACTTAGCAGGACACTAACACGAGCAAAGTGCTCTTTTACAAAAAGGTTACCCACTCGACCCAATGTAGAACGATGGTTCAATCAAAATCTCTTAAAAGGAAAACAAAACTTTTCAGTCCATGTTGGACGTTGCCATCAAAGTACCACAATTTCCAAGGGCTTCACCACCAGGAATGAAATCTTAAAATTTCTTTGATACCAAAACCATAATTTTAAAATTTACCAGGACTTCGCTATAAAGAGCAAAATTTTGTACCTTGTACTTGACCTCGCCACGAAGAGTAAATGTTATACCTTGTATCGGACCTCGCCTTGAAGAGTAAATTTTATGAATTGTGTGAACCTCACCTTGAAGAATAAATTTTATGATTTATGTGGACCTCACCTTGAAGAGTAAATTTTATGATTTATGTGAAACTCGCCTTGGGCAGTGAATTTTATGAATTATGTGGACCTCTCCTTAAAGAGTGAATTTTATAATCTGGCACCATGAAACTTCACCGTCATCAGACATCACTACAAGAAATTCTATAGATGGTCCTATCAGGAAATTTCGCTCTTTTGCAAGTCTTGGAACGAAATTTGTTCATGTTAGTGCCCAGAAAACAATTTTTAAATTTTTCCGGGAACATCGCCAGAAAGAAATTGTTTCTAAAAACTTGCTTTGATGTTATGAAGATAGTAAAATTCTTTTTTTTCTTGTCAAATCGGAAAGGAATACATTAAACATGGATTATATTAGTTTTTTCCTCATTACTTTGACAATCTGTCATTGTTCAACAAAATTGTTCTTTAAGTCAGGATAGTCGAACATACTACGGTTAACCATCTTTTATTCACAGAATCTTCATGCATTCGACGGATGCTTCAATAAGGAGACGGCCGTGAAGCAACGCCAAACCAGCCTCACCAAGATGGGCAACCAGTCAGCCGTGACGGATCCTACAAACCCTTCCAGGACCACAAGATAAGCAACAGAGCACTGCCTGAGACGGGCATTCTTGAAGACTGCATTGCAACAACCAACTACAATCCTGATCTCAGTTTTCCATGGTTTCCCGAAATCACTCTAGGCGAATGCCAGGATGCTTCCTGCCTAAGGCCATGGTAGATCTTATTTCCTGTTCCTAGCTCCAACAAGTCACACACGGGGCCTATGAGCGACAGCCAGGGATGGCTGTGTCCACAGGATGGTCGTATCGGATCCGGAGTACGGGGCTACTCTACTAGATGGAGCCACAGACGCAGCGAGCAGGATGCCAGCACCACAGTGACTGCGGTGACCTACGAGGGGTCTACGTAAGGGTAGCGCACAGCACATGGAGCTCTCTTCATGCCTGATCATCGATGAAACATCACTCCGCTATCTGTCATTGTGTATTGTGAGACTGAGCCTAATAAACCGGATCCTTATATCAGCTGTATTCTCGTAGTTACTCTCCACTGTCCAAGGGATATTCACAGCCTACTTTCGCTATTGAGGCATCTACCTCGAACCGGGAACTCCATTCAACCCACCCGACTACTGATCTTTCCCTGATGAATTTGACATTGCCGGTCCCGGCAGTGTAGGGGCTAGCGCGCTGGCCCCGCATTCCAAGGGCCGCCGGTTCGAGTCCGGCGTCGGGCATGGGTGGTTTTAATTAAGTGTTGTGATCGTCTTGTGCTGTCCTCACTGTAGTGTTCACAATATCAAAGTTAAAGTCTGATATAACAGTTGGTACAAAACAATTTACAGCTGGCTAAATGGTCGAAAAGACTAAAGGCCATATTTTAAAAAAAAAAAAAAAAAAAAAAAAATTGACATAAACATACAGATTTCATCCGATTTTGATGCAATATGTATACTTTAAAATAAATACAAATATCCTGTTTACGTTTATCTATAAACACCTAAACCCTCTCCTAAATTTCTGTCAACGTTTTTCATACAAACTCACAGTTTTTAATAATACTCACACACTACAAAACAAGGTGGTCCCTGTAGCTCAGCGGCTAAGGCGCTTACTTCCGAAAGTTTCTCTCTTCGGTTGCAGGTTCAAATCCTATGATCAGCAGAAATATTTAGGAGTTGTAATTTGATTATAAGATCTACGCCAAGATCTTACATGATTCTGATCCCATGTTAAATTGTATGCCTCTGAGGAAAAAAGGTCTTCCTGCCTCTGACACAACAGTTTGGTACATCTCCCTCTTAAAGACTGGACTAACCTCGGGTTGTGGACTAAGTTTGACTTTTAGTTTTTGAACTGAAAACTTCTCTAGGCACGCTGGGCGATTATGAGTTCGCTTCAACGACATGCTAATGTTAACAGCATGTCCGTAGCGGTCTGGTGGCTTAGTGGTTACGGTGTCTGACTGCGGAACGAAAGGACCCTGGTTCGAATCCCTTACCTATGGCACATCTTGCTGTGTAATGTGAAATACGCCAGAACGCTTCCATGGTCCGATTGCCCGTAAACTGTAGTTCCTCTGTACGTGGTAAGACTACCGGATTAGTTTAAGACGGCTAAGACAGTGGCGGAATGTGCAGCCACTAGAAACCCTGTCACCAGTTTATTTCAACCATACGGAATTATTTTTATTTAGGATATCTGGAGGTATAAGTATGACGTGTAACGCGTATGATATTCGTAGTTTCAAGTTTTCATCTCTGTCGGCAGTCAGCAATCACCGCCAACAGTTTTTTAATCTCACTAAACATTAAACAGGCTTTCATTTCTAATGTTAGTTCCTATTCATTTTTCGAGCAGTAAGTATCCTGAGGTTAAACTAACTGAGGAGTGGATTGAGTTGTGTACTGACCAGGATGCCGTTGGCGTTGTAGTGACCGTCGACCCTGGTGAGTGCCACCTTCTCCTCTCGTGGTGACGCGAGCCAGGCGACGAGCCAGGTCCACAGGCCGAGCAGGCGGCAGGTGGCCAGCCCCACCAGCACCAGCAGGGCCAGCAGCACCAGCGCCGCCAGCACCGACATGGTATCTGTAGACACAACAACACGTCAGCACCGTCACGTATATACAAGGAGACGCGAGCCAGGCGACGAGCCAGGTCCACAGGCCGAGCAGGCGGCAGGTGGCCAGCCCCACCAGCACCAGCAGGGCCAGCAGCACCAGCGCCGCCAGCACCGACATGGTATCTGTCGACACAACAAGACGTCAGCACCGTCACGTATATACAAGGAGACGCGAGCCAGGCAACGAGCCAGGTCCACAGGCCGAGCAGGCGGCAGGTGGCCAGCCCCACCAGCACCAGCGCCGCCAGCACCGACATGGTATCTGTCGACACAACAACACGTCAGCAGCGTCACGTATATACAAGGAGACGCGAGCCAGGCGACGAGCCAGGTCCACAGGGCGAGCAGGCGGCAGGTGGCCAGCCCCACCAGAACCAGCAGGGCCAGCAGCACCAGCGCCGCCAGCACCGACATGGTATCTGTCGACACAACAACACGTCAGCACCGTCACGTATATACAAGGAGACGCGAGCCAGGCGACGAGCCAGGTCCACAGGCCGAGCAGGCGGCAGGTGGCCAGCCCCACCAGCACCAGCAGGGCCAGCAGCACCAGCGCCGCCAGCACCGACATGGTATCTGTCGACACAACAACACGTCAGCAGAGCAGGATATTAAAAGTATAAAGCCAGACGGAGTTGTTATAAATGAACGAAATTAGGCCTCAAGTATCTCCAATGAAGAGTATTAAATGATTAAAAATTGAAGGTTTTACATGAAATAGTATGAGAATTACGGAGCAATTCGTTACGCAAAATTTCTATATTTTTTAGCGTATAAGTGATGAATAGTGTTGTGTAACATGGCATTTCTCTCTCTGACCCCTATGCAATGTGTTACATCAACCTAATTTCATTGCCAAAGTCGTCTAACCTAGTTTAATTCAAAACGCAAATGGATACGTGAATGGCCGTTATTTGTGTTTAGATACGATTCCCGATTCTGCCAGTGGCAAAGTGGAATCGACAACACGTAAGCAGGCGTAATGCAGAAATAGCTTATCTTGCTATGATTTCAGAACTTCTCACAGATCCAGCCACTGGCGTCATGGTTTGTGGGCAATCAGTTTCGACAGCAGAACTGAGTTGGTTGTTGTTAAAGGCACAATAACAGCCCACCATTATGTGAACGATGTACTGCATCCTATTGTGTTACCCTTCATGTTCACCTTCCAAATCGCATCTTCCAATAGGAAAATTCTCGTCCTCATACTATGTCCAACACAACACAACCCTTGCAAGGGGTTACGATCACAATTTGGACCGCACCGTCCACAGATTTGTCCCCAAGAGAGCATGCCACGAGTAGACACATTAGATCACTTGGTCGCCCATCACAAACTGTGCAACAACTGACTGCACAAGACATGCAGGCCTAGAGAGACATACCCTAAGAAGACATCCGAACTCTCATTAATCCAACGCCGGCAAGGATCCATGAATATATAGCTGCTCAAAGTAGGCGCACTTCCTACTGACAACTGTATCTGGAGGTAATAAACGTAGCCTGGTCCATTTCATTTTGTTATCATTTCTTCTGGGTATGACCTTCGATATATCTAGTTTCCTATAATTCCACCATTCCCGTCAGGGTGTTTCCGCCAATGTACATGATCTATGTAAAACTATGTATAATATTGTATCTGAGGTTGTACGTTGTTGAATTAAGGCTAGGGCTACTCAGCTGTATGGGGAGGTAACAGGAAGTCACATACTGGACAGCTGGGTAGGTGGCCGGGTCCCGCTCGAGAGCGAGAAGGATTTGACGCAGTAGTCAATAGTAAACAGACAGCCAATGTGGTGACAGACGCATTAACGTGAAATGGTCGAGACATGCTGTTTAGAGTGTCTCATACTGAATGATTTTTGAGCCACTGAATGTAGCAGTTTATGGCCACCCAGTATTTCTGTTAAATAAGTTCTTGGTCTAATCAGTGGAATTACATCAGTACCGTATCCTTTTAATCAACCTTTCAGATGAAAATGTTGAAATTGTTGCATAGCCATGACAAGAAATACCTACACTGGCCAGCAGTAAAAAATTGTTCAAGATTTTGAGGGGAGGGGGCTGTAATAACTCCAACGCAGTTGAGGTAATAAAGACTCTTCTGAAAGAGGGAAAGCAGTGTCGATAGTTTTGAAATGCAAGAACAAGACAGCTTTCGTTGTGGCCACCAAATGTCGTGTCTTATATCGGAAGAACTTAAAGCGAGACGTTCAGATTTCAGTAAACCGAGAAAGTTGGCTTCATAGATGTTTTGTTAGGAAATTGGTGAAAATACCGCACTAGGTTTGGAGGATGTGTATAACCAACCACTGAAATCCTTTCTTAAAGCTCTTGTTTCTTTTCTGTTTCATGGGGTCTGTGAAGTAGCGAGACATAGCTGCGAAATCAAGCAATTGGTCAACTTTCCACACCTGTGAGGCCAAACCAAGTAGGTCCTGGAACATTACAGAATAATTGCAAGATGATTACATCTCCATTGTCGACTACTTCATCAGATATTCTAAAATATTCCGACACACAAATTGATTAATGAAGCAAAAGGAGGTGCCAATCAGATAATCTTTCAGGTACTCCTAAAATGTGATTAACTTAAATTTTATCAACTGGAAGAGAAAGAAACGTGTGTAGTTTAGAACAAACATGCGTTCGTATGTCACACTAAAAATATCAGGTGATACTTTCGTAAGCATTCGTTTGCCCGTCGTATTCGGTAGAACACTGAATGTACGAAAGCGCTGGAGTTGTTCCCTTTTTAATCATACGAAGCTGTTTCTGTAAAGTCCAATCAGGTATTCGTAGCGTCTTTAATGGCCATCGCGGAACCCTGCAAAATGGGCGTTGATCGTCGTTCCCAGAGATTGCCAGACAGGCCGAAGCAATCTAAAACCCATCTTCCGCACAACATCCCCCGTAGATCGAAGCGTTTATCATCGTATTCGAAGTTAATTATCAAATAGTACGTGCTGGCACAGAAAAAATATGGGTGTACTGTTCGTTCGATATTGCTACGTCCCGTTTTCACGATTTTGTGTTCTTTCTGTAACCATATAGTACACCGTATACTACATCAAATTGCATGCATAGTAATGTGAAATTAAGAATTGAGTGAACTTTTTTGCCCTTATCAGACCATACACTAGGATTTGTATGTGTGATTTAATTTATAAAAGTATATATTCTTGCGTCATTCCATAGTTCTTTAATTTTTTTTTAATGAAAAATGCTTCTGCAAAAACTTACTGCATCTCCAAAGCGATAAAAATATTATCTTCCTCATCGTGATCGTACATACTCTTATGCTACATTTTATACGCGTGGTTGAATCAGGGGTAACGTTATTTTACTCAACTTTAGAATACATATTTCACAAACGACATCTTCCTGTTTTCATTGCTACATGCAAACATTAATTCAACGAAGTGTATTTTGACGTTAATGGCAGGTTGAGTACGGTCAAAATGAATAAATGATTCTCGTGTTTTGTGACCCGTCGGATCATCAGCAGCATGTGACTACTGTCCTCCAGACCTCACCTTGAAGTCCTGGGCTCGAGTATTTGGGTAAGCACAGACGAAACATTCGCCCTAGCCTACTGAAACTTACTATCAGCCCAGTAAGCTCAAACAATTTAACATTTTTGAATTAGTATTTGACAGGGGCTTCAAATAGAAACTAATCACAGAATGGAATAATTAGTTTATTTGGGGAAAAAATAAATTTTAAATGGAAATTTGTAGAAGTTCCAAATATTTAAATCTCCTGTAATACCTTTACTTTCTTATAGTTGCCTTAGATTTGGTTTCCATATTGATGTCCGACAGTTTTTATACTTTTTAACGTAATATAATTTATGAAATATAAGATCCGAAATTTGTAACTATTCATAAAGCTGCGTGAAAAATTATGCATATTAATACTTAGAGATAATTGTTGAACTTTAAAAATATTCATACTGTCTACTATCGTCACTAAGCACAAAGTATTAAATCTGAGGTCATAACGAAAGTATTTTAAGTGTTGTATGTAATATATAATTTCCGTAACAGTTAACTGAAGTAAAAAAAAGAATCACAGTTTTAAATGAGTACGTGGAACAAACCACAAATAAAATTACGACATGCTATGAAACTTTTACCCGTGCGGCGTTTGCAGTGTGTAGTTTTGCGTATGCCCTTTTTTTTTTTTAGTAAAAAAGCAAAAACGTTTCTAACGCAGCATCTTTGTAAGTATTATCATAAATTAAATTCCAGAAAATCTTTACACTTTTTGCACTGTCGTGGTAGGAATTTAATAAAGGTTTTCCGTGTATTCTAACGAATTATATTTCATAAAACTGAAGAAATAAATAAATGAAGTTACGTAATAAAAAGTGTTAACAAGCTACAAAGGGTGAAGTGTTCATATTTATTGTAGCATGACCTTTGATGTCGTAAAGGAGTATCCACCAAAGATAGTTTGCTGTGTGGCGCCTATCTATGGTCGGTAAGAAGGTATTATCATTTCTTGCTCCTTTTCCTGTTCGCCTAGAATCATAAGATACGGCGCATATTTTAAACTAGATTACGAGAAGCTTTCAAAACGTGAAATCCCCATCCAAATCGGTGCTGTATTTTTTGCATGATGCTTCCTCAAACTGTCAGACAGACGCACCTTGATTACTGATTTATACTATTATCGATGATATTCCAGCTTGTTGATACATCGAGTATCAGTTTTGTTTCAGCATTTATTGATTTATGCACCTGGTTTCTTTTTATACAACTGCCATTAAAATATTGACCCATTGTCTTTGACATAGTGACTAGATGTTGCGTTTTTAGGAATCTGAAAAATATTTTAGCAGCCAAAGTTAATGTATGAGCCAAACATTAATTGTGATTCTTCTTCCCAAATGCTAATCTGTTGCTGTATTCCCTGTAAGTTTCAACAGTAGAAACCTTATTACTGTCAATTCCAGTTCTGATTAACATTTCACCTTTATGTTCTGATGCGTGAATTTCTCCACATTGTGAATTTACAAAATCACTGAAGTTCATTGCTATCTATGACACTAACAAAAACTTAGCATCTGGACCTGTGATCCAATAACACCTGTTAAAATGAGATGCTCGACAGTATATATATCAGATCTGGTGTGAATTTTCCGGCATTCTGCTTCTACACAGTTTCCAGGGCTAAACACTTAATTTCTAAGCAATCGTCAGAGCACCTTACTTTGTTACAAATGACTGAGTTATAAGCGAACAATCTCAAACCGCTATTCATGTTGTTTCCGAGATCTTTTATACAAATTCAGAAAAAAACTAGTCCTATTATACTTCTTTGAGGAATAACTAACTATCTAGATTAGAAGGCTGAAACGAATCTGTATATTTTTCCAGAAAGCTCACTGAGAGAAAAGGTTCTGAAGGTCCAGTCAGGCAGATATAAAATGAGTATCGGTGGATAACGACTTTCTGGATATGATGATAAGGAGTGATTATACTACCTACGAACTGCGATATATGTTACTACGGTTATCCTCTTCTAGAGGACGGTATACAACGATCAATTTTACTCAGTCCCCTAATTGCATATAAACTGGTACTCCCAACCAAGCATCCTACAAATAGTCTGGTATACTTTTGCCTCTGATGTCTTCCTCTGGTTTCTTCTATCAGGCAGAGTACATTTTTCGTCCTCTATTTATTTCATACGACGTCTAAGGTAGGCTATTCTGTTATATTTTTATCGTTGGTACTCCTTTTTACCTGTACGAAAGAATATACTCCAGCTTTCCTCTCGTTTGTATCAACAGATACACCACCTTTTTGCTCATCATTAATTACATCGACTTTCACTTGAAAACATTTATTTTATATCCCTACATTCGTTAGGCAGCTCTGAAATATTTTTATACACAACTATACAACTTTTCTTAGCCGCAGCCGTTACAATCATTCTTATATCCGACCTTTCAATGGCTTAAATCTTCAACTCGACATCTTTTTTCGGCTCATTTCTCCCCTCTTCCATCTTTCTATTCCTCTATTTAATAATTACTCCTTGCTATCGGGTCTCCCACGCCTTGCTTTAGTCTTTGTATGTAAAAAATCCTCGAACACAGTATTATTAGTAATTATATTTATAACAATTATCATACATAATAAAATACATTTATATTTATAACCATACTTCCTGCCTAACGTGAGGTGTTCCCCTTACAATGTGTTTAAATGATGAGGAAGTGTCAAATATCAACATATGGTTGCCAATAGCTTGTACGGAGAAGAAGTTTACATTTACGAAGTATCCATACATTAAAAAAAAAAAAAAAACTCAGTACTTTATAGACAAATAATTCAGTATTTCCTCAACACTCTATTACACTGCTATTTCCGAACTGAAATTCCCTAGCTCGAAATATGCCCCTAGTTGCTAATGGCGCTTCTGTGTGGATCGTTAAGTGTTGCATAATCAAAGCTGGTAGCAACAACGATCGCTTAGGTTGGTACAGGAAAGAGCGCTTTACAGACAACTGCAAATCATCATCAAATTATCTCATTACCATACTAAGAAGAACCTCTGTTAATATTGTTCTTCAATTTTTGTACGTGGTCATTTACTTTCATCGACAGTTTCAAACAACCATGTTAGTGAGTTGTCTTTCTTCTCTCATTAGTTTTACGGCTTGATTAACGAAATACTTCACCAGTGGCTATGCCTAGTTTATCTCGTCAACTTTACATACCAATTATGACCTATGGTTTCAATTATTTGTTTCATTTAAGCTAATCATTGTCTTCCACTATAGTTCTTCCATTGGACTAACATATTAACCACCCCAATGTCTTAAAAAAGGATCCACCATTCTCTTCTTTCTGCGAAATTATTCAACAAATTTGTTTCCTTACCCATCTTGTTAACGATTTGTTCATCTCGTACTTTTCATGTCCTCTTAATACTGAGTACCTGATTATAGCATTACATTTAGACTGATTTTCTTTCTTTCTGGTGTATATATAATGCCAAACCTTCACATCAAAAAATCGTTGCGCTTGTTTTATAGTATTTCTGATTCTAGTTCACTGTTTTTTTTTTAATGATTATAATCTTTTGTTGACTACCTTTTTCTAGTGTTACTCTGGTTCTCAGAATGCTGTTGTTGAATAATTTCAAAAGGTAGCTGCCAGTTCTTCTGTATGAGATACTATTATACGTCTTACCCTTTTTCTTGCTTTTGTTTAGGTTTGTCCATATCTGAGTGTTAGTGCCATTCAGCAATATCTAAACAACTTCACTCTTGTCTGTTAACAGGAGAATCATCTCCAAAACGCGTCATACTGAATGTTTCTTCCTGGAACTTAATACCTCATTTTTTTCTATGGCTGCTTCGATTGCTTCGTACACAAATAAGTAAAATATTAGTGGGTACGGATTAAAGCCTTTTTTTATTCTCCCTTTTTAACTGATACTTATCACTGGCGAGTCTAAATTTTCGTTCCAGCTATGTGAACGAAAAAGACAAGTACTGAATGGCGTACAGAAGTGGAAGCTGCTTCGGTGAAGCTTAAAATCCTTTTGTGTGCTGGCAAAGTTCTCCTGATCGTCTTTATAGATGTTAAAAGTGTGGTGTACTTAGGTTTTTCTGTCAGTACTGCTTACTAGTCGTGGTCAAGGTATATAGCCAAAAGATGCAAAATCACGATCCACAGTATTTTACTTCTGTTCGTTAACATTCGGCCCCAAACTGCTACTGCCATGCAAGCGAAACTGAAAAACTTCAATAGTTAGCTCGAGACCATCCTTCCTATAATTCATATTTGTCATAATTTTACTATTATACGTTCAAACACAGCAAAAAACATTTAAAAGAAATCGCATTTTCTAACGACCAAGAGATACAAGACTTCGAACAATTTTTATGAAGAAGGGATTAAGAAACAGCCAGTATGATGGAAAAAATTAGTATGAAAATACTTATGTAATGATTTTTCTGTATATTTATCCAATGAAGAGTAATTTAAAAAATCTCTTTCATGTTTGATTGATCCTTGTAGATTTCAACTTATTTTTCTATCTAAGAACTTAAGTCTTGACTTCCTAAAATATTCTAGATCTACTTTCTGCCTATCTGGTGACATGGAATGATTTACTGTAAAACTAAGCCCTTTCCTTTGAATTTTTACCCCTAGCTACATTCCGAAATAACAAATTCGTACCGAAATCAATACTATAAATCGTTTTCTTGATTTTGACTACATTGTCATTACTACAGAAATATTAAAGGGGATTGATAGTTTTAAAAAAAAAATAGAGAAAAAAATGTCATTTGTCTACTAGAACATAAAGCTAGCTGAAGGTTTATTGCGATTCTTCCAATAATATATTGTTTCCACAGCGAAAGAAGGACACAACATTTAATTAAAGCCACCATTGATCAGGCCGGATTCAAACCTGCTACCTGAAGTTTAACGAAGAATCTCAAACACGGAAGCATTCTAACATATACGCAATCTTAAAAACTGTCAAACGCCTGTCCTCTCAACATCTACTCGTATATATACGATGCCACCACTCTTCCAGTATGATCATGCTCATCGTATTTCCTGTGACCTCAGAACTCATTTTTGCAGACTCCTTGAATACCGTTAAGTGATTTCCGAATATATAGATTGTTGGACTTGAACTAACCTGACGAGAAGTGATAAGCTGCGGGAGTGTTGGTATCGAAGCGAGGTCCACTGTCTGTGTGCGAGGTTAGTATCGGTAATCGATAACTCGATGCAAGACCTCTGTTGTTCCGCGCTCACCCGGTCGGTGTATTGTTACCGACCCGACAAGCCCCGCTGAAGGGACCTGCCACCAGGTTCTCGAGAGCAGTGCAGAGGACCTGAGAGATTGATTTCTGTGTTTCCCCGTCTCCACCATTCTGTATCCAATCAAACCGTTTTGTTTATTACTGTAAATTGCGATGGTGCTTACGTCACCGTGGCTATTTCTTTACACACTGAAATATGCGTTACGCCCATTTTTCACTTTTTTCTTTTTTTTTGGAGGGGGGGGGGAGGAGTGGTATACTGTTTAACATCTCCCTTTACAAATAAATCACGTTAGTAATTAATTTACTTAAATAAAAACTTCCGATTCCCTTATTACTGAAATCAGGTTGTTACTGCCCTCAGACGCAATTTCCTATTAATTTAAATTGTTTGTATTTAGCACAAAGATGGTGGGGAGGCATAAACATTGATTAATTGTAAATTTTTTAGTGAAAACTTCTACAGACACGTTAGGCGGTGGTGGACGGGGGTAAATCCATGATTCGCGTCTTCCCGTCACCAACATGCTGTGCCGTGTTGCGCGTGAGATATGTGCGTTGGACGCTTTTTGGACGGGAAAAAATCTTATATTTTCGCGTCACCAACATGCTAATGTTAACAGTATATCTGTAGCTATAAGTATGACGTGTTGTGCTTGGACAGCAGTGGAAATATACATTATACTTGTATCTAATACGAGGGGCAGTCAAAAAGTTCCCGGATTTCATTGTAACTCTTTATCAACAAAAGATAAGTACACATTTACCTAATCTCCTTCAAATAAGGCTCCTTCTGAACACACACACTTGCTCGATCGCTCCTGCCATTACTGGAAAGAACGATGAAAATCCTGTTTTTGTATATTCCGAAGTACAGCCGTCGCTTTGGTTTTGATGTCTTCTACGGTGGCAAAATGGTTACTTTTGAGGCCCATTTTCATCTTGGGAAAGAGCCAGAAATCCGATGGCGTTTCGGCAAATGGCAAGGTGGATGGTTACGACAATGCTCCCTCCCACACATCGATTGTTGTGCAGACATGGCATGCAGAAAAGAACATTCCAGTCCTCCATCAGCCTCCCTACTCACCGGATTTAGCGCCATCGGATTTCTGGCTCTTTCCCAAGATGAAAATGGGCCTCAAAAGTAACCGTTCTGTCACCGTAGAAGACATCAAAACCAAAGCGACGGCTGTACTTCGGAAGATACCAAAACAGGATTTTCATCGTTGTTTCCAGCAATGGCAGGAGCGGTGGAGCAAGTGCGTGTGTTCAGAAGGAGCCTTCTTTGAAGGAGTTTAGGTAAATGTGTACTTGTTTTTTGTTAATAAAGAGTTACAATGAAATTCGGGGAACTTTTTGACTGCCCCTCGTATATAAAAATGAATGTTGGTTTGTTTTTTTGTTCTTCATACAAACACATAGTTTTTATACGATTTTTATGGAACTTTACATACGTATACTTTAAAACAAATAGGACGTTTGATTTAAAAACCTAAACCCTCTCCTCCTTCCCCTCTAACCTTAATTTATGTCAACGTTCTTCGTACAAACACATAGTTTTTATACGATTTTTATGGAACTTTACATACGTATACTTTAAAACAAATAGGACGTTTGATTTAAAAACCTAAACCCTCTCCTCCTTCCCCTCTAACCTTAATTTATGTCAACGTTGTTCATACAAACCCACATTTTTACACGATTTTGTTAATATTTAGGACACGTGCACTTTAAAACAAGACGGGCTGGTAAGTCAGCGGTTAAGGCGCTTACTTCGGAAAAATTATCTCTCCGATCGCGGGTTCAAATCCCGTGGTGAGCAGGAATTTTTATTAATTTCATTTGTTTATATGAGCAACCGTGGTTCTGACTTCACGTTAAACTGTAGGTCCCTGACGAAAGGAATTTGCCTTCCTGTCTCTGACGCAATAGCTTGGTACATCCCCTGTAAGATTCGCCTTCGGGTTGTAAAATGATATAGATTTTTAGTTTTTGAAGTGAAGACTTCTTTACGCGCATTGGCCGATTTTTGGATGGATAAAATCTTATGAATTCGCCTCACCGAAATGCTAATGTTAACAGTTCGCATATATCTATAGCGTTCTGGTGAGTCGGTGGTTCAGGTGTCTGACTAATAAACCAAAGGTCTCCGGTTCGATTCGATGTCTCGACGCAGATTTTCATAGGTCCTTAAGCCGATCTTCGTCTCTAGCGCAGCTTGCTGTGTAATGCGAAGTGCATCAGAGCACTTCCGTGGTTCGGATTCCACGTTAAATTGTAGGTCCCCTGTACCCAGTAGTATTGTCGGGTTAGGTTAAGGCGGCTAAGGCAGGAGTGGAATGCGCAGCCAATAGAAATCCTGTCACCAAGTCTTTAATTTCAGACGGACTTATCATTATTTAGTATATCTGTAGTTATAAGTATGTCGTGTTGCACGTATGATATTCACAGTTTTAAATTTTCACTTCTGTCGCAGTCCCCAATAACTGCCAATTTATTTTTTATTCTTCATATGAATGAGTATTGTTTTGATGGAAGTAAGTTGTATAAATGAAATGTAATATGATTAAAAGCCATATAATATTTGAAATATTAGTTAAAAGATTTTAATTTTAAATTTTGTTTAAGTTGTCAGGGAATCAAAAAATCCCTGTAATATTTCGTAGTTGCGTGATGAATGTAACTAGCGAGAAGACGGCACCAGGCGCGCTAGCGTCAGTGAGTCCACGCGCTGATATTAGTACAGCATCGCCTTGCTCGTTCGCAGCACGCAGTCCGTCGCTAGATGTTGTACATTACACATATGCATTAAGTGCCTAGCAACAGCATTTCGGTAGTGTTTTCTCTAAATTCAAGATAGCAGGGGTAATATCTAACCAGTTGCATGACCAGGAGATACAGTTCTGTATTTTACGTTCGCGAATTGGAGTATACTATTATCTTGTAATAAATCGGATCTTTACTAGCAGCAATTCTTCTCACTTCGCAAAGACAACCTATCTGGATCAGACCAATAACACTCAGGTCACGAAGAACTGGTCGCGGCCGACATTTCAAACATATGACATCTTCAAAAGACTTTGGTTGCCATTAGTAGCCTAGTTTGAAAATTCTGTGTTATCTAAAGATTATCTGCTGTCAGAGATGAAAGATCGTTATTCTGAAGCAACACGAATTATCAAGAAAAGAAAAGTCGTTATCGAGTAAGCTAGCTTATACCAGACCCGATACACAATCGATCAATAACCACTCGGCCACCCGACTAACTCTGGTGCCATCTGCGAGGCTCAAACCCTGCACCACACACACTAGAGCTCTGTTACAAAGCCACAGTGTTTTAAGTATTATTTTCAGCAACGTAGAATTGTTTATATTTGTCAATTTTAAATTTCAATGCCTATAAATGGTCTCAATTTTCATTTAAAAATGTTTCTTGGTGATTATAAATAATTTTGTATAGATTCTGATTATTTTTGTAGTATTTCCACTATTCTGTACTGACTATTTAAGCTCTCGAGATCAGGTCTTGCCGAGTTCACATAAAACGATGCTAACAGGACGTTGCGTCTGTGATCATCGCAATTTGCTTTAGAATCCTTGGAAATAGTTGATCTCTTATGGGTACATGCATTTTTAATGATTTAGGCAGAATAAAAAGTTAAATAATACGTGTGTCGATGGAGTTGATATTTCTACAACTACCTTATCATTCAGAATCAAAGGAACTATCATAATATAAATCACCTTCCGATCTAACTAAAAAACATGTAAATTCAAGGGCTGGTCAATTAATTAATTTAAATTGGTGAACTACAGCGAGTGTTTATCAAGGTGCTAGTTTATCTCTTCATCATCCTCTCTGCTACCTCATTTTTCCGTTAGGTTGTTTTGTGCTTTTCTAGCGAAATTTTTTTAAAAAAAATTGTGGTTTCCCTTGCCTTCACCAGTGATGGAACTGTATTTACGTATTTATTGTTTTATGCGGATGACTGTAGTATGTGTGTGTTCACTGTGGTATGTTGCTTGTGTTGTGAATGAATAAAAATGGAAGAAGAGAGAGGACGAAACCCGCTGGCTGGCCCATTCTGGCCTACTCTTCCGGAGAAAACTCATTGGTCGCCAAGCTTAACATCCGCATCCCCAGAACGAATCCATAGTATCGTATGCCCCCACTCCATACGCATTGCGGAGAGGTTTGGGATTCAACCCAATCTGGTGATTATTAATTGTGCACCACAACTTCTCCTACACTGCCGGTCAAGTCCTGCAAGACTGGAACCAGTTAACTACTATCAGGCGCCGAACACCGACGGGGTTGGTTGATGCTGTCTCACCTTCCAAATAAATCCTTAATCCTTCACCTAATTCCATCTCAGCCTCCTTACGAACATAGGCCTCAAAAGTGAACACCACTCTTTTAGCCGCTTCCTGTTTTCCAGTGCCCCCAATCGAAATCCTTTATCATATGACCATTTGAAGGAATCATCACAGCTTCAGCCTGCATTGATTTCTGAAGACCATTGAAAACGGAACTATGGATGGCTGGGCGTGGATTCGAACCCATGTCGTCCATACATCCATGTTAGGCGGTGTCTTAACTCAGTCGATGATTAAAATTACTTTTCATAAAAAAAATAATCTCGCTGGATTTATTGTTACTTCCCCTCGCATAGTTTACACATCACTTCGGAAGTAACAGCAAGGTCTCAGAATTTTCATTCCCGGCATACGGCAAAACTGGCTCGTCTGCCTCTACCGATGATATCACCTGCCTTTGTGTTGGAGCGGCTAAGATAGCGGCCGCCTGGCGGGATGAATACAGGCAGCCGGTACGAATCTTCAGTCGTCTCCACGAGCGTTTGTTCCGACAGGTCTAAGACCGCAGGAAGTCTTATAAACCCAACGACAGAGAACGAAAATGACTAGCTCTTTTCTTCTGGTGCATTTCAGATTCACAAAGCGTTCTATATCACACAGCAGATGGAATATAGGACCTACCATTTGTTTGATTCGCTCATTGGAAGTAACATTAATAAAGTTGCATTGAAAAAAGATATCCTCCCATGAACTCACGGAGTTACTAACAGAAGCTGCTGCGATATAAATTTCTCGAGGTCTGAATTTTGATGAATTAGTTAAATGAAGAAATATCTTTGTTCAATAAATAATATTAACATCACCAACGTATTTTACTAGAAATTTTGATGCGCTGCAGTCTTGTTAGATTTTTAAAATTGCAGGTTAACCCGATCGGCAAGTGAGTATTACACGGTACTAGAATTTTTAATTATTTCAATTGTAATGAAGAGTTGCTTTGAATCAGAAAGCAGACGATTCATTTAACTTCGCTTTTAGTGAAGAAACACTATTAAAATAAACATCAGACTCATTATATAACAAAAATTACTTTGATTCCTGCTGGCATTGTTCCGAAGGACTTTGCCGACCGCTGTTAAAACAACATTTTACAATCCACACAGAAAATTCTTGACGCGGACAAAGGCATCGCTTCCAGAATGTAAAACAGTGGCTTAAACAATTTGTTGCAATTGCAAACAATTAAAACTTACTTAAAATTTCTGGCACTAAATGAAAAATAATCTTAAATGAAATCATAAAGATTTTAGAAGCTACTGACTTTGCATTGAATTAAATATATCGCTCAAACACGATCGTCGGCACAACATATTTGTGAGAAATTTAACTTTACTTTTAAATTAATCTTTTTTTCACCTAGTTCCGTCAATACAATTCTTGCTGATGTCCTCACACTAAACATGTTGCGTCCAACAGCAAATTTGCTCTTATTAATTCCCATCACGTTAAATGTTCTTATTTGTGCTACAAGTATTTTTGCCTGTTATAATTAATGTAACCAGATAAAGGCGATAGATCAAATTACTTTTATGTATATATTTTTTCGCTGTGTTCATTATCCATTTTTGGTCAACACTGCAAAAGAAGAGTGTCAATAAGTGATGGCTACTTTTATACAACGAAATGATTGACATATAAACAAAAAGTCAGAATGAGTTCTCTTACTATTTTGAAACTTTTTATTTATTTTGATCATGTCAAAGCAAGCCACTCAAATTAACCAAAGTCAAATTATTGAAACATAGAGTGAAGATGAAAAAGTTCCTTTACTCAGAATAAAATGTGACTCAGTTAAAATGCCATACGCTAAAAAAAAATATTAAATAATGGAATAAGAAGTAAAAACGTCAAAGAAAAACTGTAAGGAGTTTACCAGACACTGCCCTGAAATTAATTTCCTTAAAAAACTTTAAAAATAACTGGAACAATACATTAAAAATAAATCCCCTCTACTGTTAATATCAAACACGTTATTGTGTATAATAACTTTTTTGTCCTCAACCATTAGATTGGTAGCTACTTTTCTTGGGAAATTTTAAACTTGGGTGGTTTCCCCTTGCCTTCCACAGTGAAGCAAGTACATTTGCGTGTTTATTGTTTTGTGTGGCTGACTGTGGTTGTGTTTGTTCAGTGTTGTGCGTTCTTTGCTATGTGAACGAAAGGAAGATGGAAAAAATGAGAGCGTGAAACCTGGTGCCTGCCAATTCAGGCCTATTCTTTCGAAGGACGAATCACCTTCAACAGTGTCGCATACGCACTGCGGAAAGGTTTGGGACCTAACTCAGAACTTTTATGCACAATCAGGTGATTAGGAATTGTGCATCATCATCTACCCTAGCCTGCCGGACAAGTGCTGACTGAATATTCCTTCAATATTTTCGGCATGGAATTACATAATGAGACTACCTATGAGAACATGCCAACAACTTGTAGCTTATATTCGTCCGATTTTGGTATGTAGTTTCTGTAAGTTATAATATGTTCGTCTGTAAACGATCTATCCATGATCTCAGGTACTTTTACATTGTTTACGTTATAATAACAGATAAATTTTCGCAGAAAGTTATATTTGTATATGGAAAATGGTGTCTCACTATATTTTCTGAAAATTTTGCGTTTAGTAGTTGCCGATAACATCGCCATCTACAGTATGGGATGAGAAATCAGTTAAACATTTTCTTCTGGTACTTCATAGTTTCACAAACAAAGCTACGAAACAAATATTTCCCACCAAAAAGCTTCAATTGAAGTAACCAAGTTTAAGATATAAAATTGGAATTTGATCAGGTCTGAAATACGTAACACTAAAACTTCTGTGATAATTGATATACAGGCCACAGTTGTACTTTGTACACCACTAATGAGTTTAGAAAGGCAATAGCTGCCAAATTACCAACTACTTCAAGCAAACATTATAGTTGTCGGTTTATTATCAAATACCACGTGTAATTACATTCTGACGTTTATAATTAAGACCAGTCATCTGTTTAGCTAATCGCAATCATTTTCCTCTTTTTTAAAAACTCGTATATACTTGTAATGCAAAAGCGTAATTCACGTAATGATGTCATATTTGATACTACTGCAGTAACAATTTCCAGACTCACGTGGATTTGCGAGATTATTTTAAAACTTCTAGACATTAAAAGGTCAAGGGATCAACTTCAGAAACGGTCAAGCGAAAGGATAAAGCGAGATGAAAGGCAGATAAGCCGATTTGTGGCGGCCATCTCCAGATCTCAAGAATACGCTAGTGGATAACACCGTTAAAAATAAGACACGAAAAACGTCTATGAAGATAAGTCAGATATTTTATATTTCAAAAGGATGTATATACTTATTACGTTTTCCTACTAGCGATCTTACAATCGAATAGCTGCAAGGAATTTTAATCAGCTTCACATAATATTCCGACACACAGTGAAACATGCGGCACATAGTAGCTACCGATAAGCAGAAATAGTAGTGGACTATATTTTTTTTCTGTCTCTGGAAAATTATTTTTTCTTTCAAATTAGGCAGCTCCATTGTTAACAAACATTGAAAATCTACGAAGGCCTTATTATATTAAATTGCTATTTTTATTTCGCGAATACTAAAAGGGACCAATGAAGAAGATTTATAGCACCTTCTGATTGTGGATAACCAGTACTAACTTTCAGCAATCAGTTTGGAGTGTCATTTGTATGAGAGATATTACTTTTGTATAGGTGAATGAAGAAGATTTATAGCACCTTCTGATTGTGGATAACCAGTACTAACTTTCAGCAATCAGTTTGGAGTGTCATTTGTATGAGAGATATTACTTTTTTATAGGTGAATTCAGGCATAGAATAACGCATTATAATTAAATTCCTTAAGATTAAACTCTATAGAATTTCTGAGAGACTTGAAAGAAAGAGGTTAGATGGAAAAAAATGAACGAAGTAACTGTTCCAAACAGAGCGTGGTGGGTGAGTGGTTAACGCTCTGACTTCGCATTCGGGAGGTCGCCGGTTCGAATCCCCGTCCAGGCATCCAGATTTGGGATTTCCATGGTTTCCCCAAATCACTCCAGGTGAATGTCAGCATGCTTCCTTCAAAAGGCCATTGCCGAATTCCTTCCAGTTCCTTGTCCCCAGTCGCATCCCGCCTCTAACGATCTTGACATCGACGAGGCGTAAAGTCACAAGTAAAATAATAAAATATTCTGTTTTAAACATGGCAGAGAAGAGTCTATAGTGAATCACACTCTCCAATCCGATAACATCGACAGCAGATAGAATAATTTTCTCAATCACAAATTTCAATTATTGGAATTAAGAAACCACTTTGTTGAAAATTTTGGAGTACACATTTTAAAATATTAGCATTCAAAGTAAAGTTTTATTTTTACATTGAATAATAAATCACAATTTAAGTTTGATCGTCCTTCCTAAAAGATGTAATGTAAATTAGTGTAATCGTTAGAAGAGGGAAAATAATGTTGTTTTTAAAATTTAAGTTTTAGTTGAATATTTTTATGGTCGTTGAATATTCCTCCTGACATACTCTAAATAGTAAGATCAACTTTGTCCATCTTTTATACCTCTAAGTCCCATCAAATCGTTAGAAATTCTTTAAATTTTTCACAGGGAACCTTTAGGGTCAAATTAAGGTCAAGTTCGTATATCATTCAGATCAGGTAACGCAACCATGACGTTAAAACTCATTTTTGTCCCTAAAAATTCATTTTCTTCCCCTTTAGACTCTTTTCAATGCATTTTAGGTTTAAATTGAAGTTCAGATGTCCAAAAATGATCATAATCAAGAGACAGACGGAATCAGGTAATGCAGTCATGGCCTGTAATCATAAAAACTCCACAACTTGAGTATTGCCACAGTATTGAGAGAGCCCGCTATGGATGATATTGTTTTTAGTGCAAGCATATTCCTACGGAAACCCTAAAAAGATCGTGATCTTCCTTTATAAATGGAGAGGAAGTAGGGATTTTCTATGAAAGATACTGAAACTCAACGGCAGAACGTGAACCTGTCTGCCAACTGGGAGCCAGTGGCGTCAGAAAAGGGTAGGAGAACGGGCAAAATGCCATGGTTCCCCAGCCACTGGCGGCTCCCGGCCTAAGGCCCACGAGGCCTTGCCACCTCTTGAAACAGCTTCCGTCCATTTCTACGCCCGAAACAGTAGTGGAGTTAAAAAAAAAAAGTGTTGCCTATAAATTGCCTCTCCCTAGATCCGGCACTGATGGAGGGTTATCCGATGAATTTGCTACGGGCCTCAATGGGGAACTATTCTAGACCCGTGATCATATTAAAAATATAATCAAGGGCTTACACCTAGTCATGTATCACTGCTTCAGCAAACTTTTAACGCACAGTTACCCTTAAGTTACGTTTTCAGTAACATTAATGCACCCTTAGAGATCATGACCGTCCAGGGAAGCAAACTGCCATCTTACGGCAATAATCTCAGTGAGAAACAGGATATTCGTACACAAATATGGATTCTGAGAACAAAAATAATAAATCAATAACTTTGTCGATAAACTGTTAACAAAAATAAAAACTCACCTTCCTAGTTTAGAGAAAGCTCTTGGTACATAACCACACAACATCCTCTTATTGAAGATACGAGCTAACAAAATACTGTACCGCAGCATCAGTTAATCCACAATTTATGTCATGGGTCGGCAGAGAAACGTACTATACTCGCCATTTTTTTAATCATTACTGAAGATTTTCCATGAAAATTATCACCAGTTCATGACGCTTTCGATATCTGGTTACATTAAAAACTTCGCTGTTACGACGTACCGGAACAAATATTGAGACGAATCTTCGACTGCCTGAGTTGCAGAATAGCGCGTGTATTGCTTGGAAGCCTGCATTCGACACCACCAGGCGTAAGCTATTGAGTCCCTGAAGAAATCGTAATAGAGCCACAGCGCTAAATGAAACGTATAACCGATCTACATTAGGATGTAATATGAAAACAACATTATTTGCAGGGGTCGAAAAGGAAAATTGGGGCTTTTTCCGATTAGCATAATACGGTAAGATTAAAAAGGGATGATGTAATTGTTGGCAATTTGATTAAAATGATTAATATCAAAGTAAGGATGAATTAAAAAAAAAATACTTCTGAAATAAGATCGGCAGACTGTTTTCTTAAATCTTTACGCCTAGTCGAGCTTTAGGTGGAAAAGGACTGCGGACAAGGAACAGAAAGGAATTCTAACATAGCCTTTTGAAGAAATCACTGTATGGTGCTATGGGTTTACGCCTCGTCGACGTCGAGGTCATTAGAGGCGGAAATGGACTGGGGACAAGGAACTGAAAGGAATTCTACCATGGCCTTTTGAAGGAAACATCCCGGCATTCGCCTGGAGTGATTTGGGGAAACCATGGTAATCCCAATCTGGATATCCGGACGGGGATTCAAACCCGCGTTCTCGCAAAACCACTGCAACATTCGCCTGGAGTGATTTCGGAAAACCGTAAATAACCAAAATTTTAATGACTGGACGGGGAATCGAACCTGCGTCGTCCCAAATGCGAAGCCATAGCGTTAAGATTGGTAGAGTACAATTAACTTTCACATTGTCACTAGTTACGCTGCAAGTTTTGTAAGGGACCCATACTAATTAATAGTTAAAAATATGTTGGATAAAGTGCATTAAGGAATTAAGTTGTTTAAATTTTAGAATATCAAATTAATTGCGAGTATAAGCTGTTTAGACAAATAATGTCTTTTCTGCTTGGATACGGTGAATGGTATTTTGCAGCAAAGACTGGAACTAACTTTGTGCGGCCTCGTGTGGTATTGACTAAAAGCCTATATTACAGCCATTTGCGTAACTTCATTATCTTCAAAGAGAAGGTCTTTCAGAGGAAAATTCAATTTGCGAAACAAAAAACAAACAGAGCGGGAAAATCTGAGAAGCACGAAAGACGAGTGAACAGACAAATAGGATTCCGGACCAAAAATTTCTGTACGGCTAATTTCTTAAAAAACAAATGCATTGTCCCTATATAGCACTTTATTTCCCCCCCCCTCCCTTTTTCCTTCGTTTTAAGTAAAAATTTACACAAGTTTTAGCCACTACTTTAAAGGCATGAAAACAGTTAAGTATATATGGCTATCGTCAACTTAAAGGAAGGAAAAAAATTCTGGAGAATAATTTCTACGTGGCGAGCGTAGCACGACTCTTTTATAGGTTAAGTAACAGTGGAAGTGAAGCAGTTGATTAGATCGAACATCATTATTAACGTTCAAGGGACTTAAAAGTTAAAATTCTGTCGAGATCAATAAACACACGAGAGTCGATCAAATACAAATGAAAATATTTTTTCAATTGTCTTCATTCGATAAATAAATTATTTTCCTATTTTATCTTAACTCCTGTCTTTGGTTTGTAAGCAGTTGATCTGCAAATTTAATCCATTATGCCACTCAATGATAAGCGGAGAAACTTTATGGTACTTCCTGAAGTCGTAGAAAATTTACATTATGTACAATGATAGGTTTTTATGCCCAGATCATTTGAGAAGTCTAAAATTGGTGATTTTACCTGTATTTTCCTAATTTCTATACCAACGTTGATGTGCTTTATTACTTTACATATTTTCTCACGATGTCATAACATATTTCACTTATGCATAGAGATCAGCAAGCTTAAGTGTCTAATTAAATTTTACTTTGTTCCTATTCTTAGTTTAGAAGTTATTGAAGTCAAGGATACCGTAATATTTATTAAATTGAATGATTTAATATTGTATGATGTACCCTAAAATTTAACACCCGCTCGAAAGAGGTGAAAAGACCTGTCATCAAGAGGAGACGAAATTCTAGGCTTTTGTGTATTTCATAGATGATATTGCTTTATATCTGTACATGCAGACGTTTTTCTCCTTTCTTTTTGTTAAAACTTACGATTATATCTCCATAAAAAGTTTCTGGAAGCGCAAGGAAGCAAATTACACACAAAGTCTAGTACCATTTCGTCGTTGAAAAAAAAATTTCCTTCTTAATGGTTTTTATTGGTGGAAAAATTATAATCACATGGACAAAATCTGACCAAAGTTGCCCAGTAAATGTCTTCCAATTTAGATTGTGTTGAAGAGTAGAGTTGTCGCCAGCCTTGAAATTATTTTGCGTAAGATGACTCCATTATAAACATTGACTGCACACTTCGATAATTTACTACAATTGCCGCACTAATTTAACGAACAGTAATTCGTGTCTCTTCAAGAGTTAGGTCGTGAATTCGCAAAGATAAGCCCAGAGTGTTAGTCGTTCTGGAGGATTGTGCTTGAATAGGGTTATAGTCCAGACAATAGGTACCTAAAAGGGCCCTTAGCTGGAAAGATTTGGGGTAGTTTTGATTTCTTCCATTCTATATGTTTTTTTGTGTGCTGAATCTGAATATGAGGTTTTCTAACAAAATTACGTGACGGAACATTGAAACAATTTAAAAAAGGAGCAAAAATCACATTTTTTGCTGATTTCTGCTTATAATTCTAAATCTATCAACGTTTCGTTTCCCTATTCAAAATGAAAGTACATAGAATTTCCTACAAATTTCACCATTAAAGTATTTTCCGGAAGAAGCGTTCGGGCTCTAGCGCTAGTTGAAAATTGTCGTATTTTGTTTATCTCCGCAAAAACCCACTTATTCCACTCCAAGACTCAAAATTTATTATCAAAAGCTGTCAATATTAGTAATTTCCTGCTTGTTTTATGTTGAATACAATGTATCCTAGTTTTCATTTTTTTCTAAACATCATTTTTTTAAAAATAAATCAAAAAAAATCAAAGAAGGTCGATGTTTACGGGTTCAATTCCGAGGTCTAATTGTGGGGCTGTAACCACCTATTCTACTATTACATCTAACTTGTTTATTCAATATCTTGATCTTCTTACCTAACATACGACACCTTTATACTTTCTGTAAGTTATCACAGAATAATTCATTCGTTATTATTTAATCCTGTACATGAGGCAGCTCTGATGAGCAGGCACGAGCGCGGGCTTCTGAGAAACGGCTAACGAGGGGTCTTTACCACTCATCTGCCTCTCTCCACCAGTGGAGTATCTAGGAATTTTCCGAGCACGGGAAAAAAATATAAGATTCCTGCCACAGCTCCGAGATGGGCATGAAAGGTATACATCATGTTGTTGGTGGTGATTTTCGCACTGTAAAGTTCAAACGAAGCAAGAGTGCAGCCTCTTACGATCATGAATAGCTCTATTCAGATAGAAGACAGGGCTGTGGTTATCAATCCAATCCGACTTTTTCAACGAATGACCATCGTGAAACATTCAGATGAAGAGCTAAGATAGTTTCTGCGTTATGAACTTAGCCCCTATCCTCTCTCTCTCTTTTTGATGAGCATGGAATGAGAAACGTAACAAAAGCGAGCTTATACGAGTACAGGGCTTTTGTGCCATATGAATAGGCAGACTTGAGTAATACAAAATATGTTATTGACGGAGGGTTTTTGATACATCGGGTCAAATGGCAACACGGCCAAACATATGCAGAAATTTGCAGCAGTTAAGTCCCATGTACTACGTCACACTAAGGTATGAACCAAATGCCATTGTCATTTTCGATGGGCACGCTGACGAAGCTCGTGAAAGTACCAAGCGCATAGAAAGATTGAGAAGAGCGCAAATAAAACAAAGTGCTGCGATATCATTTAGTGAATCTATGGTCCCCACTGTCTCACAGCGAGTTTCCTTGCAAACTCCAAAAACAAGAGCCGGTTGATAAATATCATAATAGAAAAATTTGAGGAGTCAAAATTTGTTTCGCAACAAGCAGTGAAGGATGCTAATATCCTAATTATCAGAACAGTTCTAAAGTTGGCCTCTTTGAATGAATCTGTGACAGTGGGTGGGAAAGATACCGATCTTTTTGTGATTTCGATTGGCCTGCGCAGCCATAACATAAAGAATATCTTATTTATAAAACCAGGAAAAGGAAAGGAATCTCAGGCCATTTACAATCCTCAACTTACTGACAAAACCATATCAGAACATATATTGTTCCTGCACGCGTGAGTGATTGTGACACCACTTCTGCTTTGTTCAATCAGGGTAAATTAAAATTTCTAAGTCCTGAACAATGACTTGCTACTAGTTATTGGTGCTTTCAAAGATCCTTATGCACATCAGGACGACATTTCTGAAGCAGGAAACATGTTTCTCATGGCTCTGTATGGGAAAGGATTAGAAGCGACCCTGAGCGATTTAAGATTCAGGTAATACGTATCATCATCGTACAAGAGTAAACTCAACATTACCTCTTTTCCCCCACTGAAGCTCCTGCACGACAACATTCACTAAGAGTTTAGTTTCAGGCGCAGCAGTAATAATCCAGACGAAGCACACTCGATGAGCAACGTAGAGACCCGAACGAACGGGGTTGGAAAAAATCAAAGAGTGGTCTCATACAAGTTCATAACACTTAAGACTCTGCACCAGACTCAATTCTCCGTTACATTTCTTGCAAATGTAAAAAAGGCTGCCAGCGAAATTGTGGATGCATGAAGGCACGCCTACATAGTTCCCCGACCAGCACATCATGCGAAGGTCTTGGTAAAAACGTCGAGCTCCGGATGTCAGCATTGACAAAGACGAAGAAGAGACTCAAGAAAAAAAACCGAGAACAGACTGAAGAAGTACACTTACGCGATTTCGTAATCGTACATCTCTCCTTGAGATATGGTGACAAGTTAACGTTTTATTACCACCTCTTTCATTTTCTAGATGAACAAGCCGCGACGTTGTCAAAACAAATACCGGAACCTATGTCAATACCATCCGCCTTCAAAGAAGCTCAACCTTCATCTTCTAAACGGCAAAGGTTTATATAATGTTCATCATAGTATGTAACATAATTAATTATTAAAACATATCACAATTTTTAAAGAATTTTGTTGGAATTTTTAAAAAAATATATTATTTGAATTTGAACAATTTCGGACGACTTTAAAAATTTTAACATTATGTAATTTTTTTAAAATGACCTGTACCTTTACATAATATATGATATAAGTAAGATATGTACAGAGAACTATGAGAAATTCTCTAATATTGACAGCATTTTTAATAATAAATTCGAGTTTTGGAGTGAAATAAGTGAATTTTTGCGGAGATAAGCAAAATATGCTCATTTTCAACTAGCGCTTGAGCCCGAACGCTTCTTCCGAGAAAAAAGCTGTACAGATGAAATTTGTAGGAAATTTTATGTACTTTCATTTTGAACGGAGAGGTTAGTTACGATAAGTTGATAGGTTTAGAATTATAAGCAAAAAAACCGCCAAAAAATGTGATTTTGGTACTTCTTCAATTTTTTCAATGTTCTGTCACTAAATTTTGTTAGCAAAGCTCAGATTCGGATTCAGCACCCCAAAAAACATATAGAATGGAAGAAATCAAAACTACCCCAAAACTTTCCTGATGAAAACACTATTTGACTGGACTATTAGGATATACTACTAGAACTTCACACAAGGTCTTATGCCGCTTGTATATTTTAGGCTTTAAAAGAGTATCAGAAACTAACTATGCATACAACTTGCGCAAAATTCTCAATAGTTCAGAATCTTCATGAAACGTACAATTAATAACTATGTTTTACGCAATATACGCTTTGAGCTTTTATTCACATATAGCGATAATAAATAAACAAATGACGGTACAAAACTCATATAGAATTTATCGGATCAACGAACACGTAACGACTGCATACTATTGCTACAGTATAGGTTGAAGTATTCAGCACCTATTTCAAAAGCATTATCTATATTTAATCAGCCTTAGCAAATTAAAACAGATGCAAAATAAGAAATACAAACATCTAATACTGGTGTTAAAAGGAATCTATCGTATGTTCTAAATCATCAACCAAAGATTAGTGAAATAGATTTCAATGAATCACACAGAATTGTAAAGTATTGCAATCCAAAAACTGAATCTTTCTAACGTTATTTCATCGTTTATGGAGATGATGAAAGTGTTTTGAATATTTACATTTCGTCACGCAGAAAAATGAATTTGAGTTAAAATGAAAATGTGTCCCACTCCACGATATGGAATATAATTACGCTCCAATCACATTAAAATTCGTTAATTAACGAGCGCCGTCATTATAAAAAATGGATTAATGTGAAACTAATAACCAGTTTCGATATGAACCTATAAATGGCAAATTGTAATCCTATTGAAAAGTTGAGAAGAAACAAGATTACAGTTAACTGCCATCAAACAATAAAAGCAGACAAAACATTCGTTCGTATTTAAACTGATCTATAACGGGATATTCGACATGACAGAATCTGTAGCATATCCGTATACCTAGATTAATGTGACTCATCTTCAACATCGTTTACTTAATAGAACGTACCGTTCCAGAGGTTATTCAAATTACTTGTGGAATGTCCATAAACCACGTAGCTCCATTTTGGCCTCCTGTGAACCCGTCCTCCCCCCCACCCCCCCCCCCCGTCACGTAGCCTTTTTCCCTATTGAATCAGAAGACATTTTGTACCGTTTTCTCCTGTCAGACTATCATAAATTACATATTGGGATAATTAAATGGCGGAAATAAATATTTACATGCTGTTGTATGTATTCTATATTTCATTTTAACTGTAACAAATAATATGAACGAAAAGCTACATGGCCTGGCTCGGAACCCCCCCTCCCCCCCCCGAAGCAGCCCGGCGTAGCTTTCCAGCCAACCCCCCCCCCCCCTACTAGACTGGGCCACGTAGTTTATGGACAACCACTTGGCAGAAATTTCAAATATTTCACAAAATCTGATAATCAGGTGCGTGTAATAAACGAAATTATCTGTGGTACGTTCCTTAATAGTTGGCAGAGAACTATTTATAGCTGTTCACTGTTGCTTACTCATAGTAAATGGTTACGTTTCTTGAACATCCCACCGTTCCTGGTGAGTGAGCGATATTGCTCTTGGCTGTCACACTGGAGGTCGCGGATTCGAATTCCCGTCTAGCAATCCAGATTTGTGTTTTCCATAGTTTTCCGAAATCACTCAAGGTGAATACCGGGATGCTTCCTTCAAAACTCTATGACCAATCTCCTGCCTCCAATGACGTCAACGAATCGTAAAGCCCGATGCAAAAAAAAAAAGTATACTAATTTTTATCGTATGTTACATCGGTAAACGTCAAATGAATTTACAGTAGCCTACATTTTATTTGTAATATTGAATGAGGCAAAAATTACTTAACATCGATGTTTTAATGGAAAGAAAAGAATTGGTAAAGGAGTTAAATTGGTTATAACAAGCAAGGGAGGGTATAGAATTATCTGTGAAGCTCAGGTCATTGCATGTGGGGAGTTTAGCAACAATATATTCAACTGCAGGACCAAACAAGGCCTGTATCATTTTAAACGACGATTACTTTGGCCAAGCTTGCGTAATGTACAAAGATGAGCAAGTTATTGGCGGTGGATGGATATGTTTTTAACTGTAGTAACTTCTGAAATAAATGATAGATATTCATTATGGTGTATATAAACCATTCAATGCTAAGATACTCAATTTAATACACATGTCACATGGGAGGACACGGATTCAAACCCCGTCTAGCCATTCAGATTTTTGTTTTCAATAGTTTTCTGAAATCATTCGAGGTGAATGCCGGGATGCTTCCTTCAAAACTTCTTGGCCAATCTCCTGACTCTAATGACTCCCACGTCAACGAATCGTAAAGCCCGATTCAAAAAAAATATACTAATTTTTATCTATGTTACATTGATAAACGTGAAATGAATTTACAGTACATTTTATTTGTAATATTGAATGAGGCACAAATTACTTAACAACAGCATATCGTAAATTATCACTTACACTAAACTGCTATCAAATTAGATGAGATGAGAAGGGAGGAGATTGCCTCTAAGGACATGACCCCGAATTCGCTGGTTCTAGTTCGGGTGGTTGAAGAAATTTTCATCACCAATATTCGGCCTAGTCACCAAATTGTACGTTAAAGTCCTGTCTTACATCATAAACATCTCCGAAATGCGTACGGAGTGGGTTGATGGTTATTCGTCAGGACCCTCTAATGTTTTTCGGTAGAGTAGGTATGAATAGGGCGGCGTGGAACTTCGTATTCTTTCTTCTTTCATCTCTCATCCACAGCACAAACAACAGTTTACACGTCATTAAAGTAATCCAAGCACCCACCATTGTTAACGCCTCTCTGGATATGGCACTCACATTTGACTCAATCACACCGAATAAAATAACGCCCTTTCCGCTTTTTGCGTCACGATTTAAATCTAACATTATCCCCTAAGAATTCTCTACAAAACTGTCTCATAAAAATTGACCATAAACGCTTGAAATCGTCATCATCATCATTATCATCCTCAACAGTTTCCAGCCTGTTTGATGCACAAGCCTCTCCATTTCCTTCTTTCTTCCCACCATCTCTCTGTCACCACCTTGTTCCATTCCCCTTCTCTCTTCCGTACACTCCTTTCAGCCATCCATCTCTTGGTCTCCCTCTGGGTCGTTTACCCTTCATCTTAATTTCGTGGATTTTTCTTGGGTTTCTCTGAACCTCCATTCCCTTTACATGTCCACACAATCTCAATCTGGTCCTCTCTACCCTTTCCTATACGGGTTCCTCTTGTATGGTGTACCTAATCACTTCATTCCTTATCCTTTCCATTTTAGTAACTCCCATTCTACCTCTTAAATACTTCATTTCGCTTGCTTCAGGGGCGGATCCAGGGAAGGGGGGCTAGGGAGCTCAAGGACGCCCCCCCCCCCCCCACAAAAAAGTATCTAGGTGCACCCCCGACATTGTAATTTCTCAGACTTTTTTTTGTTTTTAGCTCTACGGATTCGAGGCCCGAAGAGACTATAAATACTACCCCTTGCCCGACTGAAGCCCCCCCCCCAAAAAAAAAAATCCACTCAAGCCTAGCCCCCCTCCAAAACCTACGTCCACTTAAGCCCCTCCCAAACCAAAATCCTGGATCCGCCCTTGGCTTGCTTGTACTCTGCTGATGTCCCGCTTCTTCATTCTCCATGTTTCAGCAGCATAAGTCAAGATGGGCACATAGTATGTGTGATAGATTACTCTCTTGCTTCTCTGTGGCACCATCAGGCTTCTAATGCTCCTTAGAAACGCCTATGCTTGTCTTCCTCTTTCACTTATCTCGCCATCATTTCCTCCACATTCCTCTAATACACTCCCCATGTATTTGAACCTGCTTACCTTCTTTAGTTGTTCACCTGCCATCGCAATTCCCAGGGTTATCCTATTCTTCTTTCTGGTTGTTACCATGTACTCACATTTCTTTACATTAAATTTCAGCCCATATTCCTCCACACTGTCTGACCATTCATCCAACTGCCGCTGCACTTCCTCTTCATCACATCCCCAGATCATCACTTCGAAAAACTGACCATAACCGGTTGAAGTGCTGCTTCAAAATAACAGCAATAGGTAACTTCAAAATAGATGTTTTTTAATCCTCACGCGCTGCCTCAAGACTGATTTCCTCTGCATAACCTAAAAATTCTTTTTAACTCGGTAGAGGAATGATGGTATGGGTTAGGAAAGGAAAGAAAACCAATCAAGGCCTTTTTTGAAGGAACCATCAAAGCATTCACCTGAAATGATTTCGAAAAACCACGGAAAATCGGAACCTGAATGGTCAGATCGAGGACCGAACCCTTGTCCATCCAAATGCGAGACTCGAGCGTCAATTGAAAGAAAAGTGCAGGATGTAGCTTCTAGTCCATTGGCAGATAATCAACTAGTTCAACCAACACATACAGGGCACTTAATGTGAAGTGATGTGAAGTTGTCCTATTACGTTCTCATCCACCCTAAAAGCATTGGGACAGCTGCATGCGGGATATCAGATAACTGCGACCAGCTGGAACAAAGCCCAGTGGGGAAACGACGCCGATTGTGATTGGCGCACAGGGACCAATCAGCTGGGATTACTAGCGGCCTCAGCCACCTGTGCTTGTGCACAGCAGATAATGCAATCGGGACCGCTGCATTCAACAGATACGGCAAATACAACTCTAAGCCTTTATTTTCTACCGTGTCCACATCAGAATAAACAACAATTACAATAGTTTCTTTCTTATTTATCTTATATATACTTTCCAGAGTTTGTGTGTTGGAAGCCTTTGAAGTCTCTGTGTGTTACAACATAATTCTGGAATACCACGAGCAGTTTACACCAACATTGGTACACATATGTTCCAAAGAATTTTTTAAGATTTCAACTTCTATTTCTCGAAGACTACTACTCGTTTAGTTATTAAGTAAAAATTTGTCATGGGTCTACACTAAGATCATGAAATATTAGTATTTATTTCGATATTTAACAATTGTGCCAACGGTTTATTTCATTATTCAATATGAAGAATATTTTACTGATGTTAATATGATAATTCGTTAGCTCATAACTTTGTTAATTTTTATCAGAACAAAATATTTACGATCCTCCTTTAGTGAAATAAAAAGAAAAAACGTGAGAACATATTTTTTCTAAAATTACCTGTTAAGCAGCTATCGATTGAGATATTTCAAAGAACGACAGCCCCACAGCTTACCCGTCCCTTAGTGTCTGATTAAATATATCTGTAACTTCAAAGATAATTCTTGAAGTGCTAGAATTTATTAAAAACGCAAATTATACCAAACTTGTTATACGTCAAGAACGGTTTTCACGTAATAATAATAAACTTTCAAAGATCCTGTTTTTTACCATGGTCATCTCTATCATGTTGCTTGCTTCAGAGTCGGCATTGGAAGAAATTTCTACGTCTAGGCACAGGATGGCAAGACAAAACAAAATATTATCTACAAGAAATCAGTGGAGTAGAAAATGTTAACAAAATCAACAATACATAAATCATTATACAACACTATTAATACAGTTTAATATTATTGCATTATTTTTATGTCTTCCAGTATTATTGTGCGATCTCTGGCAATTTGAGTCATCCTGACCAACGCCGGGTCATAAAACTATTAACAAATGCGAATGATATGGAAAGATATTTACATTTTATGTTTTCAACAATCAATTCCTCCTCCGCTGTACAAAACAAAAACAAACAAAAAACTATAACTGTGAACGTAATAAGCTGACTTAGAGATATTTCTGGTAGTGGAATATCAAGTTCTCCATCAGCGTAGCTACTATAATTAGCGGAAAATTACAGTTAAAATGAAACTTTTTCAAATCAAAAGTTGGACTAACAAAGATGGATTGCCGTATTTATCTGCTCAAGTTGGTGGGTTTAGAGATACATCAGTTACTGAGTGACTGTTTCTTTTAATCATAATTTTATCGTTAAACAGGTATTATATTTCACTAGCAGAGTTTCCGGCATTGCCCGGTATGATTGAAATTGATTTACGCATGTAGCAATTTTTGTCAGTAATTTATGTCATATTGTTTGTTAAAAAATGTTGAATTTATAAGGCACAGCACATGTGTATCAAATTCTCCCGAGCCCAAAAAAATAACAAAACTTTTTCGAAAGTTTAGAGAGGGTCAGGTGGTAGTCATCATTATGAGGGTTAGATTAGAGAAAAAAAAATTACAATTTTTACCCCTTATTTTTTCATAATCAAAAAATTACAGTGACGAAGACCATTAGGCTGAGAAACGTGTCATACTATATCTAATGTCCGCACTGAAGAAGTCTCATTGTGATCTCACTGAAATGAGTGACCGAGTGTGGTAGGTGAGTGGTAACGCTCTGACCTAGCATTCGGATAGATGCTGTTTCGAATCCCCGTCAGACCATCCAGATTTGGGTCATCCATGGTTACCCCAAATCACTTCAAGAAATGACTGAATGTCTCCTTCAAAAAGGTCAGTCCTTTTCCGCCTCTATTGACCTCGACGTTAGAAGCAAAAAAATAAAAAAATAGAATGAAATATGACGTTAAAAAAATTGAGATTACATACACATTTTCGTTTCCTGCTCCGGAAGCAGTTCACGTAGCGTTATAACACATACGGCAGATTCTAATTCAGGATATAAGATTCGTACAGTTTTCAAGTTTTGTCAATTATTTGTTTAAAAAATGTTGAAGTTGTAAAGTAAATAGTTCTAACTTAAAAGTAGGTCCATCATTGTAAACATATTTGTGCAAAAATAGAGTCATAAAGCTTTGAAAACTTTAGTTAATAGGTTTAAAGAAATCAATAGTGGCGTGATAAAATATCTTTGGTGGACTGATGAAAGAGTATGAATGAAATAAATGGTATTAATGGAAGTAAGAATATGTGGTGATTTTTGAGGAAGAGGAGGCTTCATAAAAAGGAGGCTTCATTAAAAGGAGGCTTAAAAACAAAATAAATCTTTCCTCGTAGTTGGTAAAGTTCACAAATGATTGTAAATAAAATATATGTATTCCGAGAGCAGAGAAAAGCATTTTGTATAGTACGATCTGCGAATGTGTTTATCAAAAATTACATATTATGAAAAGAAAAAGAGTAGGAAGACAAGGGGGAAGCAAGGAACAGCCAATCAGCGTCCAGGGATTGCATGACGTCACGAAGTGAGCAGCCAATCAGCGTTCAAGGTAGTATGACGTCACACGTTAGTTCCTCAACCGCCCGCCCAGATGGCGGCAGAAGTCGGGCTTGTGGTCGTATGACGTCACACGTTAGTTCCCCGATGGGCGGCTAGATGGCGCTGCACCGTTAGTTCACAGATCCGCTGGCAGATGGCAGCCCCCGTTAGTTCTTTGGCTCACTGGTAGGTGGCGTTTCGGTCGCCGGTTCAAGTCCGGCCGCGGTGTTTTTATTGAAAAAGCCGTTCCAACTCGTCAATTTCAAAACGAAAATCAACATTTTAGTTTCCATACCTAGAGAGGATACCTTGCCTTGAATAAAAAAAGCATAAATGTTTCCTTTTAACGTTCGATATGGGGGAAAAAAACCCGTCATAAACTCCAGATATAAAACCGAGGAAGAATTCTATGTGTACCTGTTTTCATGAAATTATTTAGCGTTCTTGCCTCGCATTCGGGAGGACGGAGGTTCCAGGCATCCATGGTTTCCCAAAATCACTCCAAGTGAATGCCGGGGATGCTACCTTCAAAAGGCCATGACCGAATTCCTTTCCCGTCTCTAAAGACCACGTTGTTAGAGAGACGTTAAAAAAAAATGGACCCATTGGTTTAAGTAGACAATGGACGATTAGTTCATCCATTAATCGAGTATGATGGTCACGAATCCACTTCCTCTCAGATGTATACTGTTTGATACAGATGTCATAAACTCCAGATATAAAACCGAGGAAGAATTCTATGTGTACCTGATTTCATGAAATTATTTAGCGTTCTTGCCTCGCATTCGGGGAATCCCCCTTCCGGGCATCCAGATTTGGGTTTTCCATGGTTTCCCCCAGGTGAATGCCGGGATGCTACCTTCAAAAGGCCATGACCGAATTCATTCCCATTCCCGTCTCTAAAGACCACATTGTTAGAGCTACATTAAAAAAAAAATTCGACTGCCGAGGTGCAAATTATCCTGGTTTCCGAAAGATGGCGTGGCACACATCATTTCACCAAGCTTTTACGAGAAATATTTCAGGTATTCCTGCCTGCTGTCTGTCTGCTATTATCGGTATATCAATGTGACAAGTATTTCGAAACTATGGAGTTATTCTCGGCGTTCCGTTTGCCCAGGTTGCGAAACTCTGTACACAGCAATGTGCAAATATTTTCTTCGGTTTTGTGTCGTGAAATATACTTGCGTTTGATTAAGCGTGAACCATTACTATTTTTTACTAAAAACAAAAGAAGTCCACATTAGCGTATATTACCTACAAAACATTTCTGTTCCCATGTCTCCTTGTTATTACAGAGCAAAGCACATACTATTAATCAGTCACATTGCTATACAGTACAGCAATATTTCATATATGTTATTCACCCCAAACTTAGTGGCCAAGAATTAAAGAATATTTCACACATCTCCAATGACACCTGATAAAGTGAAGTTACAGTGAGTTTATTCCTTGACAGCCTTTTCAGTCCCTGGCTTTACCCTATAATGTCTGATCATAGTCCTCTATCCCCCCACTTTTTCTATATAGTGTTCCTAATTAAAAATTCATTCATATACCGAAAACATACTTTTGCAAATCATATCGGATTCGTTATGAACCAATTTAATAGCTAACAGCATTAATGATAGCTCACGAATTTTGGCTAGATACATTTTCATAGAAGATCCCCACACATCGACAAGTATCCAAAACGTCACCATAGGTTCTATTACGCCTAAGATAGTGCTCACACCTGAACTGTCGTAAATTGTTAGGTCAAAGTGGGTGTTTAGATATTTTATCCACTCAGGCCTCATCACCTAAAGTCTAGTGCGAGATTGTGGTCATTGTCAACTTAGGCTCCATACACCACTCAGAATTATTCCACCAATATCCATTCTAACAGCATTATACGCCACCTACAGCCCCTCAACACTCTTCCTATCTTCCAATGACATCCATACTACACCACACAAGCAATGGTCTGACTGTGGATTTGTACCCAAGTCCTTCGCTTCTCTGGTACATCACCCCTCTCTGTTAATGATTTTTATGTAGTGAGAATCAAATTCACCAGTACAGCACATTATTTCTCTAATCTCTGCTGTCACTGGTATAAAAAAAATATTTCATCACACTCGTAATTTTTTGCCAACAACCTCAACCTATATTGTCTGTCTATCCAGACCAATCTATGTATCAATTCTGTAATGTTTTCGTAAGCAATCACAAATTGAGTGCCCTTAGCAATCCCTTGTGACACATCAGTGATTGACTAGAAACAGAGAGATATACGCTGTGCCATGTACTTACCCACCGTTAACTGTATTTTACAGCACAGCAAGTATGTTCCAGGAACGAAACATCGTTTGTTAATCTTACTAATTTCACCCCTGCCCTTTGTCCCACAGAGGAAGAAGACACACACATACACACAAACACACACACACACGCGCACGCGCACGCACACACTTGTACATGCATACAGCGAGGTCAATAGAACTAACAGCAAGCATCATGAAAACGATGAAGTGGGGCAGAATTGTCGTTACCACTGATTATCTGGACAGAACTATCGTTACAAAAATCATCAGACAGACGAGTTAAAGTCAGGTACCGCCATACTTATGCTTACATCCACAAAGACAGACGCAGATACACATGTCCAAGTCTACAGAGAGTTCAGTATAGATACCGGCAACAATCATGGAAACAAAAAAAAGTGGTGTAGTACTCTCTTGCCTCATGACTGGCTGAAAAACAGAAGTCTCCTTACATATCATCAGCCTGGCGAGATAGAGGGTGTGCAAAAGATGGCATGTTTTCACCATAAACCTAAGTGTTTATACCATAAATAGTGTTCATCACGCCCCAGTTGATTACATTTACCATCAACATGTCTCTCCCACACCGCACCCCAGTACCATGAGTTGCAATAGACACTTGACTATCAGACAGATATCATAACCCGCATATTCAAACTAGGTCTCAGCCACAAATCTATACATCTCCATGCACAAGCACAAACAAACATAAGTGGAGGGACAGCAAAATCATACACCCAGACAGACGTGTTTATAGAAGGTATCACTATATTAACGCATACAGACACAGAGAGAGACGCACAAACACTCACATTTCCATGCCTACAGCGAGCTAGACACAATAACCAGCCCAATCATGGCGACGAAAAAATGGGGTAGAACACCCATGGCTCATAACTGACCAAAAAATCATCAGTAACATATGTTCCAGGCATCATACTCTTCACATCAACATCATCTCATTTATTTCGCACTACAGACCTCACTACCATCCAGTATCATGTGTGCTAGGTACAAAACTGTTCACATCAGCCCCAACACGTCTATCCCACACCTAAGCTTTTTCTGCCATTCAGTAACATGTGCCCCCCATGTACCACGAGTAGCAGTAGACACTTGGTCATCAGACAGATATTATAACTCCCATATTCATACTAGGTCTTACCCACAAATCCATACGTCACCTCACACAAGCATAAGTGCAGGAACAGCACATCATACATCCAGACAAACGAGATAAAGGAAGGTATCACCACATTTACGCAAAAAAAAAAAAACACACAGAGATAGAGGCGCATACACACGTACATTTCCATGCCTACAGCGATCTCGACTCAACAACTAGCCCAATCATGGCAACGAAAAAGTGGAACAGAACACCCATGACTGGCCAAAAATCATAGAAAGGCACACATACACACTCACATGTCAATGCATTCACACAGTTCCATTCATCACCACATATAACTGGAGGAAAGAGACTGAACATGCTAGATCCAAACTGAAGAATTACAGGATGTGTGAAGTTTGAAATCACAGCCACATCTCTCCCACACCGCAACCCTTTCTGTCATTTAGTAAAATGTGACCCAGGTACCATGAGTTACAATAGACACTTGTCTATCAGACAGATATCATAACCTCCATATTCATACTAGGTCTCACCCACAATCCCATACGTCTCCACACAAGCACAAACATATGGGAGGAACAGCAATTCATACGTCCAGATAAATGAGTTTAAGGAATGTATCACCATACTTACGCATACAGACACAGAGAGAGACGCACACAGACACATATATCCATGCCTACAGCGAGCTCAACACAACAACCAGCCCAATCATGGCAAAGGAAAAGTGGGACAGAACCCCCATGGCTCAAGACTGACAAAAAAAAAAATCATCATTAACATGTGTTCCAAGTAACAAACTCCTCACATCAAAATCATATCATTTAACTCACACTACAGACCTCTCTGCCATTCAGTATCGTTGGTAATATGTACAAAGCTGTTCACATGATCAGCACCACCTCTATCCCACGCCACAAGCCATTTCTGCTGTTCAGTAATATTTGTCCGACATACCACGAGTATCAGTAGCACATGCTCATCAGTCAAATATCATAACTCCCATACTCATACTAGGTCTCACACACTAATCCATACATCACCACACACAAGCACTCACAAACAACCATCAGACAGACGTTAGAGTGTGTGCAATGGATGATATGTTTTTGCCATACACCTGAGTACTTATCACATTAACAATTAATTACATCAACACACCCTAGGTAGCCAGTCATTGTGAAATCTCAAAGTCGAATAGAATCCTATCGTGATAGACACACAACCACAGCCTTTACTGCCATTCAGTAACATTTACCCAAGGTACCACGAGTAGCAGTAGACATCTGGTCATCAGACAGATATCATAACTCCCATATTCATACTAGGTCTCAACCAAAAATCTGTACGTCACCTCACGCAAGCAAGGTATCACCACATTTACGAAAAAAACACACAGAGATAGAGACGCATACACACGTACATTTCCAGGCCTACAGCGATCTCGACTCAACAACTAGCCCAATCATGGCAACGAAAAGTGAAACAGAACACCCATGACTGACCAAAAATCATAGAAAGACACACATAAACACATACATACACACTAACATGTCAATGCATTCAAACAGTTCCATTCATCACCACACATAACTGGAGGAAAAACTGAAGAGTTACAGGAAGTGTGATGTTTGAAATCACAGCCACATCTCTCACACACCGCAACCATTTCTGTCATTTAGTAAAATGTGACCCAGGTACCATGAGTTACAATAGACACTTGTCTATCAGACAGATATCATAACCTCCATATTCATACTAGGTCTCACCCACAAACCCATACGTCTCCACACAAGCACAAACATATGGGAGGAACAGCAATTCATACGTCCAGATAAATGAGTTTAAGGAAGGTATCACCATACTTACGCACACAGACACATATATCCATGCCTACAGCGAGCTCAACACAACAACCAGCCCAATCATGGAAAAGAAAAAGTGGGACAGAACCCCCATGGCTCAAGACTGACGAAAAAAATCATCATTAACATGTGTTCCAAGTAACAAACTCCTCACATCAAAATCATATCATTTAACTCACACTACAGACCTCTCTGCCATTCAGTATCGTTGGTAATATGTACAAATCTGTTCACATGATCAGCACCACCTCTATCCCACGCCACAAGCCTTTTCTGCTATTCAGTAATATTTGCCCCACGTACCACGAGTATCAGTAGTCACATGGTCATCAGACAAATATCATAACTCCCATACTCATACTAGACCTCACACACAAACATAACTGACCAAAAAACCATCAGACAGACGTTAGAGTGTGTGCAAAGGATGACATGTTTTTGCCATACACCTCAGTACTTATCACATTATCAATTAATTACATCAACACATAGGTAGCCAGTCATTGTGAAATCTCAAAGTCGAATATAATCCTATCGTGATAGACACACAGCCACATAGAAAGACACACACTCACATGTCCATGCATACACACCCTAGGTCGAGACTGAATAAGTTACAGGATGTGCGAAATATTTCATTTCTTTGCCACAAACCTCGGTGCTCATCATACCCAAATAATTACATCTACATAGGAGGCCACTGATGGAAACATCTCAAGTAGACTCCTACCACCATAATTACACACATAACCACACAGGAACAAGTACACACACATATGTCCATGCATATACCACAATTTCATAAGTTACCACATACATACAAGTAACTGCAGGAAAGGGACCCGACACACGACGTCCACTCTAAGGTGTTACATGATAGGCAGATGATAGCATGTCTTTACAATACATCTCAGTGCTCACCACACATACTTGATTTTTAATGTGCCATCAGTATAGCTGGTGGCTGGAACTAAGCTCTTGGCAATGTTTGGCCAAAGGTCATTTGTTAATAGCAGCTCAACAAAGACAAATTTTGGGTGAACCTGCCAAGGCGGGCGCAGCGTGAGGTGGCCACCCTTCCTCACAGCGGACGCGTACATCATGTAGGTCGGTATACCGGCGCATATAACCGCTTACTAGCGCAATGAAATTCCGGTCTTCACTCCGGTCCTAAAAATGCGGTTACCGGTAATAGGTCCGGGTCGGGAAACTCCGGTAAACCAACGCGGTCCGCGCTTTTAGACCGGCGAATTGCGGTATTTCGGTCCGCAGTGGGGAAGGGTGGCCACCTCCCGCCGCGCCCGCCCGGGCAGGATCACCCAAAATTTGTCTTTGATGAGCTGCTATTAACAAATGACCTTTGGCCAAAACATTGCCAAGAGCTTAGTTCCAGCCACCAGCTATACTGATGGCACATTAAAAATCAAGTATGTGTGGTGAGCACTGAGATGTATTGTAAAGACATTCTATCATCTGCCTATCATGTAACACCTTAGCGTGGACGTCGTGTGTCGGGTCCCTTTCCTGCAGTTACTTGTATGTATGTGGTAACTTATGAAATTGTGGTATATGCATGGACATATGTGTGTGTACTTGTTCCTGTGTGGTTATGTGTGTAATTATGGTGGTAGGAGTCTACTTGAGATGTTTCCATCAGTGGCCACCTATGTAGATGTAATCATTTGGGTATGATGAGCACCGAGGTTTGTGGCAAAGAAATGAAATATTTCGCACATCCTGTAACTATTCAGTCTCGACCTAGGGTGTTCAGTCATCTGTGTGTATGCATGGACATGTGAGTGTGTGTCTTTCTATGTGGCTGTGTGTCTATCACGATAGGATTATATTCGACTTTGAGATTTCACAATGACTGGCTACCTATGTGTAGATGTAATTGATTGATAATGTGATAAGTACTGAGGTGTATGGCAAAAACATGTCATCCTTTGCACACACTCTAACGTCTGTCTGATGGTTTTTTGGTCAGTTATGTTTGTGTGTGAGGTCTAGTATGAGTATGGGAGTTATGATATTTGTCTGATGACCATGAGACTACTGATACTCGTGGTACGTGGGGCAAATATTACTGAATAGCAGAAAAGGCTTGTGGCGTGGGATAGAGGTGGTGCTGATCATGTGAACAGATTTGTACATATTACCAACGATACTGAATGGCAGAGAGGTCTGTAGTGTGAGTTAAATGATATGATTTTGATGTGAGGAGTTTGTTACTTGGAACACATGTTAATGATGATTTTTTTCGTCAGTCTTGAGCCATGGGGGTTCTGTCCCACTTTTTCTTTTCCATGATTGGGCTGGTTGTTGTGTTGAGCTCGCTGTAGGCATGGATATATGTGTCTGTGTGCGTAAGTATGGTGATACTCTCCTTAAACTCATTTATCTGGACGTATGAATTGCTGTTCCTCCCATATGTTTGTGCTTGTGTGGAGACGTATGGGTTTGTGGGTGAGACCTAGTATGAATATGGAGGTTATGATATCTGTCTGATAGACAAGTGTCTATTGTAACTCATGGTACCTGGGTCACATTTTACTAAATGACAGAAAGGGTTGCGGTGTGGGAGAGATGTGGCTGTGATTTCAAACTTCACACATCCTGTAACTCTTCAGTTTTTTCCTCCAGTTATGTGTGGTGATGAATGGAACTGTTTGAATGCATTGACATGTTAGTGTGTATGTATGTGTTTATGTGTGTCTTTCTATGATTTTTGGTCAGTCATGGGTGTTTCTGTTCCACTTTTTCGTTGCCATGATTGGGCTAGTTGTTGAGTCGAGATCGCTGTAGGCCTGGAAATGAACGTGTGTATGCGTCTCTATCTCTGTGTGTTTTTTTCGTAAATGTGGTGATACCTTGCTTGTGTGAGGTGACGTACAGATTTTTGGTTGAGACCTAGTATGAATATGGGAGTTATGATATCTGTCTGATGACCAGATGTCTACTGCTACTCGTGGTACCTGGGGTAAATGTTACTGAATGGCAGTAAAGGCTGTGGTTGTGTGTCTATCACGATAGGATTCTATTCGACTTTGAGATTTCACAATGACTGGCTACCTAGGGTGTGTTGATGTAATTAATTGTTAATGTGATAAGTACTCAGGTGTATGGCAAAAACATATCATCCATTGCACACACTCTAACGTCTGTCTGATGGTTGTTTGTGAGTGCTTGTGTGTGGTGATGTATGGATTAGTGTGTGAGACCTAGTATGAGTATGGGAGTTATGATATTTGACTGATGAGCATGATACTCGTGGTATGTCGGACAAATATTACTGAACAGCAGAAATGGCTTGTGGCGTGGGATAGAGGTGGTGCTGATCATGTGAACAGCTTTGTACATATTACCAACGATAATGAATGGCAGAGAGGTCTGTAGTGTGAGTTAAATGATATGATTTTGATGTGAGGAGTTTGTTACTTGGAACACATGTTAATGATGATTTTTTTTTTGTCAGTCTTGAGCCATGGGGGTTCTGTCCCACTTTTTCTTTGCCATGATTGGGCTGGTTGTTGTGTTGAGCTCGCTGTAGGCATGGATATATGTGTCTGTGTGCGTCTCTCTCTGTGTCTGTATGCGTAAGTATGGTGATACTTTCCTTAAACACATTTATCTGGACGTATGAATTGCTGTTCCTCCCATATGTTTGTGCTTGTGTGGAGACGTATGGGTTTGTGGGTGAGACCTAGTATGAATATGGAGGTTATGATATCTGTCTGATAGACAAGTGTCTATTGTAACTCATGGTACCTGGGTCACATTTTACTAAATGACAGAAAGGGTTGCGGTGTGGGAGAGATGTGGCTGTGATTTCAAACTTCACACATCCTGTAACTCTTCAGTTTGGATCTAGCATGTTCAGTCTCTTTCCTCCAGTTATATGTGGTGATGAATGGAACTGTGTGTATGCATTGACATGTGAGTGTGTATGTGTGCCTTTCTATGATTTTTGGCCAGTCATGGGTGTTCTGTTCCACTTTTTCGTTGCCATGATTGGGCTAGTTGTTGAGTCGAGATCGCTGTAGGCATGGAAATGTACGTGTGTATGCGCCTCTATCTCTGTGTGTTTTTTTTTTTTTTAGCGTAAATGTGGTGATACCTTCCTTTATCTCGTTTGTCTGGATGTATGATGTGCTGTTCCTGCACTTATGCTTGTGTGAGGTGACGTATGGATTTGTGGGTAAGACCTAGTATGAATATGGGAGTTATAATATCTGTCTGATGACCAAGTGTCTACTGCTACTCGTGGTACATGGGGGGCACATGTTACTGAATGGCAGAAAAAGCTTAGGTGTGGGATAGACGTGTTGGGGCTGATGTGAACAGTTTTGTACCTAGCACACATGATACTGGATGGTAGTGAGGTCTGTAGTGCGAAATAAATGAGATGATGTTGATGTGAAGAGTATGATGCCTGGAACATATGTTACTGATGATTTTTTGGTCAGTTATGAGCCATGGGTGTTCTACCCCATTTTTTCGTCGCCATGATTGGGCTGGTTATTGTGTCTAGCTCGCTGTAGGCATGGAAATGTGAGTGTTTGTGCGTCTCTCTCTGTGTCTGTATGCGTTAATATAGTGATACCTTCTATAAACACGTCTGTCTGGGTGTATGATTTTGCTGTCCCTCCACTTATGTTTGTTTGTGCTTGTGCATGGAGATGTATAGATTTGTGGCTGAGACCTAGTTTGAATATGCGGGTTATGATATCTGTCTGATAGTCAAGTGTCTATTGCAACTCATGGGTACTGGGGTGCGGTGTGGGAGAGACATGTTGATGGTAAATGTAATCAACTGGGGCGTGATGAACACTATTTATGGTATAAACACTTAAGTTTATGGTGAAAACATGCCATCTTTTGCACACCCTCTATCTCGCCAGGCTGATGATATGTAAGGAGACTTCTGTTTTTCAGCCAGTCATGAGGCAAGAGAGTACTACACCACTTTTTTTTGTTTCCATGATTGTTGCCGGTATCTATACTGAACTCTCTGTAGACTTGGACATGTGTATCTGCGTCTGTCTTTGTGGATGTAAGCATAAGTATGGCGGTACCTGACTTTAACTCGTCTGTCTGATGATTTTTGTAACGATAGTTCTGTCCAGATAATCAGTGGTAACGACAATTCTGCCCCACTTCATCGTTTTCATGATGCTTGCTGTTAGTTCTATTGACCTCGCTGTATGCATGTACAAGTGTGTGCGTGCGCGCGTGTGTGTGTGTGTGTGTGTGTGTGTGTGTGTGTGTGTCTTCTTCCTCTGTGGGACAAAGGGCAGGGGTGAAATTAGTAAGATTAACAAACGATGTTTCGTTCCTGGAACATACTTGCTGTGCTGTAAAATACAGTTAAAGGTGGGTAAGTACATGGCACAGCGTATATCTCTCTGTTTCTAGTCAATCACTGATGTGTCACAAGGGATTGCTAAGGGCACTCAATTTGTGATTGCTTACGAAAACATTACAGAATTGATACATAGATTGGTCTGGATAGACAGACAATATAGGTTTGAGGTTGTTGGCAAAAAATTACGAGTGTGATGAAATATTTTTTTTATACCAGTGACAGCAGAGATTAGAGAAATAATGTGCTGTACTGGTGAATTTTGATTCTCACTACATAAAAATCATTTAACAGAGAGGGGTGATGTACCAGAGAAGCGAAGGACTTGGGTACAAATCCACAGTCAGACCATTGCTTGTGTGGTGTAGTATGGATGTCATTGGAAGATAGGAAGAGTGTTGAGGGGCTGTAGGTGGCGTATAATGCTGTTAGAATGGATATTGGTGGAATAATTCTGAGTGGTGTATGGAGCCTAAGTTGACAATGACCACAATCTCGCACTAGACTTTAGGTGATGAGGCCTGAGTGGATAAAATATCTAAACACCCACTTTGACCTAACAATTTACGACAGTTCAGGTGTGAGCACTATCTTAGGCGTAATAGAACCTATGGTGACGTTTTGGATACTTGTCGATGTGTGGGGATCTTCTATGAAAATGTATCTAGCCAAAATTCGTGAGCTATCATTAATGCTGTTAGCTATTAAATTGGTTCATAACGAATCCGATATGATGTGCAAAAGTATGTTTTCGGTATATGAATGAATTTTTAATTAGGAACACTATATAGAAAAAAAGGGGGGGGGATAGAGGACTATGATCAGACATTATAGGGTAAAGCCAGGGACTGAAAAGGCTGTCAAGGAATAAACTCACTGTAACTTCACTTTATCAGGTGTCATTGGAGATGTGTGAAATATTATTTAATTCTTGGCCACTAAGTTTGGGGTGAATAACATATATGAAATATTGCTGTACTGTATAGCAATGTGACTGATTAATAGTATGTGCTTTGCTCTGTAATAACAAGGAGACATGGGAACAGAAATGTTTTGTAGGTAATATACGCTAATGTGGACTTCTTTTGTTTTTAGTAAAAAATAGTAATGGTTCACGCTTAATCAAACGCAAGTATATTTCACGACACAAAACCGAAGAAAATATTTTACTGTGCTGAAATATTTGCACATTGCTGTGTACAGAGTTTCGCAACCTGGGCAAACGGAACGCCGAGAATAACTCCATAGTTTCGAAATACTTGTCACATTGATATACCGATAATAGCAGACAGACAGCAGGCAGGAATACCTGAAATATTTCTCGTAAATGCTTGGTGAAATGATGTGTGCCACGCCATCTTTCGGAAACCAGGATAATTTGCACCTCGGCAGTCGAAATTTTTTTTTAATGTATCTCTAACAATGTGGTCTTTAGAGACGGGAATGGGAAATGAATTCGGTCATGGCCTTTTGAAGGTAGCATCCAGGCATTCACCTGGGGAAACCATGGAAAACCCAAATCTGGATGCCCGGAAGGGGGATTCCCCGAATGCGAGGCAAGAACGCTAAATTAATTTCATGAAATCAGGTACACATAGAATTCTTCCTCGGTTTTATATCTGGAGTATATGACGTTTTTTTTTTTCATATCGAACGTTAAAAGGTAAAATTTATCACCCACTTCTTTAGCTAGCTTGACATCTGTATCAAACAGTATACATCTGAGAGGAAGTGGATTCGTGACCATCATACTCGATTAATGGATGAACTAATCGTCCATTGTCTACTTAAACCAATGGGTCCATTTTTTTTAACGTCTCTCTAACAACGTGGTCTTTAGAGACGGGAAAGGAATTCGGTCATGGCCTTTTGAAGGTAGCATCCCCGGCATTCACTTGGAGTGATTTTGGGAAACCATGGATGCCTGGAACCTCCGTCCTCCCGAATGCGAGGCAAGAACGCTAAATAATTTCATGAAAACAGGTACACATAGAATTCTTCCTCGGTTTTATATCTGGAGTTTATGACGGGTTTTTTTTCCCCCATATCGAACGTTAAAAGGAAACATTTATGCTTTTTTTATTCAAGGCAGGTATCCTCTCTAGGTATGGAAACTAAAATGTTGATTTTCGTTTTGAAATTGACGAGTTGGAACGGCTTTTTCAATAAAAACACCGCGGCCGGACTTGAACCGGCGACCGAACGCCACCTACCAGTGAGCCAAAGAACTAACGGGGGCTGCCATCTGCCAGCGGATCTGTGAACTAACGGTGCAGCGCCATCTAGCCGCCGATCGGGGAACTAACGTGTGACGTCATACGACCACAAGCCCGACTTCTGCCGCCATCTGGGCGGGCGGTTGAGGAACTAACGTGTGACGTCATACGACCTTGAACGCTGATTGGCTGCTCACTTCGTGACGTCATGCAATCCCTGGACGCTGATTGGCTGTTCCTTGCTTCCCCCTTGTCTTCCTACTAAAATAAGTATAAATTTGTGATAAGTATAAGTAAATAAATTGTGTATTGTGTATATAGACTGAAAATAAATTGCATCTTTAATGATTCAAAGAAAACCTTGAATAAATTATTTGAGGAAGTATTTAGGTAAATTACTAACAGTATTGAGATTTTCAGATGTGAAAGTGTTAAATATCAACCAGTTATTTGAAACCATAAAGAAGGAATGTCTAGTAAGTGAAAAACAGAAAGGTAAAATAAAAAAAAACGTGAGCGTGTGGATAGACATCAGACTCATGCTTTATATTCGTCGTTGGAATATTTTCACTGGTAGTGAGTTTCGTCGTTTGTATATAATTAACAATAAAACGCTTACAAAGTTCATAACAGATTTCATTTTTCTGCATCTTGAATCTTCATGTCAATCGCTCCATTTGGTATATATATCTGAACGACTAATATAACCCAGAATGTGTTGCTACTACAGTACTATCAAAAAGCTACCAATAAGTAAGGATTTAATCATTTCACGTTCATGTTAAAATCGATCAGATATTAACAGCGAATATAATTTCACTAGATGGTACCCACGACTTCGTTCGTGATTGTAAAGAATTCATATTGACAGCTATAGACATCTAACCACCCTAGTGCACGATGGGAGACTCGATACTATTACCACACACAAAGTACCAGTCTTCTGCGCTATGTAGTTCCGGCAGCAAAGGTAAAATTTACGCATACACACAAGTCTTTGGATGAAACTACGAAAATATTCATGATCGACCAATTTCAAACACCTATATCTCACACACTACCCACAGTTACAGAATTTCGGCCAACGTTGTGATCGATGGGAGACTCTGTGTTACTACCACACACAAACGCCAGTGATCTGCGATTAGATAGTTTTCACTTAAAAGTGATACACCGTGACACATGCGTCTTTGGCAGAAATATGAAATTGTCGCAGGTCGACCATTTTCATCCCCCATATCTTCCACACCCCCATAGCTACAGACATCTAACAACCATAGTGCACGACGAACAGACACGAATTCTACTACCACACATAAACACCAATGCTCTATGCTATGTAGTCGTGGCAGAAAAGTGAAATCTGCGGAGACACATGCCTTTCGTCGAAATACGAAAATATCCTTGGTCAGGCCACTTACAACCACCATATCTACCACAGTACCACAGTTTCTGAAATTCGGCCGCTGTTGTGATCGAAAGGTGACTCTGTGCTACTACTACACACAAACGCCAGTTATCTGTGATCTATAGTTTTCGCTGAAAAGTGATACACCATGACACTTTTGTCTTTGGCAGAAGTATGAAACTGCCACAGGTCGACCACTTTCAACCCCCATTTCTCCCACACCCCCATAGCTACCGACATCTAACAACCATAGTGCACTACATGAGATACGATTCTACTACCAAACACAAACACCAATGCTCTATGCTATGTAGTTGTGGCAGAAAAGTGACATATGCGGAGACAGTCGAAATACGAAAATATCTTTGGTCGGCCACTTACAACCACCATATCTACCACAGTACCACTGTTTCTGAAATTCGGCCGCTGTTGTGATCGAAAGGTGACTCTGTGCTACTACTACACACAAACGCCAGTTATCTAGGATCTATAGTTTTCGCTGAAAAGTGATACACCATGACACTTTTGTCTTTGGCAGAAGTATGAAATTGCCACAGGTCGATCATTTTCAACCCCCATATCTCCCACACCCCCATAGCTACCGACATCTAACAACCATAGTGCACTACATGAGATACGATTCTACTACCAAACACAAACACCAATGCTCTATGCTATGTAGTTGTGGCAGAAAAGTGACATATGCGGAGACAGTCGAAATACGAAAATATCCTTGGTCGCCACTTACAACCACCATATCTACCACAGTACCACAGTTTCTGAAATTCGGCCGCTGTTGTGATCGAAAGGTGACTCTGTGCTACTACTACACACAAACGCCAGTTATCTGTGATCTATAGTTTTCGCTGAAAAGTGATACACCATGACACTTTTGTCTTTGGCAGAAGTATGAAATTGCCACAGGTCGACCACTTTAAATCCCCATATCTCCCACACCCCCATAGCTACCGACATATAACAACCATAGTGCACGACTGGAAAGACGATTCTACTACCACAAGCAAACACCAAAGGTCTATGTTATGTAGTTGTGGCAGGAAAGGGAAGTATACGGAGATACGAATTTTTGGACGAAATATGAAAACGCCCTGCACTGACCAACTTTAATCATTATATCTTCCACATCCCCACAGCTATCGGCATTCGGCCAACGTTGTGCACGACAGGAAACTCCATGCTACTTCCACCCACAAACATCAGTGATTTGTGCTAGGTAGTGGTGGCTGAAAAGTGAAATATAGGAAAAAACACGTCTATTTTTATATGTATATAAGATTTCTAAACATCAGAGATAGTACCTGTGCGACCTGATATCGTGGCTTCAAGAAGCAAAGAAGCTCTCGTAAGTTTTTTCCGTTATATAATTTACAAGTTTCCTCATGTGCAATTCGGATTCAATACGTCATCTACGAGGTTTAAGGATTGAAAAATTAAAATTTAAGAAATCAGCCGATACATGTGGTAATTATTTTATATGAAGTATGACGTATTAACATGTTTTGCGTCTTTGGTATTTCACGCTATATGTTCACATTTTTACTTACTTCTCCGGCGCTGTGTAACGCTGAAGACATACCTAACAATTTATTTCAGATTCTAAGCTTTAAAACAATGAAAACCCTTCGAAATCTGCTCAGTAGTTTTTACAGTTTTATATTTATTGCTTTATGATATGATTTCAGTGTGTACGAAACTTACAGCTTCTGTGATTGAAAAATTACCCAGAATTAAATTTACTTAACAGTAGTAAGCACCGTTCTGTCGCAGCCGTATATCACACTTAATGAGTAAGTGTTTTGTTATATAACGAAACACAATTATTAACATTTTCTGATACAGTGCTGCATATCTGTCACCTTTTATATTGAGATATTCCTCACTCTTCAGTGGGTTATTTTGTGTCAGAAGCATTTCTTTCATTTCTTTGTGACTCAAGTCCGGACGCCATTTTGATAATTGCTCGCTGCAAATGCATTTATGCAACGACCAAAAGCGAATAGCACAACAGAACAAGGACTAAACAAGGCAGTGAGTTGTCAAAGCAAAGAAACTGTTAGTTTATTGTATTAAAACATTATTGATGACTGTTAAACTTTTATTGAACTGATTACATGCCACTTTTGTGTGTTTTATGATTTTCAGCTGTTTACATCTCAATTAATATTAACAGATCGTAAATATGAGAGGTGCTCCAATTTTGGCATGTATGCAAGCAGTGGCGCGGATCCATGGGGGGGGGGGGCCCTAGGGGGCTCAAGAAGTATTTAGGACATCGGTAATTTTTTACATTTGGAGAGCTTTTTTTTCGCTCTACTGATTTTTTAAGGCCGGCATGACTAAACCCTCCCCCCCCCCAAATCAAAATCCGCTCAAGCCCCCCCTCAAACAAAAATCCTGGATCCGCCACTGTATGCAGGGGAACTTTGATAAATTGTTTTAATAGTATTCGGTACCGAGCGTGATGAGTGAGCTGTAACGAACGCTCTGGCCTCGCATTCGGGAGTACGCAGGTTCGAATCCCCGTCCGGCCATCCAGATTTTGTTTTCCATCGTTTCTCCAAATAACTCCATGGCCGCATTCCTTACTCCCATCCTCTCCAGCCTCTAATGACCTCGACGTCGACGTAAAGCCAGAAACATAAAACGTTTTCGGCCAGATGGCCATTTAGTTAGCTGTATTGTTTATCTGTAGTGTATTAAGCTTCTTCCATGCCATTTGTAACCACAAGTGGAAGGATGACATACGAGAGAGACAACGCTAAATTAAAAGCAGCATTGCCCTGCCGGACTCAGTCTGGAAGAGGGCAATGCGTAGTTAGAACCAGTATCTCAGAAAGTAAATATAATCGTGGCTATTTAAGAGAGATCGTAAAGTTGTTTTTCAGCCAAGATTACAAACGAACAGCTTCCATTCTATTTGCTACGCCCAATGAAGTAATGTATCTGCTTCCAGTGCTAGGAAACCTTCATGTAAGGTATTCAAAGGATTAAGATAAGCCCATTGATCAACTAGCGCTTGGTATCGTAGCTCAATGGTTAAGGCACTTGTTTTGAGAATGCGGCGCCCTGCGTTCAAATATCTGTGCGGTAAGTAATTGTGAAGAATTCTGATTCATCGTTTGAGATACGCCAGGATGCTACGGAGTTCGCAATCCACGTTAAACCGTAGGTACAGCATCTTAAGGGACGGAATAAACTCTTTCAGCACCACATGAATTTTCTTTTTATCTATGTTTACCTGCGGACATGCTCAAAGGCGTAGCTAGGATTAGCTTCAGGGTGGGGCGAAAACAAGGAAACTTAATAAAAACGTTGAAAATGGTTTTAATGGGAAAAATAAACGCCCATTTAACTTATTTAAATACTAGTCTGCGAAGGTTCTGATTAAATTCTATCAAAAATAATTTTTCAACATTAAAAGAGAGAATTTTTAGTTTCAAATATTTTTTACTCTACCACATGCCACTCATTATGTACACCACATTTTATTGTCGTCATGTTCGATGATCGAGCTTTTTGTATATCCAATGATGTATTTAGGAGAGACATGTATGGTGAGAAACACGCAATGTTGCCACCTTACGAAAACAAAAGTCGCTAGACCTGGTCTCAAAACTCACTAGATTGCGGGATATTTAGAATTAAAGATTCGCTAGAAATCGCAAAATAAAAAAAAGGAGATAAGTAATAAAAAAAATAGTATTTCATTAAATTAGACATAATATTATATTAAAAATCAAATTTCTAATATCCGTATTTCTTCTTCTTCATCTTGGTCTAACGTCGGAGTTGCAGATGTGGAAGGATGAGATGAATCGTCAGTCTTAGATTTAGAAGAGTATTTAGCTTAGCATCTTTATCAATTGCAGTCGGAAGGTCGTAACTATAGCAGTTTATTCAGAATTTTTAACTGATTCCTTATAAAAGAATGCTATCAAGAGTATTTACAGCTATCATATTTCTCATATTGTTTTTGAGAATGTTCATTGTACTGAAAATCATTTCTACTACGGCATTCTAGTGAGAAAGTGATAGGATATGGCTAAATCAGATGATTCCAGAAAGGTATTATTCCAGCAGCATTCCTATATTGTGTAAGCCATAGTGTGTTTTCAATATATTACGTACGCCATTATTTATCCGAGTAAGGGGCGTTACCTACCCCAATTCAATCAAGTTTTTTTGACACTCTGCAAGGTTGAATATCACTAAAAATCACCAAATGATTTTTTTAGCGATAACACATTTAAGAATGTCGCTTTCGAGCTTCAAAATTCACTAAATCTAGCGACAAAATCGCTAAGGTGGCGACACTGGAAGCACGGATGATGCTCCGCCTATGAGAGGGGAGCAATAAAATGCACATATTTTACAAACGTAGTGTCGGAGGACCGTGAAGCATTATTATAGGCATCCACTGCGGGGAACTTGTAGCTTTCTTCCTGGCGCTTGCTGAGGCACTTAAAATGCTATTTATCCGGCCTTTCCACGACAATTTTAGTAATAACAAAATGAATAACACGTATTGCGGATATTAGACGGTAGTGGAATCCGGTGAAGGGTATCACGATCAAGCTGTTTGGTAGACAGTGCTACTATCCCTGTACACTGTGAACTGGCTGTTCAAGGTCACGTTCCCCTGCTCCGCTGCGCACCTCACCATCTCCTCCCTTGCTACTTCCCAGAGCTGAACGCTGTGTCCAGGTAGGCGAGTGCTAAATTTCTCTTTGATGTAGGAGTAAGGATAGCGAAGAGGGGATAGAGCAGCCTCTGTTAACTGAACGCGCTATAGACAATCAGATTCGCGAAATTTGCCGAAAGCGATGAATGGTGAGAATTTTTAGGCAAAACATAAAGGCAGACTTTGAATTTTATATACTCGTATAAGGCTAACTGTATGCAACACTTCGAAACCTTTTAAAAATAAACTGAATCATTTAAAAATCGAGACGGAAATAGGAATTATGACTTAACTGAAACACGATTAATTCCAAAACATGTTAAACACGAAATATTGTATAACTTTTATGATACCCTCTAAGAATCTATTTTAATAATAAAAATCACCATTTAGGGGGAGCTCTGTAAAGGGACACACTGTCTATATGGTAGTTTATCTTTAATATAAATTTTTAGGTGTTCTTCAAAACTCTTAACTTTATAGAAACTTTTAAGAAAAATAAATAAAAGAAGCTTTTAATTACTTCTTTTGTAAAATGTTTCCTCAGAAACTACTCCGTATTTGCTCTAAGTTGAAATACCAATGCATCTTTGGATTAAAAATAATTTTACTATAAACACAGGCACCTGCACGATGAGGAGAAAACATGGAATTGTCAAAAGAAGAAGTAACTGGGAGAAATACTTATATTGAACATCAACACTCGAAGAAAGGGCTCCAAAGATCTAGTTGGAGTTTTTCGTTGTTGCTTTTTGCTAATATTTTATAGCTTGGCGATCTCGAAGTCAATAAAGCCTGGAGTTATTTCTTGAAACCACGAAAAACCGATTTCCGAATAACCGAAGCCCGACCTATCAAATGCAAGGGTCAATCGTTATCTCGTCTACCACTAGGCTCAGTGTAAGAATGTGCCGTAAAATCTCAAACCATATCTTATCATCCCAAATTCGTTCACTAAAATACGTTGTTTGTGAGATTTCCATTCAAATAGAATGGATAGTTCGCTGCGATAATTTACCAAGACGCTCTTCGAATAATCATGTCGATTATTAATATTGGCACACCAATGGGCGATGGCAGCGTGTTTTTTTTTTATGATTCTGACCCATTATAATATCTCAACACATGCTAGCCGTCAGCTCCAAGGATTTAAATTAATATAGTTAATAATAATAATTCCGTGTGGTCGCAATGACCTAGTGACAGGGTTTCTATTGGCTGTGCATTCCGCCCCTGTCGTAGCCGCCTTGATCTAATCCTACCGGGTATAGGGGACCTACAGTTTAACGTGGAATCCGAACCACGGAAGCCTTCCAGCGTACTTCACATTACACAGCAAGCTGTGCCAGAGGTGAAGGCCGAATTAAGTGCCTATGAAAATCCTTGCCGAGACAAGGTTTGGAGTCGGGGATCTTTCGATCTCCAGTCATACACATGAACCACTGAGCTACCAGACCAGTCAATATAGTTAATGATTTATAACCACCGAACAAACTGGAGGTATTGTTGAGAAAATGAAAACACACTGTTCTGAAGAAAATACTATTGAATTTATTTAACCACGTTTCTTGAGTCACTTTCTGAACACTCATGTTGGATTTTTTACAAGTTACGAATACATTTCACAATGTTTAATAGCTTCCGTGCAATGAAGCTACAAACTCACGGCATACGACTCAACAGAACGAGCGCGCAACACACACTTGCTTCCTCGGCCAGTGAACACTGAATAATTCGCTCAGCTGTTGCGAGCCGAAGATACTACAATTCTAACTTAAAGATAATAATATAAATATGCTACCCCGTTTACTAAACAAAACTGCAATCTGTGGAAACCCGGAATAATTGAAACGAGGTTACAAACATTAACACAATTAGTCAGGCTACTTTCAATTAATCAAAGAAAAATAATAATTACAAACTGATTGTGAGGCTGTCAGAATGTTGCATGGTCAAACGAGATTGATTATATACAACGAAGACTACAGCCAGGAAGGGACTTCCAAAAACAGAAAAGAAAAAAAAAAAAAGAAGTTTCTAAGAAAGATTCTGGAGCACGAAAATATTTCAATAAATGATCACATACTCCGTCTGTGACTACTTCAACAGTTATATGAAAGGTGCATGATGTTGAAACCAGTGAAAAAGGTGGCTGGGCCACCTGTATATTTTTTTAATAAGTGAATTTACAAACATCCTAAACGCACAGGTGAACATTGGATAAAAGAAGGACATCAGCAAAAACATAATAGGTTTAAGGAAAAGATAAATTAATAAGAATTTGAATGAAAACTTTAATTCACGAATGTGACAGAAGAAAATCTAAGTATAAGGATACTTTCTTAAGAAAACCGTATACTAGGAATGAAACAATCAAGGTGTACTGACGACAAAGGAAAAAATCGCTTGGGAAATGACAGAAGTTGTGTAACCGCAGCCCGTAGATGGCTCAAAACAATATAATTTTAAAGATGAAAAAGCTGACGGTACGTATTAAAAGATTGGCAACTCTGTCCCAAACTTTTTAATAAGAACTCTTAGATAGTCACAATGTCTTATCTATTTCCTAGTACTTTGAGAGAATGTACGGGAGGAGCTAGACGATTTTGGAAAGTTTACTTGGTTTTACCTACGGCTTTACGCATTGTCGACGTCATTAGAGGCAGGAAAGGGAAGGAACTCTGCCATGGCCTTTTCAAGGAATCATCACGGCTTTGACCTGGAGTGCTTCCAAGAAATCGTGGAAAACATAAATCTGGATGGCAGGACGGGTATTCGAACCTGCGTTATCCAGAATGGGAGGACAGAGCGTCACCGCTCACTAACCACGTTACTTGTGAAAACACAATGAGTATCCTATTACGTATGACGGTAACCTTTGTAATATCACTGCGATCTACCCCGCGGAACCTTATGAAGCTAGTTTTGTTGCTAACGAGCCTCTCCTCTTGGCGACTTTTATTTCATCTCTAATTGGCGTCGTATATTTGCCCGCCAGGCCGTCTGATTTCCAGGAGTCTGCGTCGCTGTTTACTCTTCCAGTTCTTGAGACCTTCTCCCGCCGGTACACAGCTCGTAAATATTGACACGGGACACCAGCAGATGCTCCGCCGACCTCTCACCTTCTTGCTTTGCGAAATAAAATGACCTTTCAGTAAGACAACAGGGTGAATTAAACTTTCAGGCGAAACTAGAGAAGAGAGTTCGCTGATAAAACAAGTAGTTTCGGCGATCATAAGCTGAGTCGTCATTGTCAAGTGGGTTGAAAGAACGGCTAATTTCTTTATCCGTGAGTATCAGTGGGAGCTATCATATACCAATGCTTACTCAAGACTTAACAGCATGATTTTCTAGCTCATTTTGAGTTCCACGTATTCGATGTGTCATGTGTGGGGGTCAAACATAAAGTAGGCTGCACCCATACTTTTTTGTAAACCACACGAGGTATCGATATTAAATGCGTTAAAATGAACTCATCGTATGGCATTATACGCTGAGAGATCTCGAAGGATTATGCGACAGCCAAGTGACCATAGTTTTTGATACACTGCGCAAATCCTATCGGGGTTAGGGGACCTACGTCTTAACGTGAAATTCGAACAACGGAAGCGTTCTGGCGTACTTTACATTACACAGCAAGTTGTACAAGAGGCGTAAGTCGGCTTAAATGCGTTTGAAGATCTTAGGCGAGACTGGGATTCGTATCGTTTACCTTCCGATCTCCAGTCAGACGCCAAATTGCGTTATTGGTGGAGCACTAAAACTATAATTTTTCAAAAAAATGTGAGTCACGTGGTCTTAAAACGTGCCTTTGGTATTGCTTGAGGGATTCTCCAGTGTTAATCTTCGCATCAAGACTCTTCAGACTTATACCACCTTTCTACAACAGCTTTAGTAATTCCTTAGTGGGTGACCCAGACTATTGATATTTGACGGGAGCGGGAAGGGTACCGATTACCTTGGAGCAAGCACCGATTTTGACGTACATATTTTCGAAATTTCCCCCTTTTTTTTGCTTACGGCTTTACGTCGCGTTGAAATCGGGGTCGTTAGAGGTATGAAAGAACGGGAATGAATTCGGCCAAGGTCTTTTGAAGCAACCATCCCGGCATTCACTTGGAGTGGTTTCGGTAAATAATGTAAAATCGAAATCTGGATGGCCGGACGGGGATTCCAAACCCACGACCTGCCGAGTGCGATGCCAGAATTTTACCACTCACCCACCACGTTCGGTTGAAACCTCCCAATAGAAATCATCCAAGACTACACCGGAGAAAATAGAAAATTATAATAATTCTTTTGACGTGAAAACATCATTGAAACCAATGTAGGATGCGGGGATAAAACGCGCGCAAATGAGCGACAGTTTCTGTCTAAATAATTTCAGACTTTAACAACTCTGCTAAAACTATACATAGAGCAGCCACCTTGGTCTCTTTTTAAAGAGGTAAGATAAAAGTTGGTCTTTGCCACTCCTACATTCCTGGCATCCAGATGTCATGTGTCCACGACTTTCCGCATTCATTAAATGTACATAAAGTGGATCATATCTCAAGTACAAATTATTCAGTCTGATTGAAGCAAGTATTATTTTGACGAGGAGTGTATGTGGTACAACTCATCATGGGCCATAGGTATGTATCTCAAAACTCAACAAAAAAATCAGGTGGTGAATTTCTTAAAATGTCGCGACATACGAAGACAACGTACAACCAGAATTATAAAAATCTGGAGCATTTGAGTAAAGTATAAAATTCAGAAAATAATTAACCAAAAACGACAGCCCCGCACCCAGAACCAACGCGCAGTACTGCCGCGAGTATAGGAGCGTAACCGCGTTCGGATAGCTAAGGAGGAATCTCTGTAGTTTTTGGATTTCGTTTTTTATTATTATATTTATTAAATTATTTCCTTAATTTCAATTTACTATATACGATTGCAGTTGACACGAAAATATTTGCCGCACTGTTCGACACTGCCTAAAACGAAAATGTTATCTACTAAACATCCGCAAAGAAATCTTACATGTATATCGTTCACTTCATCTCGTCTAAAGATAGAACTAAATAATATTGACTGACAAGTGTTTTGCGAAGGTCAGTTCACAGTGACGACCTGCCGTCAACTCTTCACACGAAATCGTTTCGCTTCACTGTTTGCTCACCAGGACAATAGAGAGAGGTGGACGTGGTTTTTTTACGATACAAGACACGTACACATGAATGCTTGGGATTAATGATGGCAGTTGCAGAACAAACAACATTCAATTTTCACGTCGGTTTTTATGTCAAGACATGCGAAGTATTTATGTAGAAAATTGAGGATTAGGTGTGAGACCTCATATCTGTCTAACACCCTCCATTTTCCCAGCTGAACTTTCAGTCGTGGTGGAGAGAATCTCCCTCTTCGGTAACAAGCGTCGAGCCTTAGGGTAGGGCGTGGCACGGTGCTACGTCAGGAAGGCGTCAGCAGAATCCTTAAACTTCACTTCTCAGAACATCTCGTTTAAACCACAAGGTTTTCACGCAGACAAGGTTGCTCCTTCATTCTGATCCAGTATACAATTATCACTATCATTATCACAGGAGAGAAATTCATATTGTTTATTTAAGATGTAACTTGAGTAAAATGATTTATATATTGTTGTTTTTCAATTTAATCTCTTTGCTTCTACCTTTCCTGTAGCTTACGTACCTAGGTTAAAACAAAAATTCATTTGGCTGAAATATTTTCGGTTTACAAGCATGTAGTTCATTCTCGATTTGTCATTCGAGAAGGCGCGGATTCGGTCCCTAGGCATCCACATTTGGGTTTCCTGTAATTTCTGAGTACACTCCAGGCAATTTAGTTATGTTTCATTTAAAATTGTATGGCTGATTTCTTTATCCATTCCAGATCGTTTCACGGCTCTAATGACCCTATCGTCAATGACTCCTGATGTTTTACATCTAGTGAGAAAATCGTGGTAACATCTAATCCTATGCGTTTGACATCAGTGAATTGAAGGATTCAGCTCTTTTAATCGATAGAGAGAGAAGCGAAATCGATAAGTGGATATTGTCATTTATTCAACTTATCGAGTTGTTACTAGTTAAATGGAAAAGATCTTTGTTAGATTTTTGGTTCTGGTTTTACGGCTCGTCGACAACAGGACATTAAAACCAGGAGAGGAGAGAGACAAGGAACGGGAAGGAATTTAGCCTTGGCGTTTGGAAGAATCCATCTCGGCATTCGCGAGATATAATTTCGGTAAATTATTTAAAGTCGAGATATGGATGCCCGAAAGGGGATTCAAAACCGCATTCCACCGAATATCAGTGATGTTCTTGTTAGAGGACGTGAATCAAGAATTTTACCAAATAAGGAATCAGTTGCATGGCACCAATATTTCAAATTTTATTTAAAAAATCATCTGATCGTTTCTCCGGACCCTTAAAATGTGTGGATTGTTTTAAGCAATGTTACGTACGTTTCGGACGGTTTCGTCTTGGCTGCATCCGAGCGTACTCTGTTGCCACGTGGGATGTTTATCTCTGCATGGATATTTCTCGGAGTATGAACATGGGTGGTGTGCCGTTATCTTTCCCAATGTCACTCTTCTTAAATGTTGATGACTCTGATAAGGTGTGAGTTCAGTATTGAGTGTAGTTTGTAATTAGACATGAAAGAAGCAGAAGAGTGCTGGCCCATTCAGGCCTGCTGTTCCCAAAGAGACCCGGGGCTTCAAGGCTTAACGTCCCCATCGAACGGACGAATCACCATCAACAGATTCGTACAATTTGGTGATTAGAAATTGTGCACCACCACCCTTTCTACATGGCTGGCCAAGTCCTGACGATGGATCGCCACCAGGATTCAAACCTGCTAACCCCAGCCAACTGAGCCAACAGGGCTGGGTTATTTATACTATATGATAAAACTGTAGGAAAGGTTTGTCTTAATGGTGGTTTGATATGCTCCGGACTAGGCCACGGCATCATTGAGAGCTTTAGGAGGTATTATGAGTGCTTCCCCGCTCAGTAGGAAGGGGATTGTGGATAAGGAACGGGGGAGTCCCCGGCAGTAGCCTGGAGTGATTTGGAAGATTTTTTTTTTTTGGCACAAATTTTTACAGCTTTGTATCCAGAAACTGAAATAGGCCTTAATTTAACACAACAGTTTTACATTTGATACTTCAAAACATAATTCACAGTAAATAATTTGAATTTTTGTTATGTATAGTTTTGGCAATATCTGCACAGTCTTTGCTTGTTGGCACGATACATACGATTGTCTTGCTGTTAACATATATTATAGCTTTCTAAACTTCCGCATTTTGTTATAATTGATTTGTTACAGTTTTCTAGTTTTGTACAGTGTTTGCAGTTTCCTATCCACTTTATGGTTAGAATTTTTAATATTTCACTATGTCTACCACTGCTACTATTACTAAACTATTACTACTATCTACTACTCTATCATCTAAGAAAGCATTTTCCGGTATTGGTATCGGAGCGGTAATACGAATTCTAGGTCTCCCGAAATATCGAATGGAAAGCCGAAATCAGGCGCAGAGGTGTACGTAAGATTTTAGTAGCCATAATCGCAGAGGTCAGCATCGCTGAATGGAAGATCCTTTGTGGCAAACGTGTTTTCTCCCGTGCCGTTTATGAATTAACATGAAGTCGCGCTACTGTTTTCGTAGTTTCATTTTCTTCGAACGATGGGGTGGTTTGGAGGTCTTTTTTTATAGAGATTTTTGATGCCCCGGGATATTTCACGACATCATTGGGTGCTACACGCATCATAGTGACTACGCCCTAAAGGAAGGGGATTGGGAAAAAACGATAAGGATTTCGGTCAAGGCCTTTGAAAGGAGCCATCCCAGCATTCTACTGGAGTGATTTCGCGAAACTATATAAAACCGAAACCAGTATGGTTTTCTCACCAGGTGCAAGGGCCACGGCAACCACTGTGTTCCACAGCGTAGTGAGCCCGACGGAAATGGAATAGCCTCACCTACTCGTTTAAAGGTCGCCTATACATGTGAAACACGCCATCTGAAGGTTCCTGCAAATAAAGTATTCTCACTAGACAAACATTCAGTGGTGCTTTGCATATAGACAAAATTTACAGTATCCACAATAGATGTATCATTTGTACTATGAATATAGCGCTATAAATACTCTTAAATCTCATGGAACATAGTGTACATGAAATTTGTGAACAGATCATGTACATACTGCCTGCAAGAGAAACGACGCCTGTTGTAGCGCTCTCCAGAGAGCGGCCAACATAACATTACACAGTGACACACGCTATCTGCCAGTCTGTATGTTCGAGGAACAATCAGAATCAATTGGACAGATTTTAATGCAACTGCACATAGTGATACCTTCGTCACTGTTTAGGAAATTGTATACTTTTTATCCAAATTAATATAAGGAAACCAAAACAGTCCTGAACCGAAAAATTTTATATTTTTGTCTCTGTGCGCCGCAACACACAAAAATAATTGAATGGATTTTTAAGTAAACTACACATAGTGTTACTTTATGTAACATGATACATTTTTATCCAGATTAGTAACATAGTTAGGACAAAATCGTAAATCTTATAATTTTTGTCTATCTGCGCGCACGTCTCACAAAAGCTAGCTAACGAATCAAATGAGTCAACAAATAGCGACAGGATAGGTTTTGTCGTCAGTTAACGTACAGGATATTTTTTATGTAGATCAGTAACGTTGATCTCGGTGATACAGAGGTGCGCCCCACACAACAAGTAATGACTGCATTCATATTTCGTCCGTGATACAGAGGACAGAGTGTTAAATTTTGGAAATTTTGTATGTGCGGGTCAAGGAATAACCAATCAGTTCAATGAAATTTTACATAGTGATAGCTTATGTCACTATAGTCATTGGTTATGTTATGTTTCGATGTGACAACGACGTGCTATTGAATTACAAAAGAGGCTGTTAATTCAATTGTTCGGTAATAGATTCTCTGCATTTATGTACATACAAATAAAGCAATCCGTGTGATTGCAGAGGAGCTGCGGATCATACGACTTATTTACAGTTTCAAGGAGTGATAGAAATAAATAATGCACCAAACGTGTTTAAAACATTTGCGTACAACCTAAAGTTAGAAGGAGAAGAATGAGAAAAAAAACAGGGTTACTTCTCTATTTTCCCTAAAAGTTTATCTTCTATCTGACAAAACAAAAATTAAATTTCTTTTGAATGAAGTCACGTGTACATCTAGCCTGAACCGTAATTAACGTTGAAACCTAATGAACGCATTCAAACGAAAAGTGAGTAACAGTCTTCGCCAAGAGTCAGTTTTATTGGACTGCAACTTAGTAAATGATGTCAGCGAAGCGTTGTGTAATTTATAAGAAAACTTTGAATCATTAATTAGCATGTCAGAGTTAGAAAATGAAGACAACAGTAATTAATCTTGCACGAGGTGCAAAAACACTCTGAAAGCATGTGAAAACCTCTGCTAGAGATAGATTAATTGCCGACTGCGAAAAAGTAATCAGAAAAATCAACATATAATTTTATCATATTTTCTTGCGGAAAAGATAAATATTCAAGATGAATTTTTTGAAAAAAAAAGGTGACGGGATACATCCGTGGTTATCGAAATTTGTGATTACCGCAGAGTTTACATGTCTTGACAGTATCCCACGCCCCAGGGGAAGAGTTGCTCCTCTACGACAGCATTCTTGGGAAATTTAACATGGGCGGTCTCCCCAGTGATGTGTTTCTGTTTCTATGGATGACTGTGATGTCTATAGGGTGTTGTTTGAGTTGTGAATGAATGAAAGATAACGGAAGGAGGAGGATAAAATCTAGGGTCTTGCCATTCAGGCCCACTCTTCCGAAAGAAACCCGCTGGCCGACCGCCTCCAGTTGACGAATCACCATCAGCAGCATCGTATATTCTCATTCTATACGCATTGTGGAAATATTTAGGGCTGAACCCAAACCTCTGGTGCACTATATGGCGACTAAGATTTGTGCACCACCACCTCTTCTACCCTATCGGCCCAGTCGTGATGATGACTCGAGCCTGCTAATACCGTATCAGGCGCCGGACAACATCACCCACCGTGCTGCAACTACTTCAGTCAACGATTCGGTTACATGTCGTAAGAAATAATAAAATTCTTAGAGTTCATTGTAAATCATTTATTGGTCGTTTTTCTTCCTGTAATCAATCTCTCTACTATCATTGTATAATTCTCCATCTCTTTACACCAAAAGCTCAACTTTGTATATCAAGAAACTAATTACAACTGTGGTTGAAATCGAGATCCACCTCAGCATTCGCAAGTGCAGAACTTACACATGAAATAGCACCTGCGCTCCATTCTCTACAATTTTTACAATGAAGGTATAAAGGAGATTTTCTTTACGTTGCAGTATATTATATTTCTACAAGATGTAGAGTTGTTTATACAAAAATCGACATATCGAGGCTTTTTGTTTACAATCCTGTAATAAAAAGAACTGATTTTTCATTGTTGTCAGCTAAGCGACGAAATATAATTTTGAGCGTCCATAAACCACGTAGCTTCATTTTTACCTCCCCCCACGTAACCCGAGGTGGCTTTTGTCTTTATCCCTCCCCCCACCTCGTATAGCACGTAGCTATTTTCCCTATTGATTCCTGATGACATTTTGTACTGTTTTTCTCTCGTCAGACTATCGTAAATTACATACATAGATAATTAAATGACGGAAATAAATATTCACATGCTGTTGTGTGTTCTGAACCCCATTTTAACTGTGACAAATAATATGAATGAAAAACTACGCGGCCTGGCTCGAAACCTCCCTCCCTCCCCCCACGTAGCCCAGCGTAGCTTTCTAGCCACCCCCCCCCCCCCCCACTCGATCGAGCACGTAATTTATGGACGATCCCTAAGGGAGGCGGAGGGCTCGGTGACGTGACTTTGGCTTGTCGCTCCGATTAGCTGAAACGTAAACTCCGCTAGTTCATTTGACAAAAATAATTTCGTTGGCGCCTGCATCAATAGGTATTTAATTTAATTTACTTGCCAAATCATTGCGCGTTTACTTTTTCTTGAAAGATGAGGCCAAATAACGCAGTCTGGCCGTATTATCTGGGAATAGAGGATGCTAACGCAAAATGTAGAATTTGTGATAAAAAAAAAAACATAGTTACGTTGCATTCATGTAGATTTTTTTACGAAAATATTAAATTCTAATTTATTTTCACCTCCGCTTCTGTTGAACTTCCGCGGAAACTAAGCACTCAACCTTCGCATCTACATACGCATCCCCAAAGATGACCTCCGTTACAAGCCTAATTACATACTACATCTTTAATAATCTGTTCATATATTCCTAACTTTGTTCTACTCATCAGTTCCTTTCTTCGATTGTTCCTTCCGCTATCAGTCTAACCAATGTTGCAAGTCTTAAAATGTGTTCCACCATCATATCTATTTTTCCTAAGATACCCTTTTCCTCTCCCAACATTTCCAAAAAAAAATATTTCGTACTTTATCTCTGCAATTAATTTTCGGTAGAAATTTAAATGTTACAGTAGATTTAGAACAAAATGGAAATAGATATTTTACGGAAGAAAATTCTGTTATTTAGTGAGTAAAATCACAATGAATGATAGCAGAGAGAATGGACTCACGAGCAAAAGCAGCCAACTTTAAAAATACAAAAAGTATCAACCGCTGGCTAGTAGTGAGCTAAAACTATCAAAAAATTTGTGTTTCGGAAATGGAACTTTACCAAACTTCCAGGAAGGAACTTCTGGAATATCAGACGTTCAAAACGCGGTTCCTTAGAAGGATGTAAAAAATTGCTTACACTTTGGGGTACAATCTTACAGTTACTGTGTACGAACACAGAATCTTTTACACTGTCGTTGACACCACTTGCTAGTCCTTTAACCAGTTAGTCAAACTGGTTTCTGTGTCCTGAAACAACACGTTCCATGCAGGCTTAATATTTGTTGTGTATTAAAGAGTGATCAGTGTAACACCTGATAATTTCAAAATAGAATGTGGAGACGGAAGCTTAAATCCGGCTCTGTAAAGTTTACTACGAACCAATGGCTCTAAAACCTAGACATGGACGAAGATAGACTTACGCAGCCGACAGAAATGATTTTCCTAAGAGACATAGAAAATACCAAGAAAAGGAATAGACTCATAAATTAAAACATCAGGGACAGCTTGAAGGTTTGGCAAGGTTTGGGCATGTCATCAGAATGGAGGAGGGAAGACTGTCGAAGTTAGCGCTCTCGAGCAATAGCAAGTAGATCTATAGGATAACCGCGGACAAGAGATAGAATAGCCACGAGGAGACACAGAGACCAAGGGAGTTGTTTGAGACAACGGGTAGAGGAGGAAACATGGAATGCCCTAAGCAATGGAAAAAGATATTAAGGGCGATCGGCAGAAGCGGAAACGTCAAATGACGATGAAGATGTATCTATGTATTACGGCAATGACACATATTTTGACAGTATTTCTACATTGAAGAATTTAAATCCTAAAATGAAAGTAATGAAAATTTTGTAGCACTACTTTAAAAGACAGTGGTCCTAAATATCTGTATGGAATAAGGATACTGTAGGTCACATCTCCCTCGCTTCATTTTACTGTCGTCGCTGATTTCGTGACCTTGCAGAGTTGCCGCATTTGTTTGGAAATGTTGAGCCGCTACTTGGCATTTCGTGCATTAGGTTCCTTATTTACTGTTCTGTGTATAATCTGTCTTTTAATGTTCCACTTTGCCCTCCAGAAAAATTATTGAAAAACTGTTATAAGAAGCTTGCAGTCGTGACAAATACTTGCCACTGGCAGTGAAGGTCTAGTCGCCGGAATCAAGAATCAAAGGCGGATGAAGTAAAACATACTCTAGGATACTACGTCTTGTAACGGATGGAGACGCGTTGTCGAGGCTTTGGGGGGGGGGTCGAAGTAGCTGGTGGACCTGTCGCAAAATTGTAAAAGCTGGCCTTAGGGATTTGCTTAGAATACACGAAAAGGAAAATCATGGTCAAAGGAAATGACATGGCAACATTCAGTGTTGTAACATCAGCCGTGGCCTAATATCCGTGAGCCAAGGAAGTTGCTTGGAAACACGGTTCTTGGGATGTGCGTATTTGTTTACTGACGCCGAGAAACCACGCCAGATCTGTGAGTTGTCTAAACCAGTGTTCTCAAAGCGGGGTACGCGAACCCATAGGGGTTCGCCAGTTGATCGTAGAGGGTTGACGACATGATTTCCGTAATGGTGGACAGGCTGTCTCAAGCGTATAACACGCACAATGGTGAATATCGCTGTTGCCAGTAGTGAAGCTTAAAAATAAAAGGTCGTGTTTTTTGTTACGGGTTCGCCATTGCCTAGGAAATTTTAAAGGGGTACCTGGAGCTAAGAGTTTGAGAAACATTGGTCTAAACTAGGGTTACCAGAATTTTTTCTCCAAATCCGGGGACACTTCACAACTTTTACACCAAAACCCGGGGACGCTTTCGGCATTTGTCCTAATTACGTGTTGTACTTTTATAAGTTATATGATTAAGGGGGGTAGGATGTCAAACGGGCCGACTTAGAGCAGGAGAAGCACCACAGGACATTTTAATCTCCATTGTCTATACTTTTACAAATAAATTCATAAAAATTTGTCAGCATGGCCAGGAAGTATTCAGGATTCACACTAATGGCAGTGGACATTCAAAAACATAACAAAACCATTTTTTTTTTTTTTACATGTGAAATTCCACCATTTTTCACTTACTATTGATTGCATTAATTGCTATAGGTACACTTTTCTTCATAAGTAAGAGAGATTTTTCAATGAATTTTGCACAGCATACAAACCATGCCTACAGTTGTATGAAACTCTAGAATTTATTTAATTTATGAAAAAATGAATGAGCTATTACATTTTAAACTTCATCTTAAGAAAAAGCTCAAATTTTATAGTTAATTATCTCAATTTTTACCACAATTTTTAATGGAATTGGAAAATTCTAGAGTTTTGCATTAAGGAGATTATGTTTAATAAGCATACCAAGTTTGAAAGTAATAGGATGTTTATTTTGGATGCTAGATGTACCTAAGTACAGGAATATGTGTTTTGCGGAAAATGGCCGTTAAAGTTTCTGCTTGTATGACAGAAGAATGCTGTGCAAAGGGGCTGGCGCTGCACCTTCATACACTTAAGATCAAATTACGTACCTTATAATCCCTCAAATATAAATGTTTTATACATCAAATTATTCAGGAAGATGTGTGCTACAAAATAGGCATATTTTTGAAAAATCGATTTTTAAAAAATTTTTCGTAAGTTTAACTTAAAAGCCACATATTGTTTAAATTCTGTGTTTTAAATGAGGATCACAGACAGCCATGTTGCAGACAGCAAGGAGACATGATTTTTCAAAGGTGTTGTGTCCAAGACACAGTATCCTTGTAATTTTCTTATTACTAGGCACGTACAAGGAAAGAAGTGTGTTTCATCTCTCTCTTGCTTTATACGAATGCTGGCCTCGCATTCGGGAGGACGGCGGTTCGAATCCCCGTCCGGGCATCCAGATTTGGGTTTTCCATGGTTTCCCCAAATCACTCCAGGTGAATGCCGGGATGCTTCCTTCAAAAGGCCATGGCCGAATTCCTTCCAATTCCTTGCCCCCATCCTTTCCCGTCTCTAAAGACCACGTTGTTAAAAAGGGACGTTAAACTGTTACAAAAAAAAAATAAAAAAAAAAAAATATACGAATGCATTAGCAAATCAGGGCTTTTAAAGAACTCTCGCTTGATTAAAAAAATTCCAAGAATAACAGAAAAAAATTCGGGGACATTGCGGGGACGAAATCTGTCCGGGGACAGAGAGCTAAATACGGAAACTGTCCCTGGCAAACGGGGACGTCTGGTAAGCCTAGTCTAAATCAATCACCGCCGAAATTCCTGTGCGCGGTAACAAATATTTGTTTTCCGTTACATGTAAGCCATAGTACTGCAAATCCCGTAGGCTGATCATCCTTCACACTATCTGCGACACCAGCTGGTTGCAAGCCACCTTGCAGTAATGTGGTAAAATGGTCAGTATGTGAATCTGCACGGTGAAAAGGTTTAAAAACTTACTTCTTACAAATTAATAAAACCATTCATTTGATTTTTTTCGAAATATAATAAAATCCCTAAGATGTGGATTATTAATTTCATATTCATTCATTTACTATACCAGTCCAATCAATCATTTTAATTTCTAAAGTCTGTCATACAAATAAGGGCTATCTTTCGTTTTAATATGTCAATATATTAAGTAACATAAATGCGACTGATAAAAACACGCCATCCTATTTTCTACATATTTCAGTCTGCAACATAAGACTCTCTGTGGTATTCAGTCCATCATCCTCTTCCATGACTCTGAAATTCAGAGTTTTCCAGACTTTCCCATATTCCGTTGATCTATATGTCACTTCATTTATCAGATTACATAATTTTCTTCCCACTATTTGCTCATTTATCTTCTTATGACTACGTACTACTCGAACATCAATCTTTTACAAGCATCTATTTTTGTATTTTTCTCACATAGTAATTCTGCAAATTTTTCACCTGCTCTAATCTTATTCATCTGAAATTAAATCACAATACAAGACCCTTTTTTTACGGCTCTACACCTCGTCGACGGCTAAGGTCATTAGAGGCGGGATGGGACTGGGGACAAGGAACGCGAAGGAATTCGGCCATGGCCTTTTTTTTTTAAGGAAGCATCCAGGCATTCGCCTGCACAAGAGCCGTAAATAATTCTTCCTATGTAGCACCTCCTTATCCAGGATCAGTCCTCTCACACACTTCAAGAATTCTTGTGTTCCCTTGCTCGTTAATGTATTTATTTCACAGGATAGAGTGAAAGAAATGAGTTGGTGGAAATGAGGAAATGGTGGAGGAAATGTTGGAGGTATCAGGTACTGCCACTATATGGCTATTGTCCAAGATATTAAGGGCTGCAGATAAGGCTGGATTGTTACATAGTATACTTCAAGCAAGTTTTCTGATTTTCCCCAACTGTGATGATTGAGCAGCGCTTGAGTTATCAATCCACCAATAAAGAAAAAACATTCATTATCTATAAGGGATTTGTTGTGTCCAACTAATTTCTAAATCAGATTTTTCCCATTTGCCTTTACAATATGATTCTCCACACGTAACGATATTTAGGCAGGTTTCGCGACACGATATATCATCACATGAGCAAAACAAAACTCAGAGCCGAACTATAAGCGTTTGCAACATGTGTCAGCACCTCTCACCACCGCCCCCCCCCCCCCCCCACTCTAGGACCGCAATCGATTTGCGCAACGGCTTAGCCGGAAACTGCGCTTGGATTATGGGAAATGGCGCCAATATTCAATTATTCTTTCCGCAACCGATAAATTCGTTTTTAAATCCTTTTACTAACTCCGCTCTGGCTAAAGAAGGTATTCCAGGGTTAATATCAGAGGAAGTAAAGGTTTCTTAATGACGGCGCCACGAAACAAACAACACTCAGAATCTTGGACAAATATTGCCTTACAATTTTTAAAACGAAAGCAGCGAGTGTACAGGGATGTTTCACTTGAATGTAATTACATATGCTGATTAAACCATGTTACCCCACAGATTTCTGTTGCTTAACTGTGGCTGAAATTTAAAAGTAGTTTCTCTGAATGCGTTGAAGATATTCATTGTGCTAAGACGACAAATCTTGAGACCATATCACAATACGAAGTTGATTTTTTTTTTTTAAACTGCTTTACGTCTCTCAACAGCGAGGTCTTTAGAGACGGGAAAGGATGGGGGCAAGGGATGGGAAGGAATTCTGCCATGGCCTTTTTAAGGAAGCATCCCGGCATTTGCCTGGAGTGATTTGGGAAACCACGGAAAACCCAAATCTGGATGCCCGGACGGGGATTCGAACCGCCGTCCTCACGAAGTTGAGAAGTCGTTCCATTCTTTCATAGATTATCCCGCTTGTATTGATAAACAAAATACTAAGTCTTGGTGCCCGGTTCGAATACCGGTCTCAGCTAGGATTTTCAAAGACCCTTATACCGATCTTCACCTCTCACAAAGTTTCCACGGTTCGCATTCAACATTAAGTTCTGCGTTCCTTATACCCAGCAGGATTACCGGATTAGAATAAGCGGTTACTACAGAGGAGGATTACGCAACTCGTAAGAAACTATATCAACTATTATTATGTGGATTCAGCATAACCACTGACGTTTCACAATTAGTCGAATTTGTATAATCCATGTTCCATTATCGAAACATTTGAATACATTTAATCCTTAGCTTTCCTTTCTTTGGGCTCTTCGAACAATTTCCGAAAAACAAAATAGATTTACAATGCATTAAACATAAAGCCACATAATTATAACAGAACTAGGACTATATTTACGCAATATGATGAGGATGAAATTTAAAATATTAAAATTACTTTTCCACTAAAAGATATTCAGTGGAAATAAGTACCAGTCCAAATCAACAGAAAAACAATTATATTACAACATTACCTGTAGCGACTGCAAAATTATTATTGTAAAACCACTTCGCAAACACATTTTGGGTTTAGGACACTGTTCCCGCTGCGAGACTTAATTGAATAAATAAACTACATTTAAAACATTAAATTTCACAACTAGACATAAGACATCGACGTTAGTTTTTTTTTTCATTAATTAGGCACGATGTTGGCATTGATCTGGAATGATTTCTGGAAACTGTGGAAAAAAGAAATCTACATGGCGGTACGGGTGATCGATCCCATGTCCTCCAAATCCCAGTTCCAAGCTCGGTTTCATTCTCTGAATTCAGCTGTAGGCACGTTGGGGTGGTTTGATTGACGGTCAGCAGACGGGAAATGTAAAATGTATTCGAATGTTTACGGGCTCCTACCCTGTTCTTCACATCTGGAGAAAAAAAAATGTTTTGTTCACGTGAAGTTTGCTAGGAAGCACCCTGGTTCGGATTCCACGTCAAATTCTAGGTACCTTTCACCCGGCAAGGATTGACGGCATAGGCATATGCATATATCTCTTATCGTGACTAACCTAATGAATTACAATTGAGATAACCATTGAGATAGTGACACGGGTAGTTCAGCACAGGTGATAGAGAGACATGCGTTTGCAAGCGTTGCAAACGTTTTAACTGCAGTGGCTTCGAATCAGCTAATGTATTTAGCTGTAAAGAAAACGAGAAAGCTGACTGGTACTATCATACGTCAAGAAAACGATTAATTTTTTCAAAGTTCAAAGCAAATCCAAACACTTTACTATCAGCTCAGAATGAGTCCTTCGGTACATACTGTATCTTCTCCTTGACAGTTTTGTTCAGCTGCTTCCAGTGAAACAAAATGTCTTTGTGGGGTTATACTGATCAATGAAAAGTTACCAACTCCCAAATAATCCCCAACGCTAGGCCAGTACACCAAACTCTCCTCTCGAAGTTAAATGATCCATTACTTTATTAGAGTTCCGTGCTCAAAGTGTTGGTTCAGTTGGTTGTGGCACCCTGGCACTAACTGGATAGCTGGTTTCAGTTTTGGTTGTAGGAGAAATTTTTCCTCATCAGGACTTAGCCTACAGGATAGGAGATGAGATGGTGCACAATTCCTGAATCTTATAACCTCTCCGCAAAGCATATGATTCTTCCATCGGATGGAAAGGGTAAACCTGTTGTCCTCATGGTGTCCTTCGGAAGAGTAGGACTCAAAGGGACGGAAGTGGGTTTCCCTTCTTCCATCTTTCTTTCTGACATTACTCTGAACATACACACATCTTTGTTTCTTTGTTTTCGAGCAAAAAAAAATTCTCAGTAAAAGTAGCCACCAACCTAACGGTTTCATACTTCATACTTGCTCGTTATAAGTTTCATCGGCCCAGAGTCACATTTAAAATTTTTGCAAAATTACGTATGTTACATGGGATTCCATAGAAGAGAAGAGGGTTAAAAGGAAAATATCAGATGTTCAGAGTTCGTCAAGATAGGACTAAGCTTTTTTTTTTATATTCTGCGCTACATAATAAAGAGGTGACGACCGTAAAAGTATTTAATTTTAAATCATTTTTGTTATTGAGTCTATTTCAAAAAGGCTCACATGCTTTTATTTTGAGATTTTCTCTGTCATCCAAAGTGCTCTCAAATCAGAATGCATCGTATCCTAAGGCACCTACAACAAACTTGACTGGAACAACACAACAACAATAGCGGCACGAGTGGAACCGTGGCACGGCGCTCGGATCCCTGATGCAGAATCCTGAGCACACTTCAAGCACTGATTACTATGCGATGCCACTGCCGTCTGAACTACCGCATACGACATATCTGTTATGGTCATAAGAATTCGGAACCCCAAGTGCGCTAGGCGAGGCTCTCACTTGTACGGTTATTTTTTAAAAAAAAATAATTATTTATGGCTTTACGCCTCGTCGACGTCGAGGTCATTAGAGGCGAGATGGGACTGGGGCAAGGAACAGGAAGAAATTCAGCGATGAACTTTTGTAGGAAGCATCCCGGCATTCGCCTGGAGTGATTTGGGGAAACCATGGAAAACCCAAATCTGGATGCCCGGACGGGGATTCGAACCACCGTCCTCGCAAATGCGGGCCCAGAACGTTAACCTCTCACCCATCACGCTCGGTGTTATTTAAACAAGCGAGGGCAGCGGGTGCATATGATTTCCGCTGTTTTCTCAACCAAGAATAGCTATTCACGTATCGTGAATTCTAGGTTTGGTATGTGCTGTTTCAAGACTGCGTCAACTTACATCATAAGATATAGAAAATCCAACATTAAATGTCATCCGCTCGGCCCTGTCCGCCCGATAGAATCTTACCTAACATACGTGTAACTAAATTGAATTCCCTGGGGATCTTTAATATAAACAGTCATAACCCATCCAGGCTGACAGGCACACACTCTGAATAAAAACTGCACAAGCTAAACACGGGGACTTAACCCTGAAATTAAACGTCCCAAATGACACACTAAAACCGAGCGTTGTGGGTGAGCGGTAACGTTGTGGCCTCGCATTCGAGAGGACACGGGTTTGAATCTCCGTCCGACTAACCGTATTTCGATTTTCCAGGGTTTCCCCAAATCACTGTACGCGAATGGCAGGATGGTTCCTTCAAAAGGCCGAGGCCGGATTCCTTCCTGTTCCGTGCCCGCAGTCCTCCCCGCCTCTAATGACCTTGACGTCGACGAGGCGTAAAGTCATAAAGAAAAAAGAAACACTGAAGTTTGAAATACCAGGCTAACAAATAAAGTGATTCACCAAGAAGGGGAGGAGGAAACAGAATGAAACTTCACGGTGATGTTATTTCAATGATTACAAAGTCATATTTACAAAGAACTTGGCAGAATGTGCTCACTTGTCAGTATGACGTTACGCCTCCTCTGGCCCGGATGCATGGACTGATTCGGTTGGCAAGGGTGTCATAAAGCTGTTGTATCCTCTCCTGGGGTAAGGCGATCCATAACTGTTATATCTGGTCCTCGATATAATGGATACTGGCACTGGGACGGAGTTGAAGTCCGAGCTGGTCTGATACATGTTCCATCGGGTACAATTTCTGTCGAAGTAATTTCTAACTTCAATAACTCCGCTAAAACTGGTACCGTTTTAAAGAGACAAGATGAAATTATGTGCTAGTACCACGTATACATTCAACCGGATGGATCTAATTACGAGAGTGAAATAAACTCACGGTTTTCGACTTTCCGTATTCGACACGTCTACCAACATAAATGGGATCATATCTCAGATATTAATTATCCAATCTGAGTAAACCAAGTGTTGATTTGAAGAAGAGTGTACATGTTTCAACTCATCCTGGGCTCCAAGTATCTCTCTCAAATACTCTAAAGGATATGAGGCTATCAATCTGAAAAAGTTTCAAAATTTTCACCTCTTTAAAATGTCGTAATATATCAGAGAAAGGCACCATCCGAATTACAAAAATCATACTGCACCTACTTACAAAAGTTAGTTTTGTTTAAGGAGGTAGTAACTAGGACTTTATTTCAAAGCACGAAGAATAAATTCTTGTTGTAGGAAAGCCAGCTTCGCAATTGCACACTAGTACATAATATCGGAAGCTGCAACTATCTAATAGTTGTCCACAGTAAACCGACATTATATGGTACAACAACAGTTTCTTTCAACCATCCCTGAAGCACTCACCGCAAGTTCAGAAGAAACTTATTGGCTTTGCAAGTATCTAAATGGTCCACTGTATTCTTAAGTCCATATTAACTTTAGCTTAAATCTTGATGCCTAAAAATGAGTTCACGGTTATACTAGCGAGATTTAATTAAACTGCGGTTAGTTACTGTTCACTTCGCGGAAACGCCCAGTTAAATAACGAACTTTTATTTTTCTCACTATTCATTCCGTGAAACCGTTCCAATGTGATACGATCTGGATTCCGAAACTTAAACTACTGTGCCCATTCACAAACAATAATACTTATTCACTGCTTACACTGGGCACATCGAGATAAACTTATTTAGCGACTTGAGTGTAAGCCATATGACAGTGTAAAAGGAATTTGATGATCACGTGTGGGTGGATACTACTGGAACCAATGGCATTATTAAAAATTTATGAGTAAAACACGAACTTGTAGCCGTCTTATTAATTCTTGACCGACAATATAACTGAAGAATAGATCAATATTTTAAATGTTTTTTAATATAATTTAATTGCAATGGAGCACAGGCTCCGGTGGCAATTTCCCTACACACCCATCTTCCCCCTATCCTGCACCTACCTACATTTGCCCTCTACAAATTTTATCTTTAAATTCTTTCAAAGTTTTCGGTAAATTATTCATCATTTCTCTTGGTAACTCATTCCAATCCCTGACACCCTTACCTAAAAAAGAGAATCTTGCCACACCCTTGTGCCTGAAATCGAGTGCCAGCTTGTGGTCATGGTCATCTTTTCCCTTCCATGCACTATTTTTCATACTTATTACAATATCTTTCCATGCCTCATCGCCAGTATATGCCCTGTACACTCCCATGACCCTACTCATCCTCCTCCTGTCTTGCAATGAATCCCATTCCAGCTCCTTTATCATATCCGTCACTGATTGCATTCTGCGATTGAAGTGAACTACACTTAATGGTTCCTTGAGGTTTATTACTATGTACACAAAACACTGGTAAACAATAACAAATGTGGTACAGTTAGCGGATGACCGTCGAGAAATTTAGCCTGGTCCTGATCCGGGGTAGAGAGAGACGGCTTCTACTTCTCGCGAACTTCCGGTGGTCTTCTGTAGTTGAAGCTGGTTCCGCGGTCAGGCCGGAACTGGCGGTGGAGCGGCCGGCTACGCTTATATAGGCGGCCTGGCGCAGGAATTCCGTTGTGTGGTAGTACGGCGACCTCTGTAAGAAATAGTCCCACTTAGCTTCTAGATGATTCTATTTGTTTTCCTGGTTTGTTTTGATGTCTCTGCGCCTGTTTGGAGTCGTATATGTATCCCGGCGTGCAGGCGCGTTGTGTGTGAGGTCTGCCTGGCAGGGGCCTTTACTGGCAGACTGAACATACCTCCCTCCCGGGGGGGGGAGGGGGGGAAGCGATGTCTGCGACGTCTGCGAGGTCGTCTGCCGCGGCGCCCTGGAGCAGACTATGAAGGCTACCTCCAGGGGAGTACGGAGCTGTTCCCCTGGCGATGCGAGCCGACCTGCGTCGTGGTGCAGGTTGTGGTGGAGGTACTTGTGGAGCTAACGGCATCGGTTCGTCGGCGTCGATGGCCGGGGGCTGTACGGGGGGCGCTGAAGATGGTCCCCGCAGGTGGTCGAGAGGCTGCGGCTGAAGGGTGTCGGAGCGACCGACAGGTTGTGGCGTCGTTGGTGGCGCTGTAACTGTCCCTGAGCAACGGTTAGACGGCAGGAGTGGTGGAGGTGGCAGGGAAGGAGAGGAAGAAGTGGATGGCCGTGCCGTGGTGGAAGAGGACGGTGCCGTGGGGTAGCGGGGACGTAGTTGGTTTCGATGGCGTCGCACTATCCGGCCATCCAGGCTGACGTCGAACAGTTGGCGGCCCCGGGGCCGCTGGATGACCCCCGGAAGCCAACCGGCCCGGGAGCCAAACCCGCGGGCCCAGACTAGGGAGCCCGGGGTGAAACGGAATGGGCCCGAAGGTACCTGTACTTTGGGCGGGGGTAAGAGGAGATGGAGGAGAGTGCGAGGTTGGCGGCCATGTAGCAATTCCGCCGGGCTTTTGGCCCCCACTGGAGTGGTTCGATAGGAACTGAGGAAGAGTGTCAATGCCTCTTCGAGTTTGTGACTTGTGGTGTATTTGGTCATTTGGGTTTTGAATGTTCTGACTAGCCGTTCCGCCTCCCCGTTAGATTGGGGGTGGAAGGGCGGGGTGAGGAGGTGTTGGATATTGTTGGCGGTACAGAAGGATAGGAATTCCCGACTTCGAAATTGCGGTCCGTTATCTGTGACGATAGCGTATGGTAATCCTTCGATGGAAAAGATCTTCGTGAGGGCTGAAATGGTGACCTCTGTGGTGATTGTGGAGCAACGGACGACATATGGGAAGTGGGAAAAGGCATCCGTCACTAGGAGCCACTGGTGGCCTAGGAATGGGCCAGCGAAGTCGAGGTGAATGCGTTCCCAGGGTCCGGACGGTGCCGGCCAGGAAAGGAACTTTTGAGGGGGGCGGGGCAGTTGTTGGGCACAGATGGTACAGCGCCGCACCATCTTCGTGACATCCGTGGTAAGGCCGATCCAGAATACATGGCGTCTGGCAAGGGATTTGGTGCGGGCAATTCCCCAGTGTCCTTGGTGGAGAGTTTGGAGGATTGTCGGTTGTAGGGATCTCGGAACGACGACCCTCGGGGTGGAATTTGGTTCTGTGCGGAGGAGCACTCCCTCTACTACTGAGAGCTGGTGGCGGATGGAGTAGTAGAACTTGAGGTCTTGATGATGGCGTGGAGGGGAACGTTTTTGCCACCCGTGTTGGATGTGGTGTCGGATGACACGGAGGAGGGGGTCCTCCCCTGTGGCTGCCGCGACTTTTGAGGCCGTGACTGGAAATGTCTTCAGTGCTTCTTGTATGTCATCGTCGATCTGGAACACCAGAAGTTCCGACTTGTCGAAGGCAAGGTCTGGTCCCTGCGGTAGTCTGGATAAGGCGTCTGCATTGGCATGCCTGGAGGTGGTACGGAAATGCATGGTATATCTGAACTGGGACAGGAATAGTGCCCAACGCTGGATGCGGTGGGATGTTTTGGTAGGCAGACGTGTGGACGGATCAAATAGTGATAGGAGTGGCTTGTGGTCGGTAATGAGATGAAAAGAAATCCCATATAAAAGGGAATAGAATTTGGAGCAGGCAAAAACAATAGCTAGCGCCTCTTTCTCGATTTGAGAATATTTAAGCTGAGCAGCCGATAGGGCTTTGGAGATGTAGGCTACGGGGCGTTCCGTGCCATCTGGTAATTTATGAGACAGAACTGCCCCCACACCGTAATCGGATGCATCTGTGGCAAGTATCAAGGGGAGGTTTGGAGTGTATGGCATGAGGCATGCTGCGGACTTGAGCTGCTGTTTAAGGGTGTGGAATGCGGTCTCGCAAGCTGGGGTCCAACGGAACGGGACATTCTTGCGACAGAGGTGGTACAGGGGTGCTGCCACTTGTGCTGCTGAGGGTATAAATTTTCTGTAGTATGAAATTTTGCCTAAAAAAGATTTCAACTGATGTAGATCCTGAGGCCGAGGTAAGTTGGAAATAGCGTCCACATAGGAAAATGCTGGGGAGATGCCTTCCTGAGCGATGATGTGACCCAGGTAGGAAATGGATTGTTGAAAAAATTGACACTTGGAAAGGTTGCATTTTAATCCTGCTGCACGGAGGCGGAGGAAGAGTAGGGCTGGAGGTTGGTCATGTGTTCGGCAGCGGAGGGTCCCGTGACGACTATGTCGTCGAGATAGTTGATGCATCCCGGAATATCCTGGAGAAGTTGTTCGAGATACCGTTGAAAAATCGCTGGAGCACTGGCCAAGCCGAACATGAGCCGGTTGAGTTGGAAGAGGCCAGAGGGAGTGTTGATGACTGTGTATTGTCGGGACTGGATATCCAAAGGGATTTGAAGGTATGCTTCTGCCAGGTCAATTTTTGTAAAGTAGGTACCTCCTGCTAGTTTACGGAAGAGGTCGTCCGGTCTCGGAAGTGGATAGTCGTCTACCAGCAGATGCGGGTTGACGGTGGTCTTAAAGTCACCACAGAGACGTAAGCGGCGTCCTGGCTTCTGAACTATGACCAACGGCGTGGCCCAGGGGCTGAACCGCACCGGCTGGAGGATCCCTTCGTCTTGGAGACGTTGAAGTTCTTCCTGAAGTGGTTGTTGAAGCGCTACGGGTACCTGGCGTGCCCGGAAGTATCGAGGCCGTACGTCCGGCCGGAGTTGGAGTGATGCTTCGAAGTCCTTTGCACAGCCGACGCCTGGTGAGAACAGGTCCTGAAACTCGGTGCAAAGGGCGTCCACTTCAGGAAAAGGAACATGCTGAGATACGAGGTGTATGTTATCCTCAATTGAAAATCCGAATAAGCGGAAAGCGTCCAGTCCAAATAAGTCTGCTGTGAGAGAACTGTTAACTACTAAAAAGGGGACTGAACGATGTACAGACTTATACATGACGTTTGCTGTGAACTGTCCCAGGAGTGCTATTTCCTGTTTGTTGTATGTCAGGAGGCGCTTGGGGGCCGGCGAGAGGGGGGGCGAGCCAATTTGCACATAAGTAGTATAATTAAGCAATGAGACTGCTGCTCCTGTGTCGACTTGTAGGCGCAGGGGCTTGCCATTGACCGTAACGTCAATAAAAAGTTTGGATGCTGTGGAAGTGTCTACCTGATTGATATCCATAGGTGCGCCGCTCAACCTGTCTTGGTAAGACCCTGGGCGGCGAGAGCCGGGATTGGCATTGGTGGTGTTGGTGCGGCAGACGGACGCCAGGTGTCCTTCCTTGCCGCAACGTGAGCATTCAGCCCAACGATCCGGACAATTTTCCCTCTCATGTGCTGAATAACAGGCGGGGCAGGAGGGTAGGCGGAGCGGGCTGCGGCGTCGGCGCTGCGGGATCCGCTGCTGCTGCCGAGACTTGGTGCCCCTGCCGGAACGGGCCGGTTCGATGTCCTTCTGAGGAAGCGGTCCCCGGTTGTGGTGTCGGGAGGAGCGCGACTGGGAGCTCTGGATGGCGGCGACGTCCTGTGTGTCCTCTACGTCGGTTCGGATTGCGGCCACATCCGCCCAGGACTCCAGGCGGCGATCTGCGGCCGTAGATATTTCGAATTTGTAGGCAAGTTCGATGACCTGCTCCAGGGATGGGTCCTCTAACTTGAGGGCGTCATGCCGGAGTGCGGCATCTGGTGCAGCCTGTATGATGTGATCACGCACCATGTCGTCGGCGTAGGATTCGTGGGAACAACGAGTTTGAAACTTACATTTTCTGCTAAGGCCTTGGAGTTCGGCCGCCCACTGGCGATACGTCTGATCGGGCTTCTTACGGCATTGATAGAATTCGACGCGGGCCGCGACGACATGGTACCGGCGTCTGTAGTATGCATTCAGTGTCGTACAGATGGTCGTGAAGGTGAGGGTGTCGGGGTCTTGTGGCTGAAGTTTGGTGAGCAAGACATACATCTTCGATTGGTTCCAGGAAAGGAAATATGCACGCTGGTCTTCTTCTTTGGATATGTGATGAATTGCGAAGTGTTGTTTTATGCGCTTCTCGTAGGTCTCCCATTCTTCGACGTCGTCGTTGAATGCTGGGAACGGAGGCGGGGCCGTGGGTTGGCGGAGATTCCTGACTTCCGCAATCAGTTGTCTCTGAGATTCGAAGAACTGATGTAGAAGTCCTTGGAGGAACTGTTGCCATTCCGTAGGTGCTGCTGGCGTAGCCATGATGGTCGAGAGTTCTTATCCCAACCTTGTCGCCACTGAAGTGAACTACACTTAATGGTTCCTTGAGGTTTATTACTATGTACACAAAACACTGGTAAACAATAACAAATGTGGTACAGTTAGCGGATGACCGTCGAGAAATTTAGCCTGGTCCTGATCCGGGGTAGAGAGAGACGGCTTCTACTTCTCGCGAACTTCCGGTGGTCTTCTGTAGTTGAAGCTGGTTCCGCGGTCAGGCCGGAACTGGCGGTGGAGCGGCCGGCTACGCTTATATAGGCGGCCTGGCGCAGGAATTCCGTTGTGTGGTAGTACGGCGACCTCTGTAAGAAATAGTCCCTCTTAGCTTCTAGATGATTCTATTTGTTTTCCTGGTTTGTTTTGATGTCTCTGCGCCTGTTTGGAGTCGTATATGTATCCCGGCGTGCAGGCGCGTTGTGTGTGAGGTCTGCCTGGCAGGGGCCTTTACTGGCAGACTGAACAGCGATAATTTCCAGAAACAAATCTAGCAGCCCTTTTTTGCACCCTCTCCAACTCCTGTATTTGATACGTAAAATGAGGGTCCCGTACTACACTACCGTATTCGAGCAATGGTCTGACCAAAGTTTTGTAACCCAATTCCTTGACTTCTCTCGTACATCCCCTCATAACTCTCTCCAACAAGTGCAGAACTTTGAAACCTTTTCCTACCACCTGTCCTCTGTGTCCTGCCCAGTTAAGTTTGTTATCAAAAGTAATTCCAAGATATTTACATTTCAAGTCTTCAGCAAGCAATTCTTTCCCCACCTTATATTCATAATTAACCTTTTGTTTTTTATTTGTGTATCTAATAAGCTGACTCTTCTTTGCATTTATCTTCATTCCATGTTTACCAACCCAATTAAATATCCTGTCCAGATCACCCTGCAACTGTTTACAATCCTCTATCGTTTTGATTCTTTTATACAGCATTATGTCATCTGCAAACAATCTAATTTCAGATAGTAAACAATCAACAGGATACTAAAAACGTAGTTGTTTCTGAGAAGATTCTTCATCAAACCGAAATATAAATAAGAAATTAGTACAAACTACAAAAAAAATTAATATAAGGGAAACGTCGGGCTAGGGAATCATCGATTTTAATTGTTGTTGTATAAACTGATCGGCCAAAGCATTATGACCACCCGTTTAATAGTGTCTTGGTCCACCTTTGGAACGCTATACGGTACCGATTCGGCGTAGCATGGATTCGGCAAGTCCTTGATAGGTTTCAGCAGGTATCTGGCACTAGATGTGTATGCCGAAATACTTGTGCCTGCACCGGCATTGTAATCTGCCGTCAGATCTGCCACAGATCACCACCTATCATGCTTCACAGAGTGGACAAGTCTCCAACCTCCATGTTCTGTGATAAGGTGTGGGTGGCCAACATTTTGCCTCCTATTCGTGGTTTCACCATCCTTCAACCATGCTACAGATGCTCACTACCGTAGCAAGCAAACAGCCTACCAGCCTCACCGTTTCCGAGATGCTCGTTTCCAGGATCCAGGCAATATCTGCCCTCTGTCAAAGCCACTTATGTCAGTGTATTTCCCCATTTGTCATGAGTATCGTCGCTAGAATAATTCCCCGTGCGTCTTTGCTCATCTTACATACTTTCTACCACATGACGTAACCACGACGTCACCAGACGGTATTCAATCTCGCGGCGTGCAATGGTTAATGTTTTGGCTCATCAGTGTATATTGTTATAGGTTCAAGGGATTTTAAGGAACGAACCTGAATTTTTGAGGAATGGCGTCCCAAAGTTTCCGTAGTAGGTTGAATATCAAGTTGTAGTAGTAACTCCGTTTGTAGAAACGGTATTAGCCGAACGCTCAAGGTTCATGGGGGATTGGGTGAGGGGCATGGAATGTGAAGAAATTCAGGTATGGTCTTTTGTTTGATCCACACCGTCATTCACCTGTATTGATTTCGGGAAACTATGAAAAACCAAAATCTGGGTGGCCGGACTAGCATTTGAATCCACGTTCTACCGAATGCGAAGCCAGAGCGTTACGCCTGGTATTAGAAAGACTGATGTTTAGAAATGGCGTAGGAAGAAGAATGATATCCAGAGTACTTTATACACGAGAATGAACCGAATTGGCAACAGCTGAAAGTTTCTCCTACATAGCAGTATTCAAACAAAAACATACAAAATGTGATTGCAAACATTTATTAATGTAGATGCAAGAGTACAACTGAACAAACAGAACAATGGGCTGACTTTTTTCATTAACAGCAGGGCTGAGTGGTCTGGAAGCTTAGTGGATACCGCGCTCGTCTTCGGACTTAGGACTGAGCGTAGTGGAAGAGCGGTAACGCTACGGCCTCGCGTTCGCGAGGACATTAATTCTTATCCCCGTCCGGGCATCCATATTTTGATTTACCATGGTTTCTACAGATAACACCAGATGAATGCCGGGATGCTTCCTTCAAAGGCCATGGCCAAATTCCTTCACGTTCTTTGTCCCCAGTCCTTTCCCGCCTCTAATGTATTCGACGTCAACAAATCGTAAAGCCATACGCAAAAAAAAAAAACTTCGGGATGTGCGGTTTGTGTCTCGGTACGTTCAGAAATTTTTAGTGGGGGTGGGGGGTGGGAGGCTTTGGTTTGTTAGGACGCTTCACGCCTCGGATTCCACGTTAAACTGTAGGTCGACGACAGAGGCAGAATATGTGGCAGATGTAAGCAGGTTACAAGACCAAGCGAATTTACTTGTTAGTTCCGCGTGGGTGCTTAGTCTCACCGTACCAGTTAGCATCTGATCAGGTTGTTAGTGAGCGGGTGGAGATATCGATCTGAGTACGGGCGAAGAGGGCCATTATGTTCTGGCGCCCCGGGTCTAGCAGGACTTAATAAGTCCGCTCAGCCGCTGCATACCGGCCGTTATTGCGTGCCTGCTGAAAGAACCTGCGCTGCAACGTACTGCTCCGAATATGCGGGGCGAAACGCGGACAAATCCAGGCAACGACATATGCAGAGTGTAAATTAGTAGGCGCGACAAATTTAATGCCTGACATTTACAGGAAACTCGACACTTTGCTGTTATATGGTGCAAACCGTGGAAATTAATTACACTCTGGGGTTCTGTCTAGCTTTTTTGAATTTCTTGGTAAAATGTAGATATTTACAGTAATTAGTTTAAACGCCAGTCAAAAGTGACAGACTCACGTCTATGGTGTTATTAGGAATATGATATGTTAAAGGTTTTTTAAGGGAAAAACAATTTATCATTGTCATTTATATTAATATTTTTCGTCATGTGAATAGCCTTACTCTCATCAGATTTTCGGAGTATTTGTCTATAATGTTTTAAACATCTGGATTTGATTTTAATGACATAAATTTTTTTGTTAGTAGAAAATTTCTAATAAAAGTGTAATTTCAAAAAGAATTACTGTTTTTATTTGATTAATATAATTCGTGATTCCCTTTGTTTCGTACGATCTTTCATACACTTACCTGTTTGTTATCTTCTGTCAAAAAAAAATCCTAACCTATGTTGTCATTTAGTTCCCGGAGCTGGTACCAAGAATACACCGGACACTCTGCTCCATACATGAATTTCTGTATTTTGTAAATTAACAGAAAGCAACATATAAACTTAAACGAACATCACATTAATTTTTTTACACCTTTACCCCAAACACTATAGTTTTTATCTCTGCTACACAACAGACAATCGCATTTTAGGTGACATAACAGTTACATTTTCTTTTAACAATGTAAGTGCACAATAAAATCAAATTCGATTATTTATTTTATTTACATTTCCTTTTACCAATAAAAGCGCAAATAAAGTCAATTAAGTTATACATTCGAAATTTCCTGATTAGCCTAGCAGCGCTGAGCTGTCAGTCAGTGTAACTACATAACACGTCGGGCATTATCGGGACTCGACGAAGCTTGCCGAGTCACTGAGGTGAGTCCAGTCTTCAGCATTGACGCATGTTATTAAGGTGGATAACTGCGCGATAAGTATATCATATTTCGTTTAGCTCTCTTTCTCTTCACGTGTTTTCATAACTATCAATGCAGTAACTTATGATTACTGAATATGTTTACCGATCGCATTTACCATTTAATTTAATTGACACATCTAAATAACAGACCAAGAAAAACGTTTTACTTCTGACTCAAATTGGTCTTTGAAATTTTATTTTTTTGTTGTGATAGTCTTGTTAGCAGACGAGGAAGTTAGGATATAGAGAAGTTAATAAATGACATAAACAGAAAACTGGAAGAAGGGTTTGGAGTAATTATAAACTAAAGCCAGAAATAAGAAGCTTACAGAAACGATAATATCTTTATATATAAAGATGAATGTATAATTGTTTGTTTGTTAGTTTGTTTGTTCTTCATACAAATCCACAGTTTTCATCCGATCTCGATGAAACTTTGCACACTTATCCTTTGAAACAAGGAGAAAAATACTGTCTGCATTTGGTTGAAAAATTATCTGTATAAATAACACATTTTGTCTCATAACTTAGAAATACGGCGATAGACAGACACGTTGAATATGGTCGTCTCCGTACCGTGTTTCCGTGTAGTGGACTGCCAGCTCAGTGGCTAAAGAGCTTGTTTACGAACGTCGTGGTCTCCGGTTTAAATCTCCGTGGAGGCTAAGATTTAAAAAAATTGTTTTTGATCATAAGAGTCACGGTTGGGCCGTCGGTTATTCGGATTGAATTTTAAACAGTAGATATCACAAAGGTAGGGGTGCAACCTGAGGCAATTCGTAGGTAGTCTTGCAATACAGTAGATGTACACTTTTTTTACGTTATATTGATCCATCAGGGGTGATTCGTAGTCAATGTGTGTGTAATCTGCAGTAGGAATACTATAAATGCGGAAGTAAGTCTCTGTCTTATGTTATGTTTTGACAATTAAATGCCTATACCGATATTGACGGAATTTGAAGAGAAAATCTGTATGGAGGGCACTGGACTTTGTTTGTTCTTCATACAAATCAACAGTTTTCATCCTATCGCGATGAAACTTTGCACACTTATCCTTTGAAACAAGGAGAAAAATGCTGTCTACATTTGGTTGAAAAATTATCTGTATAAATAACACATTTTGTCTCATAACTTCGAAATACGGCGATAGACAGACACGTTGGATATGGACGTCTCCGTACCGTGTTTCCGTGAAGCGGGCTGGTAGCTCAGTGGCTAAAGCGCTTGCTTACTAATGTCGTGGTCTCCTGTTCAAATCTCCGTGGAGGCTAAGATTTTGAAAAATTGTTTTTCATCGTAAGAGTCAGGCCTGGGCCGTAGGTTATTCGGATTGAATGTTAAACTGTAGATATCACAAAGTTAGAGGTGCAATGCGAGGCAAATCGTAGGTAGTCTTGCAATGTTGTAGGTGTACACTTTTTTACGTTACAATGATCCCTCAGGTGTTGTTCGCAGTCAGTGTGTGAGTGTGAACCACAGTAATATTATTTATAAATACGGAAGTAAGTCTCTGTCTTTTTGTTACGTTTTGACGACTAAATGACTATATCGTTGTGATGGAATTTTATAAGGAAATCTGTATGAATGGTACAGGATATTTTTTCCAGTATGATTAACAGTTGCAGTCACGAAATTTTGAGACCTTATCGAATGGTGACAGAAATATGTTGGAAATTGATTCTCTTCAAGAGACAGGTTCGCCGGTACAATGATATAGTGTTAGCTTTCCTGTCATATTATTCCGACTCGATATTGTTTGGGACCAATCCTTCGTTACCAACAACTTTCTATATTTAATTCTGGAAAAAAAAAATTAATCCACGCGTACGAAGTCGCGGGTACGGGCTAGTTAAATATAAAAACGAAACCATGTCTTACAAGAAGTAATTTATCTATCAGTACAATAAAATTGTAAAGAAGTCGTGTCTGTTAGTGAAGTTTACTTCAAACAGTTCACTACATGGGGTACAGAGCCAAAAACTGGAATTTTTATGTCTGTCTGCGAAAACTGACGAGAAAACCAACAAACGGATTTCAACGAAATTTACACATAATCATACCTTTGTCATGGATTAACATACGGTACACTATCATCCCGATAACTCATATAGTATCTTCCCAAAGTTACACTCCCGACGACAGATTCGTTAAACCCCCTAAATATCGCAAAAGCTGACTAATCGATTTCAACGAAATAAGTTAACATTCAGGGTATCTTTATCCACGTAAGTTGCATATTTCTGGAAGAAAACGTCCAAAATAATATGAATTTTTGAATTAAATATAGCACAGTAATAGTTTATGTACACACTAAGAAGTTAAAAAAAACTGTGCAAGCAACGAAAAATATATATGCAAATATAATTATCTTACTACCATCTCTAGGAAAATAGTCCACTTATTCCCTTACAGATGACAGTAATGTAATTTTATACTCAGTAACATTCTGTTCAGATCGTAAAAACTGGTTTTGCGATATAATTAAGAAAAATGTAATGGTTTATTTTACCTTCGTAAAGGTATGTATAGTTGTCTTACTGTTATACATGGTTGGTGATATTGGCAGTTTCACTTGAAATATTGTTTACAGAGGAGCTTTCTATAATGTTAATAATAATTCCATGTGGTAACAGGGTTTCTATTGACTGCGCATTCTGCACTTGTAGTCGTCTTAATCTAACCCAGTAATTCTACCGGGTGCAGTTTAACGTGGAATTCGAACCTCGGAAGCGTTCTGGCGTACTTCACATTACACAGCAAGCTGTGCCAGAAGTGAAGGTCGAGTTAAGGGCTTATGAAAATCCCCGCAGAGACAGGGATTCTAACCGAGGACCTTTCGATCACCAGTCAGAGCAGTCATGTGATGGGGCTTCCATTGCTTGTCAGGTTTTTGTTTCAGGTTTTTCCTCTTCATGTGTTGGTTTCGCCCTTTTCTCAGCCGATCTTATAGTACATAGGAGAAGTTCATTTGCTAGTTTTTGTCCACCTCGAGTACTTCATTTCCTAAGTACCACCTATATCTAGGAGTCATTCCCTATCACCACCTGAAGGGGCTCCCAACGAGGGACCATCTACCCCCTATGGGTCTATCATAGTTCATCAGTTAATTAATAACATAAATCTTATATTACACTGCTGATGAATCGCAGATACACGTATTAGGAAGTCTAATTAGGAATGATGGCTGCATGTGCCAAAAGCAGAACAGTCCTAGCTAAAATGTCCTTCCTGATCAATAGATACCTCTATACTTTCAGACATTGATCTGCAACTCAGAAAAAACTTTTTGAAACATTTTACGGACATGAAGGTTGGTTTCTGGAGAAATGCGAATAATTGCAACACTTGGAAATTGAGTTGTTAATAAACAACGCAAAAAATGGACTTGTTTTGAAAACGTTAGAAGAGGAGGAAATACGAGCGAAATTGTTTAATTTGTTAAAGAAGAGAAAATTCACAGGTAAGAACTGTAAACTAAGACTGGAGCAGACAAGTGGGAACATAAGGGGTACCTCGGGCCTTGAGATTAGTTCAGGAAAGAAAGATAGGAATGCTTGCATCAAACCATGCGAAAAACTAAGATAGGCAAGTTAAATCTTTAGTTAGTTGTAGCTTATATCTATGTTTATTTAACTACGTAACTCGCATAGCAATGATTTGGTCTCATTAAAATTTATGTCTTATTTTTGTCTTGATTCAATCTTAGCAGATTTTTTGTTTCATTCGGCTTCTTTACTGGTAGATTTCACCCATAATTATTACCGTTTTCGTGTAATAATTGCGTTCAAAGTTTGAAACTGTGTACCGATTTGCCACAATGTATGCAAGACGAATAATGTGTGACAGAGGTGAAGGTGTTTTATACGATAGCAGCAAACAGTCAGCACAGATTTTGCACGCATCGCTAGTAGTCACAAAGAAATTTCACGAAGGTGCTTAAAAAATATCGGATTTCGTTTTTTACCTATAGGAAGTTATAACAAAAGAGTGTAAGTACATTATGGTTTGATTTCTCTCGTATAATCGAATTTTTTCGGGCTAACCGCTACTTTGCTCAGTGATGAATACTTGAAATACCCGATCGCGGTCTTATTCGTCTCACTTTCTCTGTGATCCATAAGACACAAACGTCGCACTTGATCCAAGATTACTGGTAGAGCAAAGGAATCGTCTGACAAACTTTTTCTCTGCGGATAAGTTTCCGTTTCACTGTTAACTTTTTCACATAGTTCAAACGACACAAAAAGTTTCGTGAGAGGTTTCAACAGACAGCGGATACATAGTGGAGTCTAGAAGTAGCTTTCAGCTTCAGATCAGACTCGTCATTTGGGGCCATATGCTGAAATCTTCCACTTAAAAAAAATCTTCTCTCCAGTGAGCATTGCCGTACACCCACAAAGCTTTTCTGTCGTATGTGTATTCTCGAAAATATTTATGTTAATGGGTGCACTGTAGCATGTTAAAAGTCATTCTCAAACAGTTGAGTTACCAGTCTTACCTTTTTTTTCAGTCCTCTATCCCTTCCTATCTTGCGCTAACCTCTTCATCTCAATATATCCACATATTTAGTAACTAACATGATATAATATGCAGTTGCAGATTACAGTGGAAACTTGTTATGGTAATTGGTATGTAATAAAATAACTGGTTATTAGATGGTAATAACAAGTGTATACACTGTTCCACATATGTAGTAAATAACCTGGGATTGTATTTGCAGATTACAGTGGATATTGATTATACTAATGTGCTGTTAAATAGCTAACTCGTTACCAACTGCTGGTAATATAATTGATGCTATTAATAAGTATACGTACTGTTCCAGAACGCCGAGACTGTTCTCAAATGGAATCAAAGCGAACATATCTATCTATATATCCCTTACAACCTACGTCTTCAATTATCTGCTTAATATAAATTTTAATCTTTGCCTACCTTTGCAGTTCTTATCTTCAACTGTTCCCACCTCTAACAAATTAACCAATCTTAAAATGTGGCCCACCATCCTGCCTCTTCTTTCTGTAAGATGCTTTCACAAACATAATTAAAGAAACAAAGTTGATAGCATTGACTGTGAACCACTACCAAGCAATTACACTGTGTACCGGTATCTATTAACTTGCAGGCTTATTTGCTTGACAGGTAAGAATGATGTGAAAGTGCAGAATCGTTAACAATCAAGGAAAAAAATATTATTTCTCAAGCTTCTTACGAAAACTACAAGAATCAACAACAACTACAACATTAACTACAAGAATTAACCGGATTCCCGACCTGCGGAACCACCGACCAGAAAAACATCTGACAAGATTACTATGTATTTATCGGAAATACACGGCAATGATGTCGAAAAAGATGGAGCTGTACTCTAAACTTAACTTACAATGTATACATTATTAGTTTGAAATTATTTTCTGAATCTAAACCCAACTCCGTATCAAATGTTCATTGCTCTCTGACATCAGGCGGTACAATTTACTGACTGGTTAGAAAGACCGCTCTCGTAATCAACGGAGTGTTTTCGTTGTAACTCATGAGACATTTATTTAGCACTGGCCTTGGAGGACGAGTCAGACTTGGCCAGCGGAATTCGTTTCTGGGTAAACCCCTTCCAGAGCTCCTGGGACCACGCCAGTCATGCGCCATGGTAATTAGTAAACCAATAAAGACAACAGTATGGTTAACCGTGGACATTCTACTGCCTTGGATTATTCAAACTCTCCACAAATCAATAAGCCTCCAACGCATTGAGAGGTAGGTTTCACATGCTGCTTGATAGAAACACTTTCAACAACTGAACCAATGAAAATACAGTTCCTGAAGATGCGGATTCAGATCCCAGTCAGTTCAGACGTCCAGATTTTGATTTTCCAACTTAACGGGTGTAGTTTCCTCAGAACAATGATACAAATAAATAATTAAAAAATAAAAAATAACGTAAAAACAAAAAATAACAGAAAAACAAAAACAACAGAAAAACAAAAAACACAATAGAGTAATTTTTATATGTCGTGTACCGTATATAAATTAGATATGAACATTAAATAAGTTTAAAATATTCATTTACTCATCAAATGTGTTTAGTAATAGAATATTTTATTTTTGAAAAAGTAGAATTATTACTCTGAAACAAAATAATCTGCCAGACATAATTTTGAAAATTTAGCGGATTTTAGTTTTTTTTATTTGTTAATTATTTGCCATCTCTAGGAGCAGGTAATGATTATTATTTATACCAACTAACAATGAAAGTATAAAAGTTTGCATTGCTCCCTTTTGCTGTCTCAAGCTAGTATTACATTTAATTCAATTTGTGTCATGCATACAAAATAAGGTAAATATTTCTCTTATTTTTTTTTTTTTTTTTTTTTTTTTTTTTTTTTTTTTTTTTTTTTAATTTTTTTTAAGAACTTATAGGTTTTAAGGCTCTGTATCTTCCGAACGAATTCTTATAGGATTACTTATTTGTAAGACTATCCGTCACAGATCATAATTAGTTCAACTCTTTAACTTGGAAATTTAAAACTGGACACTATTTTCGTTCCTGCTACCCCAAACACGAGCAAAAATAAAAATTTGAAAAGTCATTGGGTTGAAAATAATTATAGACGGTTTATTGAAAGATTAAGGACTTTCATATGTATCAAATGCAAGCTGGCATCCCGCAAGAAACCAAAGAGGAAAAAATAGGTACCTGTTTCATATATACCTATATATATATATTTATTTATGAGTGTATATGTGTTTTTATGTGTGAATGTATGTATGTGTGTGTTTGGGTGTGTATGTGTGAATGTATATACGTATTAATTTGTACTCATTGATTAAGTATTTGGTAGTAACTGGTGTCAAGTTATTCTAATTACTAATACAGAAAACTAACTCATCTAATACATTCAATGACACTTTATTTAATTAAGTAACCAACATTCACGTAATTTGGTAAATTTATTAAAACAAAATTTTTAATTATATGTGTATATTGTAATAAATCGTAAACATGGGCTCATAATTCATATTCTGGTTCTGGGCTATTCCGTAACAGTAATATAAAATAACTTTTACAAATAATTTTGGACTTAATTCCACAATTAGTGCGAAAACAAAAAAAAAATTATTTTCTCCCCGTTATTTGTTAAACTATTGACAGGAAAATTCTTTTACAATTTTCAGTCTCCCCTGGAGTTTGTGGTTTTCTCAACAACAAAATTAACTGTTTTTGAACAAAAAACGTATTAATCCTTAAATTATGTGAATCACAGTAAAAAAATTGTTGTGAGAAAATTTTGTATTAAAAACTTCCTTAGAAATATTTTTTTATGTGTACAAAATCCTCATTGCGTGAGATTTTTTTTCAGGTCTTGGTCCCTAGTGTTGTCTAATTCATTTCACTCTTCCAGTTCTCCATTGCCTTTAAATTTGTTAAACAATTTTTCCAAGCAGTGAAATGCATTTGTGTTAAAAGATCATTCCTTCCCTCATTAATCTTTTTTTCCCCATAAGTTTTCGTCATTTACACAGATCACGTCCTCGATAAATTTTAATGTTCTCATCGGTATGTCAAAAAAATTTGTTTGGAAGCTTGACTTCAAAGTTTCTTTTTTTTTTGGGAAAGTACTAGGCTGATGTAATTAAATTCTATATTATGTACCAAATAAAACAACGGCACACAGAAATAAATAAAAATCTAACATTGAAGTCATTAAATATTTTCGAGATAATAACGATTGTTTGTCGACAATGAGTGTTTTCCAAGATAGTTATCTTAATAATTTATCACATTGGTGTTGTTTCACGGGAGATAGAATTGTACATTAATACAAGTCACAAATAGACAGCACATCTCCTCACGCAATTTTTGAATTAAGGCAACATCATCGATTTACTGCGAGCCTCCGGGTGAGGTTGTACAGTACTAGTTTATAGGCTTTGTTGAAACGTGTCCGAAAGGGGACCTACAGTTTTATGCGGAATCCAAAGAACGGAGCGTTCTAGCATACCTCACATGAACAGAGAAAAGTTTTGCCAGTGTGTAGCTCAGTTTTAAAGCCAGTAAAAATCCCAGCCGAGATTGGGATACGAACAGGGGACCTTCTGTTCCCCAGTCACATGCACTCACAAACTGAGCTACGAGACCGTTCTCTGTTAGCTATAAGTTGCAGATTTCAAAGTTGTGGACGTTGAGTATTTTGTTGAGCCAAAACCGAATATTCGTACTGTAAATTTGGTAAAAACATGTTGTGAGGGATGCTGTAGAAATAGAGAGGCCGGAAAAATATAATGTTTGTCTACCGCTGCGGGGGGTGATCGATGTTTAGAGATCGTCATGGCAGAGGACGAAATTTCGGTAGTTAAAGTTATCAGGTTGAGATCATTTTTGTTACCACATCTATCCCAGAAACACTATTACGTAGGTAGTTGAAACTACTCTTCAGTATTGACCATATAACGTATTTAAACCATAGACAATCAAAATACTTATATCTAAAATTATTTATAAGATGCGAGCAAAACAAACGAATTGATTGAATTGGATTGGTATATCTGTTCCAAAAAATCTCAAAAACTACTGAGTAGATTTCGATGGTGCATTCACCGTTTTTAAGCTTAGGATCAGACTTGAAATGTGTGATATGTTACTTGACGCCAGAGTAGTAAATGAAATTCTGAGCGTATCTTAAGAAGAACCAAAAACGTGATACCAACTAGATGTCATACTTTGTAAAAATAATACGGCATCTACCAGTTCCTTTCTTAAATTTCAGTTATGCAGTCTTTAATCCCCACACACAGCCACAGTGAAAGTGAAGAGGAAACTACGAAAATAGGAAACTATGTAAATTAATAATTACGTATATAACGCCAGAAATATTGTTGCAGTCAAAGTTATCTCAGTTAACGAAGCTACAATATCTGATTGCTGATAGTAACCTATGAAGTCAGCCTTTCGTGTTATCAAGCAATTCTGGAAAATAATTCTGATAACTTGATATGCAACCGTAAATGTGCGGTACAGATTTTAATTTTGATCTCTAGCACCAGGTAAGTAGCATAATGAGACAATTTTCTGCTCTGTCGGAAAATGAGTCAGCAAATGAGACATACTTAATGTTTTATGTTAACAAATTCCCATTAAATCCGAATCCTCAGTTTTAAGGTTATTCCAGATTCGTAAAATAAATGTGTCGTAACGTCTAAAGACATATGTCAGACTTTAACTCGGATCCCAAGGTTTCAAATTACGAAACTCAATTTAAAATCTATATTTTTTGCGTGATGACGGAACAAACAAACATATTCCAGATCCTGATTTATGTATGTGGTATGTATTAATACTCGAATGGTACGTGCTTTCATTTGCGAACAACAATATTAACAGATGTTATAATTAGGTTGAAATTCAGACTAGACCAAAATGAAAACTGACATTCTGTATCACAGCATTCAAACCAACCCGTTCTGGGAACTGTGCTAGTAAATCGAAGTTTATTTTCATTCCGGTATTGGCTGGTGCCAAATTAATGAAACTTGGTACACATGATTCTCATTAGGACGTTTAGTCTTTCATATTTTCGAGTTTTTCGTTTTAAATAGCTCCTGAAACTTATAATAAAATCAGTTATGTTAATGAATCCCAAAACTGTGTTGAGTGTCGTTAGTTCGCTATACGTATGGTATTTGTTAAAGCTTCCTTGAAAATTATGTTTACGGACGCAGAAATGTATATTGCATTGAGAACTAGGGCTGACGGTCTGTAATATCAAATTAGAGAAGCAATTAGAGAGGTAGCGCCAGATCTCGGGGTATCTTCAAGTTTAGGTGAGCGAACTTTACGCAAGGAATGTATAATGAGCAAATTCAGATCGTTGTTAGAAGTGAAGCAGACATCTCCACCTAAGAGAGTTCTCTGAAGCAGCTTTAACGGAAAATAATGTTGTAGGGTTGCACTAAAACATGTTATCAAACCGTGAAGTTCCATCAAATAAAAGCTTCGATAGTTGTGCATTTAATAAATGTGAAATAACAGTTGTCTACGCTGCAGCGAAAATGTAACGAAAGTAATGAGAAAAAATCGGGTAAGTGCAAGTCGAGCCTTTAGTGACTAGGCTTCCGTATGTGGTATGTCAGATGACAGTCGCTTGGCAGTGAGTGATATATTTTTCTGTTAGGTAGCGGACTCCGTCCCACGGTTCTCCAACGTTGCGCCAATTTACCATTTGCTCTTTATGTGAAATCATTCAGTTATAATAAAATTTATTATCGATATACTAGGATACATTGCAGTTTTAATAAAGAGCACTTTCAATAAAATAGTGTTAATATTTCGCATAGTTACCTCAAATTAAAAACTTCTGCTTCTAAACTATATTGACGTAAGTATTTTAGTAATTCTCTTTTAAATACGGGATATAAACCAAATAAGAGATAATTACAAATTACCAGTAGTGACGTTTGTCAGATAGACCTAGTAACAACAGTGGTCTAAAACACAACGCTGACGCCACGCACGAATTTTTTTTTTTTTTTTTTTTTTTTTTTTTTTTTTTTAAATCTTAGTTCTTTATGGTAGTTGAGGAGCTCTAAACATCTATGAATCCTGTTTTTAGGTAAAATGAAAAAAATAGAAATGCGACCTCTTTACATCTATGACAACTCCTCTAGAATGCAACTTTGTAGTAAGTGTGTCATTTTTCCCCTTTCAATCACAGATAACTCGGAAAAAAATGTATTAAGTTTATCTCCACAGCTGGATGCACCAGTTGAAGATTAACTATTTTTATATCTCTTTCGTGTAATTTATTTACTTACTTTTTATGAGATTTCGTCTTTAATATATCATGCGCAAACAACTATATTAACAAAGAACTGGAATGAATTCGGACATCGTGTTTTGAAGGAACCATCCCGGCATTCGCCATTAGTGTGATCTGGGAAAACCATGGAAAACCCAAATCTAGATTCCAACCCATGTCCTCCTAAATGCAAGGAAAAAGAATTACTGCTCACCCACCAGGCGTGGTGACAAACTGCTGAATGGAACACGAATAATACTGTAGGTGGATCCAGCAGTGGTCTCCTTCTTTATTCCCAATTTATGTGAAGTAATTTATTGTATTTTTTGTGAACTTGCTGCCTTTAATATTGATTTATGGCTGTCATAACAGCACTTACAAACAGACAGAACAAATTGAATGTCTATCCTACCTCTGAAGCCAGAACTAGTATACCTTCTATGGGACGATCCTACCAACCTTCTGGTTGCAGTTGAGATCTACCGGCAAACAGAAACATTCTATCAGCGAGTTGAACAAAACAGAGAACAGGATGAAAGGCTCCATACCCTTGGCACAACCAAACCAAGGCACTGGCACAAATACAAAGTACCACTAAGCATCATATATCAGCCTGAATAGAACTGATATGACTGTAAGGAAACTGTAGGGGTTTTTTCACATAAGGTCGTCTCTGACGAACCGTAGTCATGTTTTCCCCTCAATGAGTAATAAAAAGTGTCCCCAAAATAGCCTATCCTATACAGAGAGACACATTAAGTAGTGTTGCCCCGGCAACGGAACTTTTTACACAAACAAGCCGTTGAGGCACAGACACATAAAAAAAAAAAAAAAACACGACAATGGCTGTCAATGCTAGTATTTTGTTAGGACAAAGTAGTATCTCTCTGACTTTGTTTCAATAATTTTAATCCAAATTTTTGGCCAAAATAAACTTACATCCATTCTGAACGTACTGTATAAATATATAATGCTGATCTTACTATAGTCTGTCCTTAGCTCTCTTTCAATTTCAAATAACATGGTTTCATTTTCTGACTAATGAAATTTTATGCGGATACAGTTAATAAGCTCTGTGTATAAAACCGGTAGCATAGATATTCAATAACATATCGGTGTTTGGTTTCAGCAGGAAAGACAAGAAGAGATCAAACTTCAGGAGATCTGTCCCAAAGATTAGATACATATTTGAGGTAGTAGCCGTCTTGAAATGGTAGAGTATCGGCCATGTTGCTTTAAAAAAAAGTTGAAAAATGCATATAAAACGTTAATAGAGTGAGACTCCAAGATATCTGGAACATGGTAGCTGGCAGAAAACTAAACAAGACGGTTGTGCCTGGAAAAGACTGTTGAAACATTATTTGTGTTAGGCCACATCATTACGAAACTGAATTTTTTGATGATGAACGTATCTCAGATACATGTGAACATGTAATATTCGATGTCAATTGGTTTTATACTCAATTATTTTGGGTATTTTGCTGATAAATTAATCAGAAACAATGAGTTTGAAAGGCTTCCGTTCTTGAACAAAAGTGCTGTCGTTTTCATAGTGAATCACGGAAACAGGGTCAGGCTAAAATGTAAACGATAACAATTTGAGAATGTCTTGTGGTGTCATTACTTAACGTACTCACTGTCGATAAAGATATCAGACCATAGAGAGAATAAAATATTTCACATTTCGAAACTGATAAGAAATAAATAAAGCCAGTTCCCTCAGAAGAAGAAAATTGAGTGTCTACTTGTGTTAGACGAAATTATACGTTACAGACATACTAGCGGTTGAGCAGAAAACTTAGGAAATGTTACAATTAATGTAAGTAGTCTGATGGTTAATGCGATAAATCTAGCTTTAGCAAATATTGAATGGTAAGAGAAGAAAAGCGGAGATGGACATCACTGGGCCATTCTGCAGCTTCATGTGTCAGCAGTTCTTGCAAGACAGGCAAACTTGTTGTCTAACGGTATTCTACTGCTGTCTCAGAGTCTATATGAACCGTGTAACAGAAGGTTTTCAAGTAAGATTATCATCAGCGAAATTAATAATACATGTCCAGAAAGACAAGTCTGCGGCATTATTTTTTGGAAAGTAGAACTGAAACCAGTAACAGACAAAATCCAGAGGGCCCATTTTTTAAGGCTGGTCGCTTACTCCGAGAGGAATTTAAGATAAGAAAATTAATCGAACTGTCAAGGAGTAATAAACTCGCTTCGTACGTGGTCCAATAAAGCAAAAATAAAGCTTTCATCCATTAAAGAAAATTTAATGTTGGAAAAAATCTCGATCTTTCCGTCACTCCTAGGACGTTCGGAACGTGTGACGCCCCTAAGGTTTTATTAAATGTTTTTACTGTACGTTTCGTGTACTGCCTGCGTAGCGCAATGTCGGAATTCACATATAGGGGAAACGTTGCAACAGATGTCCTCAGTGTAAAAACAACAAGTCAAAAACTCGTCATGGTATTGCGTCAGAGTGAATCATTTCGGGCGCGGCATATCCATCAGTTTGCATATCAGACATGCGCTCCCTTGGTAGCAAGTTTTAATCTACATCAGCGTTAAGAATAGTTTTTGTGTGTGACTGTTGAAGAAATCATCTGAGTTTGTCATTTTTCAGCTGTTGGAAGTAAGTGCTGGTCTTTTGCGATTTTTCTTTGGAAGTGTGGACATTCGTATAGTCGCTACAGGTTAGGTTTTATCTCCGAGGGAAGGATCCAAGTCACTAGTCAGCTTAGGGAAATTAATCAATTTAGTTAGCTGTAAATCGCAAAAAAATAGTCCACTATTTGTAGAACTTCATCGTGAAATTGGATCAAGTTAGTAGAAACCAAGAAGTCAAATGAGCATATGGTTGATCGTTTTCGGATAACTTCAAGATTTGCGGCATTGCAACGCAAGTGATGAATAAAATCAAGGGTGAAGGTTAAATCCACATACCGACCTTGGCCATGAAAGCATATCGCAATATCAAGTTTTCATCATTTTATGAGTTACGCAGCAAGCGTCTGAACCAAGTGCCGCAGGGAGGCAAAGCTGAGGAGAGGAAATCCGAGGTTGCAAAGAGCAATATTAAACAGGCTCTCTGGCTCGTGCCGCACTACGTCAACGGCGGCTCAACATTAGCAGCAGGTGTCTTGCCACAGGACCAACGAGGGACGATCAAATACGAGCGAAATGCTTGTAACACCTCAGACTAAGCCTTTTTAAGAAATTTTATGTTAAGAATTGTGTATAACAAGATGGGAGTTAATCAATCGTGGATTTGTATATTTTTCTTGTGAAAAGTTGTTAATTTGTGTCTATACGTAATGCAAATGAACCTTGTTTAGTGGACAAAAACTGTGTAAATGAGATATAATAAGATCAATGACAGTATTATGTACGAAACATTAATTAAAAGTTTGTAACAGTAAGTATTAATGCGAGCTACGATGTTTGGACGACAATTTGCGACGGTTTGGACTGGTTTATGTTGGTAATTTTGTGTGTAATTGCATTTAAACAGTATTAACTTTCATTTCAAGATGTTTTCTAATGATTGTGAGTGATTTTGTACAGTTTGTAATTTTTTGTTGGATTTAATTGTTAAAGTATTGTTAAAATTCGAGAAACGCCTGTCGTAACTCTTTGAATTATTCTGGATGTTTCTAAATTGTCTATTTAAGCGCGCAGAGATGTCGATCAGAGAGACTTTTCAGTTAGTAGTTTAAACGCTGGAACATTTGTTTATGTTTGTACTTAGTATCTTTAGATCGAGAAGATTCCTTGTACCATTGCTTGAATATGGTAGTGTAGTATGAGTATCAAATACAAGAGTTGGAGAGGGTGCAAAAAAAGTTTTTTTTTACTGCTTTACGTCTCTTTTAACATCGAGGTCGCCGGCCTCGGTAGCGTGGGGGCTAGAGTGCTAGCTCCACGTGCCGAAGGTCGCCGGTTCGAATCCGGCCGCGGGCATGGATGTTAAGTGTTGTATGTCTGTGTGAATGTCCTGTCCGTCCTGTGGCGTCTGCACTTTGAAGACTATATAAACACTGGATTTAACTGATTCACTGGAAGCTTTAATATAACACATTGAGCTGGCTGTATGGCCTCAGCTGCCAAAAGCCATTAAAAAAAAAAAAAAAAAAAAAAAAAAAAAAAAAAAAAAAAAAAAAAACATCGAGGTCTTTAGAGACGGGAAAGGATGGGGGGCAAGGATGGGGGCAAGGAATGGGAAGGAATTCGGCCATGGCCTTTTTGAAGGAAGCATCCCGGCATTTGCCTGGAGTGATTTGGGGAAACCATGGAAAACCCAAATCTGGATGCCCGGACGGGGATTCGAACCGCCGTCCTCCAGAATGCGAAGCGAGAACGCTAACCGATACACCGCCCCGCTCGGTGGTTGCAAAAAAAAAAAAAGGGCTGCTAGATTTGTTTCTGGAAATTACCGCAGAACGCAATCAGTAACAGATATGATAAAACAGCTGGAATGGGATTCATTGGAAAACAGGAAGAAGGTGAAGAGGGTCATGGGAGTGTACAAGGAGTATATTGGTGATGAGGCATGAAGCAATGCATGGAAGGGAAAAGAAGACCATGACCGCAAGCCGGCTACTCGATTTCAGGCACAAGGGTGGTGGGAAGATTCTCTTTTTTAGGTAAGGGTGTCAGGGATTGGAATAAGTTACCAAGGGAAATGATGAATAATTTCCTAGAAACGTTGAAAGAATTTAAAGTTAAAATTTCTAGAGGGTAAATGTAGGTGGGTGCAAGAAAGGGGGAAGATGGGTGTATAGGGAAATTGCCACCGGAGCGTGCGCTCCATTTCAATTTTGATTAAATATAAAATTAAAATCTTATTATAGAGCGTACGGGAAAATAAACATAAGTGGAAAGTGATTCGTCTGAGTTGTTATTTCAAGCAACCAAATACTTATTGCAGCTTTAGCGACAGGACTAAACAGCAAGAAATAGTAATTACCAAATACCTATCAACCGGTTAATATGGCAATAACACGTAGTTGGTATGCATGCAACAGTCTTACTTCTATACTTTATAGTCTTCGATCACAGAGTGGAGTCACCAGAATCGTGTTGAGAGGAAAGTTGCAATTTCGTTGTTTATCAGATGGTTTTGTATGTGCCTAGGTCACGTTTATACTCCTAAAGTTTAAGAAATTAATTAGGTATTAATTTGATATCTGGAAAATTGTATCTTCGAAAAGTATGTTCATTAATAGCATAGCCCATAAGTGCCTAAGTAACGAGTGACGTTATTTTGCTATCGTAACAGGAGTGACTATCGCCGTCTACTAGTTACACTATACAGCGAACGTCGTAGAGATCAGAAACATTGTGGAAGTAAAAAAGCGTTCTCTAAACTACACATGAATTTTTCATATTGATAAAAATAAACCATAAATAATTCAAAGCGGACGCTTCATCAAACATCAATTACTGAAAGTCCAGTAAGATAGTAATCAGCTGCTTACAATACGACATGAAATTTAATTACAAGTCACCTTGTGGTGAGCTGCTTAAGGCATATTAAAGATGATTGGAAATCAATTCTACATCTACATCCATACTCTGCAATTCACAAATATTGTGGATAGCAGAGGGTGCTAAGCACCAATACTAATTCTATGCATTCCAATCTCGGACAGAACGAAGAAGGATAGAATACATAAAAGCATCAGTATGGCATCTTATTTCTCTAATCTTATCCCTCCTGTCATTGCGACCTAAACAGGTTGGCGGAAGAAGTATATCATTTCACTTTTCGCATACTATCCAATAAATTCAAACGAAAACGACATCGTCTGTCCGCCAAACAATCCCAGTCTAATCTATATATCAATTCTGTGACACTATCGTAAGGACTGTAACTAGCAGTCACGAATCGTGCGGCTCTCTTCTGTACTTTCTCTAACATGTCAATCAAACCCTGTGGTACGGATCCCAAACTCCACAACAGTAATCCAAATGCGGACGCACTAGTGTTTGGTACGCTATTTCCTTTGTATGAGCATTACAATTTCTCAAAATACAACCTATGAATCGTAATCTAGAATTGCCTTTGCCTACGACGGAATTTATGTGCATGTCCAATTTCATGTTGTTTTGTACTGTTACGCCTAGATACTTCAGGGAATCCACCGTGTCAACAATTGAATTGTTAAAATTGTACTCTTTAACAAACGGAGTCGTTTTGTTACTTATTTTCATTGCCTTGCACTTTTTGCAGTTAAGTGTAAGCTGCCATTTATACCACCATTCCGAAATAACATCCAGATCGCGCTGAATTTCTAACCAATTGTCAGAGTACCTTATTTCCCTATAGATAAGTGCATCATCAGCAAACAATCGCATCCTGCAACTAACGTTGTCACCGAGATCGTTTATAAGAATTAGGAAAATAAGTAGTCCTATTACACTTCCTTGAGGAACCCCCGAAGTAACATCTAGCTTAGAAGAGGCTTCCCCGTCAACGACATACTGTGACCGACCAGTGAGAAAATCGCGTATCAATTCGCAAATCTGATCCGATATACCATATGCTCGAACCTTCACTAAAAGTCGGTTGTGTGGTACAGAATCAGAAGCTTTCTGAAAATCCATGAATATTGCATCAACTTGTGAACCTCTATCGATAACTTTCATTACGTCATTGTAAAATAGGGCCAGTTGCGTTTCACGCGATCTATTCTTCCGAAATGCGTGTTAATTTGCTAGAAGAAACTCGTTTTCACCTAGAAACTTCATAATGTTAGAGCATATGACATGCTCCAGAATTCTACTGCAAACAGATGTTAGAGATATGGGTCGATAATTCCTAGGATCTCTCCGATCTCCTTTCTTGAAAACAGGTATCACCTGTGCTATTTGCCAGTCAGAAGGTACTTTTCTTTCCTCTAAAGATTTACGGAATATATCTGACAGAAATGGTTCTATTTCTCCCGCGTATTCCGAAAATACTCTTCCTGGTATACCATCAGGACCCGGCGCTTTCCCTCACATCAGGAGCTTTAATTGCATTATAATACCTACGCTATCAATTTGTACTGGATCCATCTCAAATTCTACACGCCGTGGAAAAGCGGGAATGTTTTCCATGTTTTCATCACTGAAAGAATTTTTAAATTCGGTGTTAAATACGGTAGCCTTGTCGCGATAATCAGGTGAAAATCAGATTTAGTTGTAGCACGATGGTGTCCCACACCCTTTCGCTTAACCCCTTCATGGCTCTCGTAACGACAGTTGCCCCTCAGTTTGTATTGACCTGCAGATCACCTTGATACCTCCACCAAATTCGATTTTATCATATTACAAACGGACAACCAGCATTACATTAAAGAAAAAAATTCGCGATTTACTTCAAAACTAATGACCAAAAGTGTTTGGGAAAAGCCGCTCTGCCAAGTAAAACAGCTGCGATGTTACGGAAGATGTATGAAACCCGGACATTGCAGAGAGAATGTTGATAAAAACGTTTTAATGCAATCAGTTTTATAAAAGTCCGAGGGAAAGTAAAAGCGTTATAACAGCACCGGGTCATGTAACTTTCTTAACACATATCATTTAAGAACTACTCCTCTCTCTCTTAAATTACCTTAAGATCACATCTGCAGTACATTCGATGTAGGCAACGAGTGTTTTAGTTCCTTCAAAAAACCATTGTAAAATCTTCTGAAAATTATGATATTAAAGAGTCCATAACCCTCTAAAGCTGATCAGACAATGACGCAGAAAACTATTTCATGCTCTGTATGAAAACAAAAATATACTCTAGCTGAGACTTTCGAAATATATAACGGATACTTTAATGTTCGCTAATGTGGCAGCAGCATATGGTGCATTAGAACGCATTGGAATGCCAAATGTTAGACGCTTATTTACACAGTCATTTCTTTATTGATTATCACAGCCAGGAGGTACATGACTTCATTGCACATCGCATATTTTATCAAAACTATTACATCAAGATGAAATTTTGTCATAATTTTTATACGTTATAACAACTTGTGTAAATAATAAATAAAAAAGGTTAGATTAATTAAGATATAATTTGTGAATTTATTAATAATAATTGTTAAATCGCTTCCTTCTTCTTCAGCCTTTAGCCGGATTTTGTAGTTGGCTGTCTTTTATGAATCTTACTCATCGTTAGAATGGTCGGATTTGGAGCTTAGGTTTTCTGGACGCTTGCTCTTGCTGTCACCAAACATTTTACTCATACTGCGAAGTCATACCACGTTCTAATGGTGGAAGTGAAGTATTGCCATTTTTCAGTGAAACATGTAACTATGTTCTGTGTATGATAAGTGTGTTTTTTGTTTGTGAAACGTGTAGTCTACAAGGCGGAAACCCGCAGTCAGTACGGCTGGTATGCGGGGTCCCAGGCTCGTGCCCAGTTGTCCAGCCCTGTTCCAGCACACTGAACCACACTGGCGGCTAAAACAATTAAATCACTTTATGGAACGTAAATAGCAAATGCAATTCGATTAGAATGTGGGTGTACCGGTTTTATGACATATATCACGAATGCACCTACATTTTTCATATATTTGCACTCACAGTATCGACTTGCCCTATGCATTCCAGCCCTTCCTCTCCCCCCCCCCCCTCCCCATCACCATACCGCTTTGTCCCTCACGCCTGATGCCCAATCGTTCAGTTCCAACAACAATTTACTATGTCATTATCTTGTAGCTAGTACCCATCCCATCAATTAGTATGAACTGTATTCTGCATTAAGATCACCTTCAATAAAATAGTATTATTATACGGCAAACTAATAGCGACATTAAAAAATCTACTTGGTTCACTCACAATTTTTTAGGAGTAAGTATTATTAGTAACAGTTGTTTAAATACACGATGAGATCGAAATTAGAGACAAATTTCAAGCTCCCATGTAATCGCATTGTAACAAAAATGATTTAAAACTGACACCTTTGAGGATGTATTACTTTCTTACTTTCCACTAAGAAGGGAAAGAAAGTAGTAAAAAAGTCCAAATCCTTTAGTTGATGAACTCATAAAAAATTGATATTACTCATTTCGTGGTAGAAAAAAAAATTATTTTTGACCCCGTTTGCCATTAAATGAGACCCATAGTTACTAATTTTACAAAGTTTTAGATATCGTTTCAGAAGTGTCCACCGAAAGGCGCCTACTGTAGCTGAAGTCCAGCTTCTGTAGAGAGTTTTATTTAAACATCCAACTTTCCCACAGGTTCCTCGTTTGAAGCTAGCTGGAGGCTTCACTGCGGGACACGTATTACCTTTAAAGCGGTTGAATGGACTTTGCATTCGCCAGAAGGGGTAGGACCGTCATTGGAAGTACCTGGGTTACAAACCCTCCTACGACCCACCCTGCGTACACCACTATCCTACAAACTATCTGCCACTCAGAGGCTAACGCTGCGGCAAAGTCTTTGAGGTTTCCCCTCTCTTAGCAGTCATGTTAGCAAGGCTTCTTTCGCAAGAGTTACCGTCGGGATCACTTGCGCCTCACGCCTCTGGTAACGACCATAACCCACAGCGTGGTATTGGGTAGTGTGCCAGCAACTTTAAGGCCCAGCGCACATGACGCGAATGTTTTGTGACAACAGTTGCAAACCAGATGAGCTCTCAACTGGCATTGAAGGGTGGTGGGGAACCGCACACTAGGCGATCGGTTTTAGACTAGTCTGAAACCATTTGTATGCAACCGTGGATCAGGGGTCTCAGTTGCATTGCAGACTTCAGTCGAACAAAACCACCAGGTGTTTACGGCTTATTTTTCAAAAAATGAAGAATTTAATTTAAAATTTGGAGGTGAGGTGGAGAAACATGAAGTACTTTACAACCATAAACATCCAGGCATTGTTAGATAACGTTAACTTTCAAACAGTGTACATAATACCTTTATTTAATGTAATGAGAAGGTGCATGTGTACGTTTCTGTGATGGCATGTTTTTAAGAAACCTTCAAAAACGAAAACTCCAAAAGTTTTACTAATATCCTTTTTTTAACTTCATTACGTCTCTTTTTAACATCGAGGTCTTTAGAGACGGGAAAGGATGGGGGGCAAGGATGGGGGGCAAGGATGGGGGGCAAGGATGGGGGGCAAGGATGGGGGGCAAGGAATGGGAAGGAATTCGGCCATGGCCTTTTGAAGGAAGCATCCCGGCATTTGCCTGGAGTGATTTGGGGAAACCATGGAAAACCCAAATCTGGATGCCCGGACGGGGATTCGAACCGCCGTCCTCCCGAATGCGAGGCGAGAACGCTAACCGTTACACCGCCCCGCTCGGTTACTAATATCCAACAGAAACAAACACAAGCACTTCGCACATTAAAAAGCATTAATAATGTACTAATATTGCGTTTGAAAATGGTAATGAGTTCTAGAAACGCGTAACAAAACATCATCAAAAGTAACTGTGCTGCGGTAAAATTATTTGCTTGCATGTCAATTGAAAACAGTTACAGAATTTCATTAGTCCATTTATTATGGATAAAGTAAAGAATTAAAAAAAAACTGTTCCTTAAATAAAGATGGGCCCAATACTTCTTCTGTAACCGGCGGTATTGATAATAATTAACAATGGCTTCCTCGTCTGAATCTGAAATAGCAAAAATTCTACAAACTCCTCACTGATCCACAACCAGACTATCCGTGTGCGGACAGCCGTTTCGTTTAGATTGCGAACTAGTTGCGAGCTCAACTGGTTTGCACTGTTCTCATAAAACAGTCGCACTGTGTGAGCTGGGCCTAAGGGTAAGCGCCGTGTGGCCTGGAGAGGGCTTGTCTCAGATACGAGGACCCGGCACATCCTGTAGACTCTGATCCCACAAGCGACTGCCCTGCGCGGATATCCCATGGGAAGGCCCGAACGGGCTCACGCCTCTCTGCACCCGTCCCCAATGCAATAACGCTTGTTCTCTTGTTTGCAATGCTTCCCTTGTAGCGTCTGAAGAGTCACCATCGGGGTCACTTATGTAATCTCCCTACACACATCTAATGCATACTGAAGGGCATCCGGTGCCCATTACTTGGGATTGGCTGGCTTGCGATTAGCTTTAACCCCGGGACCACACGCTTGGCACTTATCACAAACTCCAAGCCACTACAAACGCTTGGTTAATTTTGGGGAGCCAAACATCGTCATCCACACGCTTGCGTGTGCGCTTGTAAGTTTTGGAGAAGCAAGCATAACGGACGTCTAGGTTATGTCGGCCATAACTTTTAGCCTAACCTATTTTTATTCAAAAAAATTAAAAAACGAGAAAGACGGCAAAGAAGATCGTTGATGTTAAAAATCCATAGAAACCAAGCCATTTAATTATTGTAATTTCATTCATGCAACTATGATTACTACGTAGCTTCATGTATTTATTTCATTTAATATAAGTATATTGTTTTATAATTAGAATTCTATAATAATTATTGTTTTAAGGGCATTATAATGTCTTTATCCATTAATTTTTGATCTCAGAGAATTTATGGAAGAAACATTTAATGAGCTTATTTTGAGCCATCTGTTCAGTTTGATAACTTCTGCCTAATGAGATATGCTGATTCCGAATATTCACTGAATGAAATTTCACCTATGATTTCTAAAGAAAATTCAGCTTCAGAGAAACTCTACTATAGATACTCGAGATCCAGACAAAAGTGGCTTATCTAATTAACTCAAATAAGGAAGAATAAATTCTGTAAGTGGTTGCAGGATAGGGGGAAGTTGGGTGTGTGGGGAAATTGCCACCGGAGCGTGTGCTCCATTGCAATTAAATTAAATATATCAGCTAAATTAATAAATTTATAACTGAGCCAGAGCGAGTAGAATCTTGTTTTTTCTTTAAATGTTTACGAAATGTGAAAGTAAGAAATTCTATCTTTTTTTTTTTTTAATCTGCATGACAGTTTTATTTAAAACTTCACTAAGACGACTCCAAACATGAGCTACTTTTTATGGTCTTTGCAGAGTTCTACTTGGCAGCATTCGGGGAATTTTAAAAAATCCTAATTGGTCCAGTTATTAATTTCTCTTGCAGCACTTATAAACAACAAAAAGAAACGCACGTTTTGTCCGCCGTCAGGGCACAAACAATACTTGATCGCACAAAGTGTAGCCGCTTCGCAATCATTGCCTCGACCGCCTTTGATTTGTTGCCAAAAAACCGACACTCGATCGGATCAGCCACAAGTGCCTGCAAGCCTACTCAAGCCAAGCCAAGCGCCCTATCCACACGTTTCAATTTGTGACAGTTTGACGAGGTATGGCAAGCGTGTGGTCCCGGCTTAAGAGTAGCCGCCGTGCGGTCTGCCTGGAGTGATTCTCGGATACTAGAGCTGCGTGTTTAGACACCTCAAGGGACTGCTCATCGCAGGACACAGAAAAAGTGTCAGATATTTTCAGTGCCACCCGGGATACATGCAAATTATTTATCCTGGCCGCGGAAACCTTCCATTATAAGTGCCAGCTAGCCAATTCCAGTATTCTATAACGTACACCTACGTTAAGAGTGCTATCTGTTGCTGCTCAGTGGTGCCTGGATGAGGATCGAAAGGCACCCATTCGAATCCCGGCCTGAGTCGGAATTCTTACGTGTCCTTTGCTTTGTTGATTATAGTACGCTAGGACGGTTTGCTGTTCGGATTCGACGTTAGACAGTAGGTCCCCTCTGCAAGGTAGCTTTACTGGGTTACGTTATCGAAGAGATGACGGAGGTGGATTGAGCATCAAATTGAAGTTCTGTCACTTAAGTTGTCAAACTAACATTGGAGTCTCTCAGAAAATAACGCTACACGCGTTTCTTGTTTAGGCGAGCAAAATGTAACTTAATTCAGTATATAAAATAATTGGCACCCATCTGATCACAGTAAGGCGAGAAGATGGATATTTCTTCTGCAGATTCAAACTCATCTTTCCGTATAAGTTCTTCCAATCGTACAACTAGACTACTTTATTTTTCACGCGACACTGGGAATTAGAAATTGTTAAATTTTGATTCTGGAAGCCTAGAAGAAACCTTGTAGGTCGTCAGTTAAACGTAACATATGAAAATAAGATAATGTTACTTACTGCAAAGAACGCAGTTAAATACTTTTAATAGCAACAAAATAAAAGAAAAAACTGGTAGGACACCTATTCTGACATCTTGAAATTGCTGACTGGAATTATTCTGTGCTCGGATGCATTGTTTGGTTAGACTGTACGCAAACGTTCTTGTACTGTCTTGAGTCTGGTGTAGTGTTTCGTTTCGTTCCGTGTTTTGAGTATTGAGTGTAACGGTTAGCGTTCTCGCCTAACATTCGGGAGGACGACGGTTCGAATCCCCGTCCGGGCATCCAGATTTGGGTTTTCCATGGTTTCCCAAATCACTCCAGGCAAATGCCGGGATGCTTCTTTCAAAAGGCCATGGCCGAATTCCTTCCCATTCCTTGTCCCCATCCCTGCCCCCCATCCTTTCCCGTCTCTAAAGACCTCGCTGTTGAGAGACGTAAAGCAGTTAAAAAAAATTAAGTATTGAGGTGACAGAAGGGAAAAGGTTAAATCTGGTGCCAGCTCATTAAAGGCCACTCTTTCGAAGCTTTAACGACGCTATCCGACGCACGAACTATTACCAAAAGTGCTCGTATGGCATCAATCCTTAAGCGGTACTGAGCGTTTGTGGATTTAATCCCAGCATTTGGTATTCACTCTGTTGTTAAGAATTGTGCTATATCCGCTGGTCATGTCTCAAATGGTGCAAATTCCTTCCTCCGCCGGGGCTCCAAACAGCAACCCCCCTCGATGAGCGCCAAACACCGACCAAAGTGTCTTAGCGACCTCATTCAGGATCTGGGTTCAGTATTTAATACCTTTTATTGCTGCTTACTAACTTGTGTGGGGCTTACTCGTACGAATCTTACGAATTTTGTCATCAATTGAAACAAAACAGATGTTACTATCTTTGGTTAGTATTTCAACGGTGTTGCATTCTCTTAAATTATGTTTGACAATTATTCCAGCAGTGTTCACCTTCTTTCAGAACGCCGTATTACGTTCCCACCAGAAACAATAATGCTTGTAACAGTGAAGTAACCCACAATTCCACATTCTTTAAGCAATTCAAAAACGCACGGGAATGTAAAAAAAAAAAAAATATATCATTCTTTTGTTACAATGCCACATGCAGCACAATGCCTGTCCAGAGAGAGTCTGAAGTAGAGAACAGATTGTATATGTTTTCTTTGGTCCCATTTCAGAGAAGCATCGGAAAAAAAAGACACACAATATGGACACGAGAATACTTCTTGTATATTAGGCCCTAATAATTGTTTATTAACAAAAATTATATTTGACTACTAGATAAACGAAAATATCATGTAGTTTCAAGAATAAAAGATTAAATGAACTAAAAATATCGAAGAAGGAAATGAAAATGTAAAAAAGCCGGGAAATGTATGGACAGAAAAACACAGCAAATAAAAGAGAGTGAGGAACTATTGGAAATATAAAAAACAGAAAGGAAGAAATCATGAAAACGCTGTTTTGTTTGTTTCATGATTGGGTATAGTAAAAAAACGTTAATTGTTTTCAAATTACACTTGCAAAAGCCTTCAAGTAACGCGCATATAATTAGTATCTTTGCTTATTAAGATACACATACACACAACAGAGATAAAAAAAATTGGACATTTCTAATCAATGAATAAATACCTTATTTCTTAGAGTCTGTTAAATTTCCAAAGTGCAAGATAAAAATCCCTTTCTTCATTCAATCGGTTATAGAGTGGAAGCCTAAATACCTGTTGTATGTTTCTTGAGAGGTATCACAATCGAATTTCCACTTTTCTTTCTGCCACAAGGAGTGAAAAAATTTGCAACTGAAATTGAGTTCATCTTGTCGAAGAGGTATATTCTTGAACACTCTCTTCGGATTTCCGGTTCTGATTTCGGTTTTTAAGACTTTTTGAAATCACACCAGCCGAAAGCTGGGATGGCCCTTTAAAATCCCATGGTCGAAGAATTCCCGTTCATCTTCAGTGAGTCTAACCACAGCTCTACTCCAATTTCGGCCAATTAACAAATAGCTTATATGACTTGCTTAGGTAAAGTTAACCGTACTTACTTCTCTCTTTGTTACTCCTAATGATGTTATGCTCCTTGTATAATAAATGGCGGACACTAATTATCATCTGGTAACACAATAAACGTCGTGTGGTCTCTATCAACTGCTGATAGAAATTCGACTTGCCACTCTTGCATATTTTCTGCTTATGACATTTAGGCAGACCATGGAAAATCTAAATCTGTATGGCCGAACCGATATTTTAACCTGCGTCCTCTCGCTCTTCGCTCATACCTCCTCTGTTGAAGCTTGAGCTAGCTCGGTAAAGAAGAATCACAATTCCACTTGTAATCTGGATCACGGAACATCCTAAAGTAGGCTACTTCATACGAATAGGCTTTGCCAAAAGTGAATGTCGGGTAATACCTGGATTCGAACCAAAGGCCTCACGATCTGCAAACACATTGTTATACTGTAGTTAATAAAACTATATTCACATTATTTGGCCTAATAAACGTTTATTTTATTATTAAACTTTATATGTTTCTAAATTTAAAACAATTTAATCGAGAAAAAGTCTTACAAACATCAAAATTGTGGTAATTAAAAACGTCACATAAAAGCTTCACAATTGAATTTCTTCTTAGTCTCTAACAACAACGATTGTCGTGGCGGCAAATCGTTAGATTAATAGCCATTCCTTCTTAAATAAGTGTTCCTACTGTTTTTATGCAGTACATGTGCTTCTATGCTGTGATAAAGTCTTCACTTCCATTACATCATACGTTATCTGCTTCATGTATTATAATCTCTGTTTTTCCTAAAGTCAAACCATTTAACTGAATTCCTCATCCAGCTGTATGATGTTATTGTTAGTTTTCTTTAAACCCACTTCCTTGCTCTCTTTTTAAAGAAATTACCCATTGATTCAGTATTTTCTACAGGTCCAATTTCAAATGCTGCTACTTCTATCCTTTCTCGTTTTCTAATGCTTAATGTTTCATACAGTTCTGTGCCCGTTTGATACAGTTTACTGAATTCTTCGCGTGTTCCAGCTGAATTTTTGACAGTAAACTTTTTCCTTTTTCTTGGGATGTTATTTTAATTTTCTTTATATTATCCTTCCTTCCTTCTTTCCTAAGTAAAATGATTTTTTTAGAATTTACTCAACGCTTGTACCAAATTTTATATTTAGCGAATAGTTATTCTTGTCATTTCTGTTACGCTTACCACATTTGTTTGGATTTTGTTTGGTTTAATACAGATTTCTCTGCGAATATTTCCTTAACTCCATTGTCTGTTTTGTATGTGTCTGTGAATATTTACAGACGTGAGCAAACCACACAAAATCTGTCAGAACAACAACGGATTGTTTTCTAAATTTGCCCTGTCATTGAGACATTAAAGGAAGAAGTTTCAGCTCTGTAATTAAATAAATGACATAAAATCAAGAGCTCAAATATGCAGTCTTAAAAATTACAGTAACTAAACACTTAATTTATCCCACCAGGATAGACTAAGGTTGCCTAGACTCGTTAACATTTTAGTAATACCGTTATCAACTTTGGTCGCCTTTTATCTGTGATGGTTATGTCTAATTATCATGATGTGAACCTGCCTGTGGAACAACTACCCCAATAGAAAGAATGTTCTTATTAGGGCGTTATGACTTGACGAGATTATAATAAATTTGAGATTGCGTACCCGTGCATCTATGCATTAAATTTCGTGCAAAAAGGATAATTGTTTCTCGAAACAAAATTGTGTAACAAACACAAAGAGAGGTGTGAAGTAGCGGAAAGGAATACGGAGCTGCAGAGACGAGAAGCGTGCGTGGGCCCGGGCGATCACTCACCAACAGCAGCAGCGGCGGCGGCGGCGGGGAGCTGTCGCGCGGGCGGCGGCCATGGCGACTGACAGGGGCAGCGCGAGCCGAGCCAACAAGTGGCGGCCGGCGGTCGATAGCCCAGTGACGTCACGCGCGCGCGCACCATTCACGCAGGATCTCGGTGCGATATTAAATTGAGGCGACCACTTCGCCAGGCAATGGATAGTGTGGTTAGGCGGACTTTAAACAGTAAAGTCTGTGGTGACTCAAAGTTCGCTGGCGGCAAATCAGACAGAAGTTTGATTTGAGGAATGCGTCTGTCTGTTCCATTTAACAGACACAATCTACGACAGTTTGTTGCTGATTACGTATTGACTAATTGACTGGCTATACAAAACTTCTAAGTAAACTTGTTTCACACAAAAGTATATTAAATGTAGCACTTAGATTTCTGAGAGAGCATTTGAGGCTTATGGTTCGCTACTCCCATTACGCCGGCATTTGTGACCAGGGAACAAATTCTTCAGTGATAATTTCGTGGAAGTACAGCCCTTATTTTTTTTAACAAAGTTAATATTGTTACCCGAGGTAAGAATTCTTTTGGTGAAAATTCGCGAGGGGACTGGCTGCTTCATATTGAATTGTTTGTCTCCTCTTACTCTCTTTCTCATACAAGAAAGCAGTGAACAAAATAGACATCAATAAGGTGTCTATAAAAGGACAAAAAACAAAAACACAAAACACAAAAACAAAAAAACTCGTAGACAACCAACAGGGTGAAAGGGTTTAGGAAAACTATATTAGTCTTCCGACCAAATGTCGACCTCTCCTTCACGTGGTGCTCTCTTTTTGGTGTGCTTTATAAGGATATTGAATATTAAGCAGACAGATAAAGTACGAAGTGAACGTATTTTGTAAATGTGGCTGAAGAAAGAAGTTTGTGGAAGAGTCTTTCAGAAAGATGAAACATGATCGTGGGTCACATTTTAAGACATGCAAGATTCGTTAACTTGTTGATGGAGGGAACAGTTGAAGGGAATATCTATAGCTGAAGACAGAGATTAGAATATATGATACTGATATGAAGAGATTAGCTCAAGATAGTAAGAGTTGGAGGATTGCATTAAAGCAGTCGAGTCGTTAGACTGATGACAGCGAAAAAAGGTCAACAGAAAAACATTTAGTATTGTGAATTCCTTGCTAAAATTTCCATTTCCCTCCAAGTTCTTGTATACCTACTTATATCTGACTTAGGACAATTTTAATTTAATTTAATTGCAATGGAGCACAGGCTCCGGTGGCAATTTCCCTACACACCCATCTTCCCCCTATCCTGCACCTACCTACATTTGCCCTCTACAAATTTTATCTTTAAATTCTTTCAAAGTTTTCGGTAAATTATTCATCATTTCTCTTGGTAACTCATTCCAATCCCTGACACCTTTACCTAAAAAAGAAAATCTTCCCACACCCTTGTGCCTGAAATCGAGTGCCAGCTTGTGGTAATGGTCATCTTTTCCCTTCCATGCACTACTTTTCATACCTATTGCAATATCTTTCCATGCCTCATCGCCAGTATATGCCCTGTACACTCCCATGACCCTCCTCATCCTCATCCTCCTCCTGTCTTGCAATGAATCCGATAATTAATTTTAACTCAGCCGTTTATCAGTCTACCAGGCAAAGATCTCACCACAGCATTTTTAAACATCCGAAACGCTCCACAATTGCTAGAAATCTTCCACAAACAGGGGAGCGTGCATAAACTACGTGGCTCGGTCTAGGGAGGGGGAGGAGGGGTTGGCTGGGAAGCTACGCTGAGTTACGTGGGAAAAGGGGGATTCCCGCGCCAGGCCACGTAGATTTCCATTCATGTTATTTGTCACAGTTAAAATGAGGTACAGAACACACAACATGTGAATATGTATTTCCGTCTTTTAATTATCTCAGTTTGGAAATTACGATATTCATACCAGAGAAAACAGTACAAAATGTCTTCTGGAATGAATAGGGAAAAAATCTATGTGCTACGTGGAAGGGGGAGGGGGGGGTAGAGGTAAAAGCCACGTTGGGCTACGTGGGGGGGAAGTGAGGGTTCACAGGAGGCCAAAGGGAGCAACGTAGTTTATGGACGCTCCCCAGGAAGCATTAAAAAATTGAAACCAGTATCGACTAACCAAAATAGAAAAATGATATCATAGAGCGAAAGGTTTCAGTGTAAATAAAGAAATATTTGCGATTCAAATATTCAACAATTCTAATATCATAGACAAATTAAATCGACAGTTCCCTACTATTCGAAGCACACACTCGCCAAAAACATACAGGTGAAATGAAAACGAAAAATTGTATTTGGTAATTTGAAAAAAATTAATCTGAATCTATCTGAAACATTGATATTGAATGAACCGGAATGGGAACCCCTGCAGAGTTTCCAGCTGTGATGTTGCCGAAAGACTAAAGAAATAATGCTGACAGATACCGTGACAAATGAAGTGCGGAAAACAATATGTTAATTACGTTGGCAGTTCCTGATAAAGAACCTCCCTCGGATGCGACTCTTAAACATTGTTTGCCGTATTTTTTTCGTCCTCAGTCGTTACAAGCAATTACGTCACGCGCATCTCAAATTGAAATTCCGGCAAAATGAGACAAAGAAAAATGCACCGCGTTTTATCCAGCCACTTGTTAAATGGTAGACCCTTTCTCGTCGCAAAATAAATAAAACGTCCATTGCTCGCTTGAAATTTAATTCACAGAAGCTGTTTTAATTGAATAATAAAATTCCTTAATATGTCAAACTCTGAGATTGGTATCTGTCTATCTGTCTATCTATCTGTCTATCTATCTATCTATCTATCTATAAAACGAAAACCGGGTATATTTCCACCAAAAAAGCTCGAAATCTACTGCGAAGATTTCGATGGGGTTTTCGTCGTTTTGAAACTTAGAATACCTACTCAGTTGTTTGGTATGTCTTATGCTTCTACGTTACATAACGCCGGAACATTAAATTAAATTCTGAACGTATGGTGAGGAATACCACAGATGGATCCACTAGATGTTCACTAAACACATAATGTCTCTGACCATTGTATTTAATGAAAGCAATAAGATAAGTTAACAGTAATAACTATTTTGAACATTAATCAAAACTTGAAGTATTCTTTCCTTTAATTCGGGATATTCAATTTTTAAACGACGTAGAAAGCCGTAAGAACAACAGAGGTTTTTTTTAACCACGATCTCTGGCAGTAGGCCTATAGCGTCATTGTCTCTAGCCATCAGCATTAGTCTTTTGTTTGAATAAAATTATTTATTTACGGCAATATTATTCTGGATTCACTTTTGATATTTGTATAAAAGGTTGAATTTGCGGAGTTAAAGTATCAGGTATTTCGAGCGAAAAGTATATCCATTCACCTCGCAATTGAATCAAATGTGAGTTTCTAACATTATCTAGCGTTATTTAGTAGTGTAGTAATGAAATTTCTTAACCAAATTAATTAAGCTTGATACACATGAATCTTTTCGGACGAAGGAAAATAGTGTACGTGCAAATAAACATCATCCAACCCGTTTCTTGATAGGGGGTGGGTGAATCTAGGTTTGCTTTAATTCCGAAAAAAAGTTGGCACGAATTATATGAATCTTTGTACAAATGTTTTCTCAGTGCGGGAATAAAAATAGCGTACGGGTAAATCAACGCCAACTATACCGGGCAACGCCGGGAACTCCGCTAGTAATATTATAAATCTATAATCAGGCTGCGTCTGTCTTTCCTTATGTACAAAAACAAGTCAGAAACCAGCGAATCCATTTGGATGGGATTTACACAGTTTGAAAGATTGTGGTCTAGCTTCAAGTCTGAAATAATCTTATAAGCGACCGGGAAACGTAGTAACGAATGATAAATGGTTTGTGCCGAGAACAGATACGTTCTGCAGATCACACTAATCTCAGATGAGCACTCCTTTACAAGATACACTCCAAAGCACAGTACAAGTTCTCTATCTTTTGAATTCTTCTATTTCTTTTTCTTTTCACTCTCTCTCTTTCTTTTTAACTATGTAACTTTGATTATTTATTTCTTCAGTTTTCTGAAATATAGTATGTACAATACAAGGAAAACGTTAATCAAAATATTACATCAAAAATTAACAATTCAATAAGCATAATGAAATTGTGGAATTTAATTTGCGGTAAATATCATAAAGATACTGGTTTATAAAATTTTATGTTTTGCTTCTTCTTCTACGGTAGTCAATCCTGGGATTGGTCTGCGCCGGTCTTCCATTCAGCTCTACTCACTGCCCTCCTCTTCATATCAACATATCTCCTGCAGCCAACATCTTCCATTATCTGCTGGATGTATTTTAAACGTGGTCTTCATCGATATCTCTTTCCTTCTACCATTCCCTCCATTATTGTTTTTACTAAGCCCTCGCGTCTTAAGATATGTCCAATTAATATTGTCCTCCGCGTTTTTATACTCTTCCATATTGAGTTATATTCTCCTGCCTTCTCAAAACTTTCCTCATTAGTAATCTTGTCCCTCCAGCTAATCTTTAACATCCGTCTGTAGCGCCATTGCTCAAAAGAAATTAATCTTCTTTACTTTTCTGTACCAACTGTCCAGGTTTCACATCCATACAGGACAATACTCCAGACATAAGCTTTTAATAGCCTTTTTCTCGTTGCCCAGCTGATGTTATTTGTTGTAAAAATTCGTTTCTCTTTGTTGAACGCTATTTTTGCTTGTACAATCTTGCATTTTATCTCATTCTTGCTTATTCCATCTTTTGTGATTTTGTTTCCTAGGTAGCAGAATTCTTTCACATCCTCCAATGTTTCTCCATTAATTTTAATTTTCGGGTTTTTATCTTTACCACATACCATGACTTTCTTATTCGATTTATTAATTTTCATATTTTAGTCATTCCCCACTGTTTCCTCCATTGTTTACAAAATTTTCCTAAGATCCTCTTCATTTTCTGTTACTATCACAATGTCATCTGCGAACCAAATCATATTTACTAATTTTCCCCGTATCTTTATCCCAGCATCAATTTCGTCTCTGCTCTTATCAAGTGCATCTTGAATATAAGCATTGAAAATTAAGGGAGACAGGGCACAGCCTTGTCTGACTCCTTTACATATTGCTGCTTCCTCTTGTTTATTTCCAACTTTTATTACAGTCGTTTCATTTTTGTAAAGATTCCATATTAGCCGCCTATCTCTGTATTGTATACCTATTTTTCTGAGGATCTCGAACATCTTCCGCCAGTCAACATTATCAAATACTTTTTCAATATCTATGAAACCTAAATACTTTTTTTGCCTTTCTCTACCCTCTTTTCTAATACTAGTCTCAGTGCAAGAATTGCTTCCCTTGTACCTCTCCGATGCCCGGCGCTTCTACAAGAAAAACAAAAGGTTAACATATAACTGCACACACCAAGGCACGCGCGGACGAAGCAGAGCGATAATGGTATAAAAGATATACACCTATGCAATTAAGATTTCTTGCAACAATCAGATCAGGATGCTTCAGTATAAATTTCTGGCATGTAACATATTTGTTATGTACTCAAATCTATTTTTCCAACTAATTTGTATTCTCACAAGACGCCATGACACATAATCGTTGCAGTTAGTGTGGAAGGTTATATATATTTTATTTTCTAATTAGCACACACATATAATACGAGGTTAGAGGAAAAATAGTTCTGCTTTTAATAATACTCTTCTTTTTACTTTATACGCCACAACCATTTCAACGTTCAAGACTTATCCTCAGATTGAAGTCCCTGTGCGGACGAGGAAGAGAATGTACTTGCACCGGTAACTCCCTCAAATTAAAGAAAATATGAAGGTCAGTAGGATGATTTAAAGTGTGCTTCATTTCTTTGTCTAATTTTTCAACTTAACTCTCAAAAAGAATAGATTCGAGTTAACGTCCAGCCATCCTAATTTCGGTTTTCCCTAAATCACTCCAGGTGAATGCCGAAATGGTTCCTTCCTAAGCTCTTGGCCGAATTCCTTCCCATTCCTTGCCCTCTCCCTCCTTTCCAGCCTCTAATGACCTCGAATTCGACAAGTCATAAAGCCACAATCAAAAACCGAGCATGTTGGGTGAGTGGTAAGGCTCTGGCCTCGCATTCTGGAGGACGCAGTTTCGAATCCCCGTCCGGGCATCCAGATTTTGGTTTTCCTTGGTGTCCCCAAATAACTCCAGGCGAATACCGGGATTCTTGCTTCCAAAGGCCATGGCCAAACTCCTTCCCATTCTTACCTCCGTCCTTTCCCGCCTCTAATGACCTAGACGTCGAGGAGCCGTAAAGCCATAAGCAAAAAAGAAAAAGATCAAAAAGTATCTTTGTTGTTACTAAACTCAACTGACGCGAATGAATAGCGGTAAATTAATGTGAAATGTTCCAAATGACTCTTTACTCACGATCCCATTGGTTTTCATCTGAGCTCACCTCGGTACTTAGATCCGCCTAGCAAAACTAGTGCACTGACTACAGCGAATGAACAGTTCTAGTTAACCGTTATACGCTTTCGAAATATGCCGCTTCCATTCACACATTCTAATGACAATTATCATCAGCTGAAATAACCTGTGGGAGACATATTTCGAAATCGCTGTCAGCATATTGCATCATTCATGATTTCTCTTTGAAACTACTCACTTATAGAACAGGCAAAATTTAAAAGGAACTACAAAGAGAGGGTAGCGATTTTGGTGCTTTTCTCTTCAGTGAAACTGGGCCTAACTTTATGGATGCCGTGAGCTTAAATATCAGTCCGGTTTTTCATGGTTTCACGGAATTACTCCAGGTGAACGCCAGATGATTCATTCAAAAGGCCATTTCCGAATTCCTTCCCGCCCATTGCGCCCAGTTGTCTCACCCTACTAATGACCTCGATTTCGATGAGGCGTAAAGTCAAAAGGAAAAAAAGTGGGCAGAATGAGTGATGGGCTCACGACATCTCCAAGTTGCACCCATAGACTCTTATTAAGTTTTTCCAAAGATAGCATTGTATTACAGAAACGGCCATATACCAAGTAGCTCCTTTTTGGCCTCCTGTGTACCCCTCCCCCTCCTCCCCAAGTAGCCAGACGTGGCTTTTGACTCTACCCCCTCTTCCCCCCACGTAGCACGTAGCTTCTTTTTCCTTTTGACTCCAGAAGACATTTTGTACAGTTTTCTCTTGTCAAATTGTTGTAAATTACATACGGAGATAATTTAATGAAAGAAAAAAATATTCACATGCTGTTGTTTGTTCTGTACCTCATTTTAACTGTGAAAAATAATATGAATGGAAAGCAACTTGACCTGGCTCGTAACCTCCCCCCCACTCCCCACACATCGCAGTGTAGCCTTCCAGTCAACACCTCCCTCCCTCCCTCCCTCTAGACCGAGTCACGTAGTTTATGGACGCTCCCTTAGCATCACGTAAAACTGCTATGTCTTCCTCCTTCAGACTTCATAAGTCTGCTCTACATGACATGGGTCTTGATTATCCCGATGTTCGAATTTCGTCTTTGTTGAAGATATCATCAGAACAGGTGTTTAACTATTCTAATGTTAAGACAAACTATTATTCTAACTTCTCAGCTGTATTCTTTATGTTATCCAATGTCATCCGAGTTGCGAACAGTCCATTCAACAAGTCTTTATGCCTCTGTTCTGTTCCAGTACTTTAAAATTAAACTAATAATGTTTTGAACCACATCATTTATTATAGATTTTAATTTCACTTAATATTTTTGGCGAACCGCTTCCTGGTTTATCGTGGGATGTGAAACAATGTGACACAATATCTTTCGCATGTGCTGTGGAGTAACGGTTTACTACTTCTTGATGAACTTCTGAGTGAAAATAAGAATACACTTTAACAGCTTCGTTTACTGTTTCACGTCGCTTTACGTGGTTTACTTCATGGTAATTTGGCTGAAGTCTGCGGCAGATGGATGTTTCAGAAGTGTTTGGTCTCCCAAATTTCTTCTTACATAAAATTTTCTTTCGTAGGAAAGGGTGTAAGGGACTGGAATAAATTGCTAAGAGAAGTGATGAATAATTTACCAGAAACACCGAAAGAATTTAAAGTAAAAATTAGTAGAGGAAAAAGTAGGTTAATAGAGGAAAGGAGAAAGACAGGTGTGTAGGGAGATTGACACCGGAACGGACGCTCTATCGCAATTTTATCAGTTATTAATATTATGAATCCTACAGTAATCAAACTTCGGTAAGTCAGTTGAGCAACAATGGATACCATCTTTGATTGCAGAAGGCAAGTCAAGATGGACCAAAATATCGTTCTCTATAATTTTGTATTTCTCCTCTCGTTAGATTTACTGTGAACTACACCTACAAAGATAGCTAGTGTGAATCAAGAGGGGATGGGAGAGGGTTCACCATAGCTAGAACCAGATTTGATAGATCTAAAACGTTTAGCCTAGGGATAGAATGTTTGTGTTGCCGGGTATGCGAAACGTATAATTTGTGTTCTGCATGATGCATGTATTATTATTTTTGTGAAATGTGTAGTTTATGAGACAGATATTGGAGACCTCCCACCATTCGCATAGGTGATTGCTGGAAGCCGCATAGAAACCGCATTCAGGCAACACCACCTAGAGGTGATGATTCAGGACGGCCGATACACGGGGTCTAAGATGGCGTCCATTAATGACGTGAGTTGAAAATGGGGGGGGAGGCGTTCGGCGAAATCTCACGAAACCTCACCAATGTCTACAAATGAGGCGAAAGTTGATTTTAGCAGGGGTATTTTGGTCCAAAAACCAACCTAATGAGGGGTACAACCGCCCTTCGGAGCATGAGACCTAAAAAAGATCTCAAAAAGTTGCGAGGTCGATTGGTAGGGGGGTGGAGGTGGAGTGTTCTCCGTCAAAATCTCACGTAATTTTAGAGAGGGTTCCGACCAAATCTCACACCAGAGGGGGGGTGGGGGGTCGGAATTCCGAAAAAAACACCTCACGTCATTAATTGGCGCCCCTCTAGGATTCGAAGCTAGACTCGTACCTCACCGATCCTGCGTGATAGCGCCTTAACGCGCCCATTCACACTGACGAGTTTTCTTAAAGCGTATTTATATTACACTTTAACTATTCCGTTGACCTTTTTCGTCACTGCCCGGGTGGATTCTTAGACTGGAGAGCCCCTTCTGCTGGTCATCGCCCCCACCCCCTCCCCTCAGCCGGCGGGCCCGGGGTACATTTACCCCGCTTACTTCCCCCCGCCCCCCTCCTACGCCGGCCATGTGAACAGCTTCCTGGCTTATCTCGGAATTTGAAGCGGAGTAACATGCTGTGTATGCGTGCGATCCGCTCTGGACAACTGATGCTGGTATGTGTGCGCCAGCCATAACTGCCATAATTAGTAAATTCCGAGCAAAGGGTGCATCAATAACTTCCAAACTAAATATAGGAACAACGCAAACTTTAGTGGATTAATAAATATTATTGATCTCTACGCATATTAGAAATTTGAGGTATATAGCTTCATACGAGCAAAGATATCAACTTACAAATATACGATGAAACGGGTTACGTTTGGATTGACACGGAGTAAATACAAAGAAAATCGCCAATATGGGTCTTTTCTTACGATTTTGGTGGTGAAGCCGTACTACCTGTTTCTAGAACCACGGAAAGTATTGTAATTTTGTTTATTATTACTATTATTTGCTTAGGGCTTATGGCTTAACGCCTCGTCGACGTGAGGGCATTGCAGGCTGGAAAGGGCTGGGGAAAATGAACGGGAAAGAATTCGACCATGGCCTTTTGAAGGAAGCATCCCGGCATTCGCCTGGAGTGATCTGGGGAAACCATGGAAAACCCAAATCTGGATGCCCGGACAGGGATTCGAACCCTCGTCCTCCCAAAAACGAGGCCAGAGCGTTACCGCTCACCCACCACGGTCGATGAAAATATTGTAGAATCACAATGATCCAACGTAAGGAGAAAACGAAGCATCATCAAAGATATTAAGGTACAAACTTTCCTTATGACTTATCTGTTTTCTACATTAAATCTTTAGACAACTACGGAATGTTTTACAGAGTTTTGAAAATCACAAGTGGGCTAGTCACAAAACGGTAAAATTTTCACATAATTAACTTCCAAGGACAGGAAAAAACAAAATATAATGTGTTGGCTAATCTTGCTAGCGTAAGTCTACATAACAGAATTCTGCGTCATCCACGCTGAAGATTTTACGGTTTATGGTCCGAATCGCTTTGAAAAAAGGTGGTCGCCTTATGACTCGGCTTGACAGATGCACTGAATAGACAGAATAGGTAATATGAAGACAAGAAAGTATATTTTAGTTTCTTACTCACTTAGTAGCATCTCTTTTTGCAACTGCTTTACGTCTCTTTTTAACATCGAGGTCTTTAGAGACGGGAAAGGATGGGGGGCATTTGCCTGGAGTGATTTGGGGAAACCATGGAAAACCCAAATCTGGATGCCCGGACGGGGATTCGAACCGCCGTCCTCCCGAATGCGAGGCGAGAACGCTAACCGTTACACCGCCCCTCTCGGTAGTAGCATTTCACTCTCAGGAAACTCTTTACAAGCGCAGAACATATGTAAGCATCAAAAACATATCCTAAGAATAGTTTACGAAACAAACCCACAAAAGTATGTTTAAACATCGAGGTATTAATATTATACCAGCATAATACTGTATACTTCCTGTTGAATGAACACATAAGTCTAAGTACTAACATACATAGCTACAATATTAGGAGTAAATACTGTATCACAATGATAACATTTTCAGTTATACAGAGAGTAATTTTTTTTTTCTTCAGTGTCCTCCAAAAAGAAAAAATGCTATTTTAAAACAAAAACAAAAAAACATAAAACCTGGTAGCTTTAAGTCCAGAAAGCAACAGTTCCTAATTCAGAATCAGTTTCACTCTGTGACAAATTTTTCTGCTTGGAATTGGTAACCAAAGAACTGTTTGGTTATGGCTTCATACCTGGTCGACGTCGAGGTCAATAGAGATAGGAAAGGACTGAAGGCAAGGAAAGGGAAGGGAAGGAATTCGGACATGGCCTTTTAGATATACCATCCCGGCTTTAGCCTTGAAGAAATCATGGAAAACCCAAATCTGTATGTCTGGACGGGGATTCGAACCCGCGTCCTTCCGAATGCGAGTCCAGAGCGTTACCAGTCACCTACCACGCTCGGTTGACTTATGAGATCTGAGTAGGTAGTATGTAGGTGTACGGAAAGAAAGGTGGCAAAATTATTCAATATGATTTTTTTAAAAAAACTTAGTAGAAATGTCCCAATTAACAGGAACATTTGTAAATTATATTCAAATCTAGTAATTAATATTTTTGTGTAGTTTGTGTCTTCATTTTAAGGATACTAATTGATTAACCTGTTCTCAGTAATACTATTCACTTGAACTGTTTCACATCCCTGAGACGAGATCAAAGCGAACATCTCTTCTCTAATGTAATATAAATTTAACTTATCAATAGTTACATGATTCTCTCCATCATAGTTTGTATCTTTTTTGCCTAGTTCTTTGCATTTCGTTATAGGTTATGACGATGATTATTTCAATGTTTTCCTTTGAGTACCTTAATATTAAGTTAATTCATTCTGTCAGCTAATAACTTGGTTGATTACTTTATAGTGCAGCCTTCTCTGATATCTTCAATTCCGCTAATAAATATTTTTTGCTGAGCTATGTAAAACTTCATAGTAAAGTCTTTTAATGATTCTGTTTTGCCGTTTAACATATTAAAGGAGGTGAACAAACATTCCACAATTTTTTGTGAGGCTTAAATGGGTTTTTTTTTAAATTTATTCTTTTATTTGCTTGAGTTAATTTTGGGTATCTGATTTCATGAAGGTAAAGAGAAATATGTCTATACAGAAGGGTAAACATGCAACTGATTTAAATTCCGCTAGCAATAATCCCGTGGCCGCATTTTTGGTATGGTCACGGGTCTAGATCACTTCCTGAAAATGTAGCTACAGTGAACAAAACAAAACATGAAATTCAAAGAACACCCAATGCGTAAAAATAATCATAACGACCGCAGCTACCGTGAACGCGAACAAAATATAAAAAGTAAACAAAAAATCACAAAGAAGAGAACGCACCTGCAGTGAACACGCGCACAACGGCAAAAAAAAACACCGGTAATAAAAAACTCAATTAAAAAATCACCCACATTTTTACTTTTAATAGCCTTAACAACACGTGTGATGTAATTTCAAGGCTGAAGCCGAGCAGCGTGACAACAGTAACTGAAAAATAGCAAAGACCTCACTGAATCGTAAAGTACAATTTTATTCTACTTTTCTTTCAGCCGTATTTATCATATGTTTCTAATTAAACTTAATTTAAAATGAAATGTTACTAGAAGCAAACTTAATTAAATCTAAGACACTAAAATACGTCTTATAATTTCATCGCCTCACATCAGGACTTTTCTTTCAGCCGTATTTAATTAAACTTAATTTAAAATGAAATGTTACTAGAAGCAAACTTAATTAAATCTAAGACACTAAAATACGTCTTATAATTTCATCGCCTCACATCAGGCGTCATGTGTCCAGGCTAGAGGAGCTCCAGCCAATGACTATTCCGGTGACCACGACAGAGGTGGAGGATAGATTGAGCCAATGGAATTATAAAGTAAATGTTGTGGGACAGATGTATTGTGGATACAGTAGTGTTGTGTTTGTGTTACAAAACATGTAAAACTCCTATATGACTTCAAAAAAATGTCTTTTACATAGTGATCTAAGTGATCATTTTCTTAGAACCATTCGGCAGTTACATGTTGTCCTAATTAGTAGAATAAATAAACGAAATAAGTAAATTTTTTAGTAATAAACGAAATTTCAGTAGAAATAAAAAATCTATGCATCGATCAACACCGAATCTTTTGATGTAACTGAAGCTAGAAGCTCGACAAATCCAAAAACAATTAAATTGAGCGTCAAAGAAGTTACTATCCAGAATTTAAGTGTACTGATAAAGTATAAAACAAACGTGATATGAAAATGGTTGTGAAGAAATGATCTTTAAAAAAATGGTAAAAAACAGAATCTTCTGGCTGTGGTTAATCGTTATAATTGTATAAACTCACCAGTGGCGGCTCTAGACGTAGTGACACTGTGACATGGCACCACCTTCAAATCAAGAATAAAGAAACTAAAAAATATATGTAGTGAAAGAAAAATAAATATTTAAAAGTGCGACATTATCTACTCTGCCTTAAATATAGTATTGAACGCCATCTGTTGGCCACATCAGTGGTCCGGTTCCCTGTCGTGGAGACAGTCGCCGGGTGTCACAAATTGCGCATGCGCTCTAGCGTTTTCGCGGAAATTTTCGAGGGAGGAGGTCCGCTTTGTTAATGACGAATGGAGACAACTTTGTTCTGTCACACGCTCCCTCGGGCAGTGGGCAGACACGTGGGTTGTAAAGCACTGTGGAGCTCGAAAAAGTTAGCAACACTGTCGGTAGAGCGCAGCGCAGCTGCCATTTATGTAACATTCGAATAATATCCTCTGGAACAGTGCTTCTCAACCTGTGGTTCGCGGACCACTGGTGGTCTGTGAAGATAGTTCAGATAGTGCACAAGCAGAATATCATAAATTTTGATAACATATTCGTACTGTATGAGGCCATAAGCCCAACTTTTTAAAAGCCTTGAATATTTCCATCACCGTGCCAAAATTTGGCATTGTCAGGATGAGGATTGAACAGCATTGTTTCTAAATTGTCTTTTCATTTCCAGAATGCATCAGAAAGAGCGCCATTCTTCTAAAGATGAAGTAAATGACGGTTTCCCTTGGGGCTGTAAACAGGTATGAGCAACCGCGTCGCGGTACGTGGCAGGATTGGTAACATAAGAGTGATGAAGTAAACAAAAATAAAAGGTGTACCAACTAGCGTCTTTTATTTTGTGCAAGTAGGCCGATGGTGTAGTGTAGCGTCCAGCATGTAGTAACATTATTATTTATTTGATTTGGTAAATATTAAGACTCTGATTAATATGTAATTAACTTTTAATAGTTCACATCCAGCTTCATAACTGTGTTTTCGTACGAATTCAAAACATGCTTTTAGATTTATTATGTTAGAGTGGTACATGTGCCAAATGTTAACAATAATATGGATAGTAAAATTAGGCCTATCCAAGTTAGTGGTCTGCAACATTTTTAACAATTTACTGGTCCTCAGATTGAAAAAGGTTTATAAACGCTGCCATAAGCTTTGTCAATACTAGGAGGCAATATTGTTTCTGTTTCTTAGTTCCTTTGAAGGAGAATTACATAAGATATTTTTTTTTTTTTTTTTTTTTTTTTTTTTTTTTTTTTTTTGCTGTCGTCAGTCTTTAGACTGGTTTGATGCAATCCTCCATCCCTTCCTATCCTGTGCTAACCTCTTCATTTCTACATACCCGTTACAACCCACGTCCTCAATTATCTGCTTCATATATTCTAATCTCTGTCTACCTCTACAGTTCTTACCTTCAACTGTTCCCTCCACTAACAAATTAACCAATCCAGCATGTCTCAAAATATGACCTACCAGCCTGTCTCTTCTTTCCGTAAGCTTCTTCCATAAACTTCTTTTCTCACCCATCATTTCCAAAACTCTTTCATTTCTTACTTTCTCTGTCCACCTAATTTTCAGTATTCTTCTGTAGCACCACATTTCAAATGCTTCAAGTTTCTTTCTTTCCGGTATTCCTAAAGTCCATGTTTCGCTACCGTAAAGTGCTGTGCTCCACACATAGAGTTTCAAAAAGTTCTTTCTAATTCCTAGATCAATATTTGAAACTAAAAGGTTTCTCTTTTTCATGAAGGCTCTTTTTGCTAGTGCTATTCTGTTTTTAACATCATTCCTGCTTCGGCCATCGGTTGTAATTTTGCTTCCCAAGTAACAGAACTCACTCACTTCTCCTATTGCATCAGATCCTATTTTTATATTTAATCTGCTAGTATTGGTATCATTTCTGCTACATTTCATCACTTTTGTTTTACTTTGATTTATATTCAGTCCAAAGTCTTCCTTCAGTATTTTGTTCATGCCATTCAATAACTTCTCAATATCCTCAGCCCTCTCTGCTAATAAGACAATGTCGTCAGCAAATCGTAGCATACTGATTTTTTCTCCCTGAAAACTTATGCCACATGGAAATTTTTCTTTGACTTTCTTCATTGCTTCTTCTACATACAAGTTGAATATTAACGGGGATAGAACTACAACCTTGTCTCACACCCTTTTAACTGATGCATGTCTCTCGTGATTCTCTACTTTTATTACAGCCACTTGATTCTTATATAGTTTATAGAGTATTCTTCGATCTCGATACTTTAGGCCTGACTTCTTTAAAATTTTGAACATCTTGTCCCACCTAACATTATCAAAAGCTTTTTCTAAATCAACAAATGCCATAAAGGTATCTTTGTTTTTCTTGATCCGCCCTTCAAGTATTAATCTTAAAGACAAAATTGCTTCCCTTGTACCGCGATTTTTCCTAACCCAAACTGATCTTCACCTACTATCTCTTCTACTACCCTTTCCATCCTTCTGTATATTATTCTGGTCAGTAATTTTGAGGCATGTGATGTTAGACTAATGGTGCGATAATTCTCACATTTGTCGGCTTGTGCTTTCTTTGGAAGTGTGAAGATGATATTTTTATTAAAATCAGTTGGAATTTCTCCTGTTTCATAACTTTCTTGATATCAGCTGGAATAATCTTTCGATTCCTTCCTCTCCTAGAGATTTAAGAAGTTCTGCAGGGATCTCATCAATTCCAACTGCCTTATTTGCTTTCAAGTCATTCAGAGCTTTATTAAATTCTGTCCTCAAAACAGGATCTCCTAAGTCATCAATGTTGATATCGCCTTCCTTTTCCAATACACTATTGTTCAAGTCGTCCCCATCATACAGTTTCTCAATGTATTCCTTCCATCGGTTAGCTCTATCTTCTGAGCTTAAAAGAGGTTTCCCTTCGGCAGTTTAATGTTCATACCTCTTTTCTTCATTTCTCCAAAATTCTGTTTTGATCTTTCTATATGCAACATCTACTTTTCCTACGACCATTTCCTTTTCTAACTTCTTCACACTTTTCTTGTAGCCATTTTTCTTTTGCTATTTTGCATTTCCTATTTATTTGATTTCTAAATTGCCTGTACTGCTCTATTCCTGCTTCATCCTGAGCATTTTTGTACCTTCTCCTCTGATCCATCAGTTGCAAAATTTCTTCTGTGATCCAAGGTTTTCGGGCAGCTTGTTCCCTAAAGCCTAAGGTTTCTTTGCCAGCTTTCATTATTTCGGTCTTTAATGCATTCCATTCGTCCTCGGTTGAGCTCCTTTCACAGTTTAATTCTTACATTATATAAGATGATTGTGTGCTAGCTGTCTTAGAAAGGCCATAAATTTATAGCATTGAAGCCCTCATCATCAGTCACCAACTTATAGGGATTGAACATGTTCATCAAATGTACAACAGATTCCCTCGTCTGTTTTTATGTGCTGAGTTCAGCACTGACAAGACCTTGGTGTGCTTTTGAAGTGTTGTAAAGACCAACTTCAAAAGCTTATGAAGACCACAAACACAGACCTGAACACCTGGACTACCTTTAAAAGACTGCACTCTCTGTTACAAAACCCCTCCATTGCTGTTGCACTATTTGAAGAGGGTCAATGAAGATGGGCTGTAGAAGCCAGTAACAGACATAAACTCGACACAAACACAACCACTTCCACCACACAAAATTAGATGCAATGTGTATGGATGATGTTATGACAGGATCAGCTGATCAGCTATCAACGATGCCCACAAATAAATGTCTGCAAATGAGAAAACATAAACTCGGAAACAAAGTATTGGCCAACAAAAATTATGTTTATAAGATAAACTTTTGAAAAATTGTGGGAGATGTATCATAGGAGTTGGTAGGGAAATGGAGTGTTATCAGCGTGAATGGTTGCAGACAAATAGTTTACTTGAAAATCTAGACTGCTCTGAAGCTGCCCATGTTAGTTTCCACAACTCACGTGATCTCAACGATTATTTCATACTGGGACCATCACATTACTTCCTGAGATCAGATCCCCTTGCAAACTTCAGAGGTGGATATTGGGCTGCCAACAAAAATCTGGATAGCAGACACCCCTGATTCCCAACAGTGCACCTCGCACTAGTGCACCCATCATTTGCAAGTGAAAACCACCGCATACCAAAGTAGAAGATTGGTGCAGCATGGACCCAGGAAAACACATACACATAGGGTGATGAGTGAATGAGTTAGATGCCTTTATTGAAGCTTGTCAGTTTCCATATGGCAGATACGTCATTCTATTGTTCAAGAAGAGTTATGAGCCAGAAATTTCATCACTGTATGTGTCTACGTGTTTTTCCATACATCCACACTGCAGCATTTTCTGCTTCATAAGCGGTAGTTATTATTCTATCAAGTTGTTAATATACCTGTTTTATAGCACCTTTCGTTCCTATAAAAACTGTGTGTATATGAATTAGGATAGGAAAATGAATCACTGATTACCTTAAGATGATTGTTGGTGGCGTGAATACACACAACAAACACTAACACAAAAGATATTGAAATTTTCAGAGCTTAGCCCTTAAACTAAAAAAATTTAATGTATTTTCTGTTCGTGTGTGTTGCTGCTTCCCCTTCCCTTCATCTTTGATGAGTGATTTTCTTTCGTTTCCACATTCGTTTCATCTCACGATATTCTAGAGTTGCCTAAATTGTAATACATTTTAATCTGTGAGTGATAGTGAAGGTTTTTAGTCACATAAAAATTTATTTTATGTTTCAGTTTTTCTTAACTGAACCATTTGAAATTGTAGCTCATAACAGATATTTTTTTCTCGCCTATAGATTTGGCACTATGTCAAATTTAAATAATGGTAGTTGATTATTGTAATATCATATTACCATCAAATGAGAGGTTGTTTTGGCGTAGATGCTGGTAGGATTTCTCCATTGATCTGTCTTATGTGTTCCACAGGTGATGTCCGTAGCACAGTGCCCACTGTCCGGCATCAATAAGGGTCTGGCTCTGGGTGTGGGGAATCAACAGCAACAGCAGGACATCATCGGCAACAAGGCACCAGTCACCAGGTCAGTTGTGTTATTGTTAAACGAGCCTGCTGGGTGAGACGTGTTCTGATCCTTTCCCGGATATTTAACTTTTAGTTTCCTCATTCCCTCATTGTATTCAGAATGAAAAACTGAACCCTTTGAAATACATTTATAATTGTCTGCAACTCAAGTTTTGACTAACCTTACAACAATTATTTAAAAAATTGGAAAATTCATAGGGTAAATGATGGGAGGGATAGAATTAGGTTGGGATTAGTAGGGGATGGAAAAAATTTCCTTTAGATCTTAGTATTAAATGAAAGCTGGCAACCAGCTTTTATTTCAAGGTTTGTTCGAGCTTTTGCTCAAAATTGTGAAATCTTATTCCCTTTCCTTTTTATTTCTGAAACTACTGGCCCAAAAATTTTCTATGTTATATAGCCTCTTAAAATTTACACAAAAATGGGGATCTTTTGGAATTTCCAGTTTTCACAAAATAATTAAATGAGCACTTTTAATACATTCATTGCAACAAATGATTTTTTCAGCAAAAAATAATATTTGTCATTCAGTAACATTTATTATGAATCATAATTAATCTCTTGTGAAAAAATGTGTGGTTTTTCTTTTTTCAATTGTTTCTAAGGCCCACTATAATATTTTCAACTGAATTTTTGTTTGTGTGTTAGTGTTACATGGTACATAAAAATCAATTACAATAAAATCCAGTAATAGCCTTTTTTTTATTAATTCTACAAGTCTTTTTAAGTGCTTAGATATCGTGACATATTTTATAGTAGCAGTGTTACGCAGTCTGCGGCTGCATTCAACAGAGACTTCAGGTAACTTCAGTTTCCTAAAACAAAAAAAACAAAACTAACAGAAAATTAAAAGATTCTCAAAAGAACTACTGAAGTAATCCAAACGAATTTGTTCATAATAGTCCAAGACTCTTATATTTAAAAATTCTCTTTCAAATACCACTGACCAACATTTAAATTGAGATAAAATAACCACAAGACTCCACTGCACGATAAATCAAAAAAATGTTTCTTACATTACTACGGAAATTTCTATCAGTTAATTTTTCAAGGTTCAAAAATTATTCTCTGTATGTTATGTAAACATGCCTAAAAATTGCCTATATTTATTTATGTAAAACTTCAGGCCTTTATATGTCTCCTTGAATAGTTCATATGGTTGTGCAACAACTACATTGTCTTTAATACTTTTACTTGCTTCCTGTACCTAATGTTAATAACACCTCTATCTTCACTAAGCTGGAAAACCAATGTTGCTTATTTACTGATAATAAACAATGTAAAACTTCTATCTTCCAACGTCACACGATTTGATATTTACTCAACTCCTTCACTCAAATCTATTTCTCTGGTAGCAAAACTAAACAAATTTAATACTAAACTCAAGCTTGGCTGAATCACATCTAAAATACTTCTGAAATTAATATATTGGCCCTCGACAACACATTAAGTCACCAAACCTTCAAAACATTGAAGGTAATGGCTGAGTCTCCAGACAATATTCTGAGTGTTCAATCGTATTTTCTGAAAGACTTAAAATGCCAAACTCCTCTGACAAACCTTCACTTACTCTCCATCAATCACCGCCACTAATTAATCTACCAAGCAAAACTGTTTCAACTTCTCAAATATCAGTAGCTGACATACGCTCCCTCCCTACTAGGCGATGAAAGGTGCCGTCTTCCTTACTCACTGCCACTTTTTGGATATGGAGCAACTTGGCTGATATATCTGCAGAGTGCAGATCTTCCACTAAGCATTGATGGTATTATAACTTTAACCCTGGTGATCTATGTAAACAGTATGCCACACATTGAAACACAAAAAAACTCAAAAATGCTGAAATAAAGCCCTAAATAAGCTTAAATAATATTAAACCAGTCTGAAGACAACTTGGAAAAGTTTCTTGCCAGTTATGTTGATGCAGTCATCCATCACATATCAAATAACAAGAATTTCACATCCAAAAATGATAAGTACTTAAATTTGATAGTGAAGAATTTAATGATACAATAGTTAGTGAGTCTGGTGGGTAAGTGGTTTCAGTTTCTCATGGTTTCATATAATCACTTCATACAATGCCATGAAGGTTGCTTTAAAATTAATGGCCATGGGTGAATTAATTCCCAGACATAAAGCCCTAACAAAAAATGGTAGTTTTTGGTGTTGTTGTTCATGGTCAGTCATTAACTAACATGTATTCCTTCTCCTTCTGACTGACAGTATCTGTGCCACATTAGTCAACACTGATAATCTGCATTTTGTGTGTTAATTTAAGCAGCTGTATCATTTTTTTATGATATTTATTTCTTGTTTATACATCAAGCAACAGTTAATAAATTTTGCTTGTATCAAAGCATTTTATCTCTGTATATTATGGCAACAATCTGTTATTTTTAAATTTGTTTAAATTTTTAGAATTTATCACTGATTCCATAAATTATTTTGTTAATGGTTATACTGGTGGTTGGTCTCATCAACATAATTTCTTTCCAATTTTAGTGTAATGTCTTTTCGAGTGGGTTTTTGCAGGTCATACAAAAAATTTTCGATGTCATATACATCACGTATCCGTTGAGGATCTTGTAGGTTTCAATTCTGTTCTTTGTTATAGTGTTTTGATATCCAGTTTTTTTACTCTTTCCACATACTGTCTTCCCATCTCTCAGTAGTTGGCCATCAATGTATTTCTTCAAACCACAGAGTATCAGTCGATAAGTGTTGTCGCAGTAGTAACCACTTTGACCTACCATTTCACCTGATGAAGACAGCAGACGCTTGCATTATATTCAAATATTTGTAGTATGTAGTATTTAATGTTTCTTATACATACTTAGAGTTAACATGAAAATGTCTTCTGTATTTTCTTTTTTGTTATTTTTTTAAACATGTTATCCAATTTGAGCCTGCTGTTTGTCATAATGCTGAGGTCATTTTGCAATTCCCTCTGTACCACCAATATGACCTTCAATTGCGTATTGCAATTCTCAGTGATGTGATATTATGAGTTCCTTGTTCTTCTGCAGCCGTCCGTCTGCTCTGGGTGGCCTTCCTCCACAGCCATCGTTCGCACACCTGGCTTGGTGTCTAGGGGAAACACTGGCAACAGTACCAGCAACACCAGTGGCAACAGCAGCAGCTTGAGTAGTGGGCAGCAACACCAGGTGGGTATCCTGTAAACTTCAGTCAATTAGACCAATATAAAAATGATACATTTTGTTTCATTTGTCTATTTTGGCATATAGGGTTATTACTCAGATACCAAAGTGAGATCTTCTCATAAATATGGGTCTTCATATGCAATTTTTTGTGCAATAATATGGACATGAACACCAACAAAAACAATTACTGAATTCTCAATTTTAATGCTCTACCATCAAATCAGAGGGACTTAAGTGGCAGTGGTAGAATTAGGGTGAATAAATTGGAAGGT